>CM033720.1:59307027-59345740 GCA_019671005.1 Hibiscus mutabilis
GTCATCACCATAACGGTCAACGTTGGTCAAAAGGTTAATTTGATCGATTTCGCGGACTGGAGGACACATTGAGTGCCTTTTTTCAGCGATGGGCAAAATTAATTTTTTTGGTCGAACTCAGGGGCGAAAGTACACATTTAGCCATAAATAAAATATAAAGACATAAAGTCAAAAAATATTTCCAACGTTTGACTGAATAGTCACTTTAGCTCCTATTCTTTTTTGGAGCAATTCAACCCTCAACGTTTTCTTTTGGGTCAAATTGTTAGAAAACTGACGGCAAACAGTTTGAAATGACTTGACAGAATGATAAGTCAGCAAAAAAATATTTTATATTTTATATAATTTTATAAAATTATTTTTTGACCGATGTAACGTTTTTTCAAGTCAACACATTTATCTATATGATACTGTCATGTCAGCGTGCACGGCCATATAGGTTTGTCACGTCATTTTAAGCCATTTACCGTCAGTTGACTGACAGTTTTCATATGCAGAAGAGCTATTTTGACTTAAAATGAAACGTTAAGGGTTGAATTACTCCAAAAAAATAGAAGCCAAAATAACTATTCGATCAAACGTTAAGGATTTTTTTTTTGGCTTTATACCAAATATAAACTAACCTTTGATTGCCCTTTGATGGAGGTAATAATAATAATAATAATAATAATAATAATAATAATAATAATAATAATAATAATAATAATAATAATAATAATAATAATAATAATAATAATAATAATAATATATGTATACAAACTATTCCATAGTGGTTTTTAACCTCTTCTTTCTTTATAGTAATTTGGGAGGTGCATGATTTGATCCGGCACCTTCTAGCCATTTTTGGTTGTAAATAATCTTTAATAAAATTAAAGATAAACTATATGGATGGTCACTTTTGGCTTTCTGTTGTCTTCTTTTTATCACTGATTTGAAAAAAAATTATGTTTTTGATCATTTATATTTTCGGGTTATAATATTTTGGACTCACGCGTTAATTTCAGTACTCTGATGATCTAACATGTTAATAAAAATAATTAATTTTTAATTTAGTTTTAAATTTTAGACAATATTAATTTGACACCTGAAATTTAGATAAAATAATACTTTAACTCGTGAATAATATATATATATATGGTATCCAACCCATGTTTTTAAATTCCATGTTTATTTTTAAAGGAATTTGAAGGCTTCTGACTATATTTATAGAGTTTGGAGCATTTTTGATGAAACAAACATCGTATTCGTGCTTAGGAGCCCAGATAAGTGGAATGCAAATGTTGATGTCTAAAGATCATCAACGACAGTGATCGACGGTGGTCGGGGACTGGTGATAGTGGTGAGCGATAGTAGATAGAGGGGACTTTGATCAGATTTAGGATTAAATCGGTATTTCATCTAAAGTTCACGGGTTAAATTAATATTTTATTTAAAGTTCAAAATTAAATTAAAAATTATCATTTTCACTAACATGCCATGTCATAAACGTAACGGAAATTAACACATGTGTGATCAAAATGTCATAACCCAAAAACGTAAGTGGCCAAAATATAATCTTTCAGAAACGGTGACTGAAAGAAGAAACTAAGAAAACAATAACAAATTAATAAGATTTTTATTTGGTTGATATTTTATAATTTATGCTATCATTAATCATTAATTTTTGATCACGTTTGTCAAGAATGAAAGTCGGATTTAAGAAAGTGTTTAAATTAAACCCGCTTAATACAAAATTAATACGCATGATTGAATAGTTGGCAATGCAATAATGCAAATAATAAATAATTGAAGTACATACGACAAGAGGAAAGTGGCCAAAACAATAAGCAACTTGTTAAATTTAAGGGTAAACTACACAATTCTTTTGTCACTCTTATTTTGATCACTCAAGTTTAATAATTTTTAATTTAATCACTAAACTTTTTATTTGTTTTTTGTCACTTGGGAGTTAAATAAAATATGGAAGAGTGACATGGTAGCCACATGTGCTGACGTGGACTACTTTATGCTACATGGCAACCACATGTCATCCACATCATTTTCCTTTTTAAAAAAGTTTTACAGTTTCACCTCTATCATACCGACGCTAAATTAACCATTCTTCGACCACTCAATACACCAATAAACTCGCTTCATTATCTCCTACTACTCTATCAGTTTAAGTTTTCCTAAAATCACTTTAAAAACCCACAAAACTCGATCCAAACCCTAAAATGCACAAAACCTTAAACTACTCTAGTTTAGAATATTCATTGTTCGATCAACATAAAATCAGGATACTGCTCGCTTTCCCCTTCTCCACCTCCCCACCGTTGGGATTTGGATGAAGATGTTCCATTGTTGAGAAATCAAAGGAAATTCGGAACTAGGGAGTTTTCACACACAAAAAAGAATGTTTTAGGGTATTTATAATTTTTAAAAGACACATGTCGGGTCATATTGTTAACTATTTAACGACAGAGTGAGAAAAATAAGAGCAAATCGAAAGTTCAGAGATTAAATTGAACAATTTTAAATTTGAATGACCAAACTAAGAATGAGAAGAAAGTTGAGGGATGAAAATTGTAATTTATCCTAAAGTTAACAATCAATTGTTTGCTGATATATTATAAACATTTAGATATCGATCACACCTTTCAAAGTACTCTTCCATTGTTCGTTTGTTTCCATTCCAAAACGAAGAGAGAAATGAGCTCAGAAACTGGGGTTAGACTTCCGTTATAGATTTCTCAAAGCAAGAGCTGAAGCCAGGCAGCCCTGACTGGGATTCGGTGAAGGTTCAAGTCCGAGAAGCACTCGAGGAGTACGGTTGTTTCGAGGCTTCGTTCGACAAAGTTGCCGATGTTCGAGATGCATTGCCATGGAAGAACTCTTTGACCTGCCTAAACAAACAAAACAGCTTTGCGTTTCCGACAAGCCCTATTGTGGCTACCATGATGTTACGGCAAAACTACTGCGTGAAAGCATGATGATCGATGAAGCACATATCGCTCGCAACATCGATAGAGGCCTAACGAACATCTTGTGGCCTCAAGGGAACATAAGCTTCAGGTTCCGAATAATAATTCTCTTAATTTACGCTTCGATTTTCCGTAAAACATTTTCTAATATTCTTTCGACAGCAAAACTATTGTATCTTTACACAGCAGCAGGGCTAGAGAAGACGGTCAGGAGGATGCTTTTGGAGAGCTTTGGCGTCGAGAAAATCATGGATGAGCTCAACGACGCCACAAATTATACCCTGAGGGCCATTAAATATGGAAAGCCACCAACCGGCGAGCCCACCGTCGGAGCGGATGCTCAGACGGACAAGGGTATGCTGACTGTTTTGTATCAGAACGAGGTTCATGGATTGGAGATTCGAACCGGAGATGGCGAATGGATCGATATAAAGCCCTCACCCCAAGTCTTTCACAATCATGACCGGCAAGTCCCTCGGCGTAAGTCATTATGAAATCACAATCAAAGTTTAAGCTAGACAGAACAATCAGAACATATATAAATTCTACTATAACATTATTTTTCTGTAGGCATGGTTAAATGGTCGATTGTCCGAGCCTTATCATCGGGTATGGCGAAAGGAAACAAGGTAAGATACTGCATCGCATTTTTTTGCGAACCCGAGAGGAGGCTACCGTGTAAAGGTTCCAGAAGAGCTTGTGGAAGACAAAAATGGCTTGCTCTTCAAACCATTCGACTACGAAGAATATTTGCAATACTACTCTGTTCTTGCAGCTCGAGGAGATTTTACGACTGATCTTAAAGTTTACAGCAATGCCTAAGTTTCTTGCCCAATTGATGATAATGAAATAACTTGGAAAACTTGGTTTTTCATTACATGAGTGTAGGAAGAATGATTGTCCTGTTAGGAAGCTTCTGATCGAGCATAATCCAGCTGAGCAAACTTGATAAACACTGTTAAATCATTTTCATTAACTATGCATTTTACTTGAACAGATTATTACAAAATGTTTATCCTCTGCAAACCAGTAGGAGTGAGTCACCTCCTGATTTATTGATTAAGATTGTACCCAAAGTACCGATTACTGACTGCAAAACAGAACAACAATCCTTTAGTTACTGAGAGAACCATCGACGGAGAAATTCGCTTCCCGGAATGACAGACAAGCATACCGGGTAGCAGTCAATGTGATGAGTCCAACCATGCTAGATATCCATTTCAATTGTCATCTAATGTAACTTAATATAGTTGAAATTTTCAAAACTTTGCTTGAAGTTTTATGGAGATTGTTAAGACCAGTAATATTACCAGCTGAGACAAAAATAAAACCAGAACAATATGCAAATGCATCGAGTCCTCCCGAATTCGTCAAGACCAACATTCCAACAACAATCTATAAGGGAAAACAAGAGACATATCAATGGATTATATAAAAAAAATTAGGGAAATTTATCAATTTCCAGACTCACCAGCCATCAAGGAGATTCCGGTATGAAGAAGAGGACTACAAGTTGAAGTAGACCATGAATAGTAGCTGTATGTAAAATCATCCCGGAACCGTTACAAAACTATCAGATGAACCAGTTTCCTATGCCTTTCAGGAAATTTTTGGTTAACTAAGCAAGCTAAGGTGGGCCAATTGACAAAGGAGACGACGACATACATGAACGACGAGCCCCAAGGAACCATCAACTGTATAACTAGTAGTAAAAGAACTATGAGCCAATATGTTCATTGCCGCCTAATGTTTGATTAATGATAAAGTTTACCGGCAACTACGGCCGAAAATCTTCCCCTGTAAATACAATTATTCATCATTTAAAAACAAATGAATAAAAATGTATCAAAGAAAACTTGGGATAAGTTATCAAATAACTGGAAATCCCACTTGTGAATCCTGGTGATGTCTTCCAAGGTCAAGCAACCAAGGGAACTTCCCAAAACAAATGAAAACATGGTATTATGAACTGAAAGTAGCATTATGAGTCATCATGGGGGAGACGATGCAAGTTTATCTCCGACTTGGTACAGAAATCGAGCATGTCGCGAATGAAAAGCTAGCACTTACCGATTCCCGACCAAGAAAATCTGTTATCTTCCCACTTATTGCAGCACTGGGATTGGCCCGATACTCGATATCAAACCAAAAAGTGAAAACTGCATAAACACAATATTGACTCACTTAGAGCACAACCAGCACTAAAGGCAATGCAAGCTGCCACGAAGGTAGTAAGAGCAAGAATGATTGAACATTATAAATGTAACACCCCGATCCCGTCCCGGATCCGGAGTATCACATTCGGTTCTTCCAAAATCGACCCATTAAAATTTCTCATTTTAAATCCACAAGTTGGCAATTCTCAAAACGATTCATTTCCATAAAATCCACATAGATAATAAGATTAAAAGGGTTTACAAAATACGAGTTCCAAATGAAATACACCGTTTAACCAATAACAGTAAATCAAAATAAAATACAGACTCGACTGTGGTAAGGTCCTAAGAATACAATCAGTCCAAACTAAACATCAAGTATTGTACTCTGAAACTGGCTCGGTGCTGGGGAATCCTCCTCGATGTGCTCCTCTAAAAGCAACCTGTCAACCTACGCACGAAAAAACCACAATTCCGCACGTTGAGCTAACAAAGCTCAGTGGTACATTTCTACTCTACCGCAATTCATGAATATCATAAAACAAGCATGCATGAATATATATTTAAGAGTGCACAAAAAGGCTTCTCAACATCTAAGGATCATCTCATAGCCTATCCTAGCTAGAGCTTACAACTGTCTCAAGATACCACTATTATGTAAGAAGTCTACCAAGCCATCACAGGCTTACCATACGCGAGGTCCCAACGACCATTGAGTTACGTCCCGTACCCTGATCACATAGCCCAGGGGTTCTCTAGTCCATACTCGAGATCACACAGCCCATCGAGTTACTCGAGCTCACACAGCTCGTCGAGTAACAACCTTACCCTGATCACATAGCCCAAGCGTAACATAGCCAACATCTAACATCCATACAACAATGTAAATAACATACATTTCCTAATGGCCAGCGAAGCCCTACTATTTTTCCCGTGCTCACACAGCCGTCGAGTTACCCATGATCACATAGTCATCGGGTTAGGATCATATTCGGATCACTATAGCCACAAATACGTCTTAGACATACTTGGATCACAATAGCCACAAACAATCTTTTTTCGGAGATCACACAGCCGAACAAGTTACTCGAGATACATAGCCTTTCGAGTTACTCGAGCTCACACAGCCCCCGAGTTGTATTTCCATAACCTGATCACTTAGCCCAATGATAGGTTTCGAACCACATCCAGATCACATAGCCCGTGGATACGTCGGATGTACTCGATCACATAGCCCGGAGTACTCATCCCCTTATTTAAGTGCCCTTACATTGACTCTAGGACATCCGGATTTCTAACCAAGACACATACGTTAACACATGCTCCCCCGAGCATCAATATATCTCACCGAGAGATAAAAGGCATCCAGCCAACCAATACCAATGCCCCAAGGCATGACTCATTTGTTACACAAATTAATATATGTCTTTAGGATTCATTTACGCTTCTCTCGTTAGGTTATCTCATTATTCGTGGCAACCAGCCTATATTGGTGCCCCTTCAGCACACAGCAAGGACCCCAAATCTTCTACGTAACATTAACCGATCCATCACGGATCTCTACGGGTGATTAAACAAGCAATTCACTCAATAATTTACCAAGTTATTAACCATTTATTTCGCATACGGGGTTTAACTCTACCTTTCTCAGTTTTAGCATTCATTTTACACCCTAACAGACCCCTGAGGCCCTTTACCTCGAATTATAGAACCCCCGAATGCGAACTCAACTTTCTTGGGCAGATTGCTTAGCGAGTATCGATACTCCAAGGTGAGTATTGACACTCCAATGTAAGTATCGGTACTGCTCTTTAGGTATCAATACTCCCCCTTGAGTACCAATACGCTGATTAGGTTCAAAAGAATTATACCTCAAGTCGTACCGATACGCTCCGTGTCGTACCGGTACGCAACATCGATACTAGGATCGCCTCGTACCTATCCACCCCCGTATCGATACTCCCACATACGCATACCAGTACGCTAAGCCTTTCCCAAGCAATACAACAGTGCGTGCCGATATACCTCTTGTGTACTGATACGCCAAAGTGTTACTGGAATCATTAATATGCTATGGGTACCGATACGCGAGAAGGCGTACCGGTACTCCCCTCACAAACCGTCTCCCTTACAGCAAAGGCGTACCGATATGCTATCATCATGTATCGGTACGTGAGCCTAGATTTCAAAATCTAAAGCTCGGGATTTCCTCAATCCCACCCTTAACCTACATGGTTAAGTCCCAAAACGTTCCTACAGATTATTAAAGGTTTATAGGGTGGTTTCCTACCAATTTTACCCATTAATAACACATGGTACATGATTTGCCATTAAAGGGGGTTTAAGCTTCTAAAAACTCAACCATACAACCCAGAACTATAAACCACACACAGCAATCATCTTATGAGGCTCATGAAATGTAGGAGTCAGAGATGTACTGACCTCAAGCAAAGATTCACGAACCAAGGCAGTAACCAAGCTTCTTCCACCTCTTTTCTTGGTCCAAGATTCCAAACTCAACCTCTGCCAAATCTAATGATGCTAAGCTCAAAATGAAGATCCTTTGATGCTGATAAACTCTTCCTTGATGACCAATGCAAGATTCACACTCTACCACAATAAGTTTTCATATTTTCTTTGTGTTTGGGGATAGAGTTTGAAGAGGAAAGAGATATGGAGGTAGATGGGAACAAGGTGACTTCACCCTTGTCCCTTTTCCAACAAAAAATTAAGGCTTCATCAGCCTTTGCCTTCTAAGTATTACTTTTACAATATTTCCCCTCATCAAAGCCCATCATAAGCCAAGCCCAAAACCACCAAGCAAGCCCAACAGCACATTGAGGTCCACAAAGTCCAACAACAAGGCCCAACATAAACCTAACATTTGACCCGACGTATCGGTCCAAGACCCGAGTCAACGCCCGTTGTTGACTCAAGAAATCCAGGTCGTTACAACTCTCCCTTCCTTCAAGAAATTTTGTCCTTGAAATTTAGATGGATGAAAAGAAGATATGACCAAAACAGATCTAACCACTTCACCATTCATACAGAAACACTTTAGTTAGGGAGAATCATTCCTCGATCAACCTTAAACAGAACCATATCATAAAATCACACACTCTCAACACGCCTCTTGAGGTTCCCACGACTCATTTTCAGCGACCAACGACACTTATGGCGAACCACTAAGCATGGTAACATAACCAACCTCAACCCACGTTGTTTAAACATCAACCAAAACTAAACTTAGACTTCATCTTTATCTAAAACGCTGCATCACTTCCTCAAGGCACTGCCAGGAACGCATCACGCTAAACAACCATATAATTACCCTCAACACAACTATTGATCTATACTTCCGCTGCGCCACTCTGATAACTTCCACACTGCTTGCCTTAACCGATAACAACTTTGGTCAAACTCAATTGGGCAATCCTCTCACCCCATAAAATCTAGCTCAACAGGCACAAGCCAAGCAATTACCCTCACGATTCGCCCTTAAGACCTCAACCGTCTTCATCACAACCTTCATCTACCATTCTCTACGGTACCTTTACTCTGACAAATAACACGCGAAGCTATCACATCCTATGGTCAAAACAAGGTCGTCGATCTCACAAAATCGGCAGCGGTTTTCCACTATTGCACTACGGCTCAACACATCCAAAAGCCACCAAACAGACTACTCCCATGCAGGCACGATCTCGACGAAGCACTTGGCAACGATACCCAATTGGTTGCTCGCACAAGTGTACCTCCAGCAAAGAGTTCGTTAAGTACCATACCACGAAGCGATGGATACTAACAACGAATTCAACCTTACCTTTATCGCGATTCTAAACCACAATCAACCGGTAAGATTGCTCATTCACCAAGGGTACCTCCATACCCTCAAAACACCACAACACTAAGGCAAGGAACTCTTAACCCTCACGTCTACAATGCAAGCTAAAAACATCTTGCAACCTACAAAACCTCCCTTGAGCTAGCACTACGGAGCACAACGTCCACCTTAAAAAGGTTAAGGTCCTACACAACTGACATGAACAACCAGATTTAAGCAATCTAAAACTTCACAACTTCTCGATCACAACCTATAGCGCACTTGAGCTCTCGGCAACCATCTACAATAAAAACCTTATCTAGCAAATGATGTAATTTTAATTGCCATCTAAAGCAGCAATAAACCCAAGATTTACCAAGATGCACATCACAAGAACCAATCTATTATACAACCAAAGAGCTAAACGGCTAATGATACAGCTGAAACCAACATAAAACTTAATTACCTGACATATCCTCAGTTGCAACACTGTCATCTCTAACCTGAGCAGCAAGTTGTCTAGCAACGCCTCGCGTACCAGCCCTGGCGGTGGATCTCACAGAACCTCTACCACGATAACATAATGGTGCCCTAACTCTGCCTTGAGCAAAACTTTGATCATGACGGGAAGCACCAACCTCTGAGACTGAACTAATGAGTCATCATCCATGATTGGACAGTCCTTTGCCATATGTCATGGTGCTCGACACCTATAGCAAACCCTCCGAAGCAAGAAGCACACACCAAGGTGATGTCAGCCACAATGCTCACATGCTGGTAGAAGTGATGCTCGAACAAAACCATCAACACTCTCTTCTAGCGTAGAAATCAAAGAGCCTCTACGAACCTTTGATCTAGATCCTGAGCCGACTCTCAGTGACTGATCTGAAACACCTCTCTTCGAACTTCTCGAATCATAGAACCTCTCATGCGGATAGAAAGGAGGATTCATGATATCTTGGGTCTCCACTTCACAACCTCTAAAATCCTCAAACATATCGGATGCCGAACTCTGAAGCCGCTCAAGGGCCTTCACACTATTGGCTAACTCAGAGAATGTCCCAAGTAGACCCGTTGTCACATGCAACTGAAGGTCAACATTCAAGCCTTGTCTGAACCTCTTGCACCTCAACTCTTTTGTAGCAACCAACTCTGGAGCATAACGGTTCAAACGCAGAAACTCTTGCTCATAAGCAAACACTGTTCGGTCTCCCTGAACTAGATGCAGAAACTGGTCCCTTATCTCATCCATATGTACCTCACTAATGTACTTCTTCTGAAACTCATCCACAAAGATATCTCATGTCGGAAGCGCAGGCTGTAGGCCCAACTCTACGGCCTCCCACCACTCGTGTGCATTGCCCTTCAGAAGGGAAACAATGCAATCAAGATCATCTTTCGGGCTTCTCTTTATCTGTCTTAAGATTCTTTGTGTGTCGCGCAACCACTAGTCAACCTTGATCGGGTCATCCTCACCCAAGCCTTCGAAACTCTTAGGCCCAAAACGATAAAGCCTCTCTACATGGGTCTTGCGAGGTGTCTTAGATTGCCCCGGGATAGCTTGCACCACACGTAAGGTAGAGGTAAGGTCACAAAAGTGACCAACACCTCTACTACCGGTTCCACCTTCCTTTAACTCATTTTTCTAAAACACAACAAACAATGTGGCACATCAGGATTCTCAGTCTTATAAAGTACACTTAAATTTAGGGACTTATATTTACTAGACACCTTACCACGACCTCTATACCACCCGGGGTTTCCTAGAACCGACTAAGCCTAGGCTCTGATACCACTAAATATAACACCCCGATCCCGTCTCATATTCGGAGTATCACATTCAGTTCTTCTAAAATGACCCACTAAAAATTCTCATTTTAAATCCACAAGTTGGTAATTCTCAAAACGATTCATTTCCATAAAATCCACATAGATAATAAGATTAAAAGGGTTTACAAAATACGAACTCCAAATGAAATACACTGTTTGACCCAATAACAGTAAATCAAAATAAAATATAGACTCGACTGTGGTAAGGTCCTAAGAATACAATCAGTCCAAACTAAACATCAAGTACTATACTCTGAAAATGGCTCGGTGCTGGGGAATCCTCCTCGATGTACTTCTCCAAAAGCAACTTGTCAACCTATGCACGAAAAAAACACAATTTCACACGCTAAGCTAACAAAGCTCAGTGGTACATTTCTACTCTACCGCAATTTATGAATATCATAAAACAAGCATGCATGAATATATAATTAAGAGTGCACAGAAATGTGTCTCAACATCTAAGGATCATCTTCTAGCCTATCATAGCTAGAGCTTACAACTGTCTCAAGATACCACTATTATGTAAGAAGTCTACCAAGCCATCCCAGGCTTACCATACGCGAGGTCCCACCGACCATTGAGTTACGTCTCGTACCCTGATCACATAGCCTAGGGGTTCTCTAGTCCATACTCGAAATCACATAGCCCATCGAGTTACTCGAGCTCACACAGCCCATCGAGTTACTCGATCACATAGCCCGAAGTACCAATCCTCTTATTTAAGTGCCCTTGCACTGACTCTAGGGCATCCGGATTTCTAACCAAGACACATACGTTAACACATGCTCCCCCGAGCATCAATATATCTCACCGAGAGATAAAAGGCATCCAGCCAACCACTACCAATGCCCTAAGCATGACTCATTTGTTACACTAATTAATATATATCTTTAGGATTCAATTATGCTTCTCTCGTTAGGTTATCTCATTATTCGCAGCAACCAGCCTATATGGGTGTCCCTTCAGCACACAGCAAGGACCCTAGATCTTCCACGTAGCATTAACCGATCCACTACGGATCTCTACAGATGATTAAACAAGCGATCCACTCAAAAATTTACCAAGCCATTAACCATTTATTTCACATACGGGGTTTAACTCTATCTTTCTTAGTTTTAACATTCATTTTACACCCTAACAGACCCCTGAGGCCCTTTACCTCGAATTATAGAACACCCGAATATGAACTTAACTTTTTTGGGCAGATTTCCCAACGAGTATCGATACTCCAAGGTGAGTATCGGTACTGCTCTCTGGGTATCGATACTCCCCCCTGAGTACTGATACGTTGATTAGGTTTGAAAGAATTATACCTCAAGTCGTACCGATACGCTCCGTGTCGTACCGGTATGCATCATCGATACTAGGATCTCCCCATACCGATCCACCCCTGTACTGGTACTCCCACATACGCGTACCAGTACGCTAAGCCTCTCCTAGGCAATACAACAGTGCGTGCCGATACGCCTCTTGCGTACTGGTACACCAAAGCGTTACTGAAATCCTTAATATGTTATAGGTACCGATACGCGGAAAGGCATACCGGTACTCCCCTCACAAACTGTCTCCCTTACAGTAAAGGCGTACCGATACGCTACCACTCCGTATCGGTACGCGAGCCCAGATTTCAAAATTTGAAGCTCGGGATTTCCTCAATCCCACCCTTAACCTACATGGTTAAGTCCCAAAACGTTCCTACAGATTATTGAAGGTTTATATGGTGATTTTCTACCAATTTTACCCATTAATAACACATGGTACATGATTTGCCATTAAAGGGGGTTTAAGCTTCTAAAAACTCAACCATACAACCCAAAACTATAAACCACACAAAGTAATCATCTTATGAGGCTCATGAAATGTAGGAGTCAGAGACGTACTGACTTCAAGCAAAGATTCACGAACCAAGGCAGCAACCAAGCTTCTTCCTCCTTTTTTCTTGGTCCAAGCTTCAAAACTCAACCCCCACCAAATCCAATGATGCTTAGCTCGAAATAGAGATCCTTTGATGTTGATAAACTCTTCCTTGATGACCAATTCGAGGTTCACACTCTACCACAACAAGTTTTCATATTTTCTTTGTGTTTGGGGGGGGAGTTTGAAGATGAAAGAGATAAGGAGGTAGATGGGAACAAGGTAACTTCACCCTTGTCCCTTTTCCAGCAGAAAATTAAGGCTCCATCAGCCTTTGCCTTCCAAGTAATGCTTTTACCATATTACCCATCCTCAAATCCCATCATAAGCCAAGCCCAAAACCACCAACCAAGCCCAACAGCACATGGAGGTCCACAAAGCCCAACAACAAGGCCCAACATAAACCGAGCATTTGACCCGACATGTCGGTCCAAGACCCGAGTCAACGCCTGTTGTTGACTCGAGATATTTGGGTCGTTACAATAAACAGCCACCAGCCCTCTTTCCTCAACACCAACACCAACACCATTCTCTTCATTGTAAACTAGGTTGTTATGTCCCTTGTCTTATTAGCAAAAGCTGATCAGTACAGTTGCTTCTATTATCTTGAAAGATTCCTTTAAAAGGTTAAAGATTCTGCCGGGGACTAGTTTATAATAAGGGTTTTGTTTGGGTCTCGGGGTGTTATTTGCACTATTTTATAAGTTTTAGTTAGATGTGGAGGGTTTAAGATTGTCATCTTGCCCTACTGTTCATTTTATCGAGAATGACTTGAATGGAATTGTAACCGTCTTTTTCTTTGGCTATGCTAAACTTTCTTCTACCTCTGATTCTACTATCTTCTTTACCTCCAAATTATTATGTTCTTGTTTGTGTCCTTACAGATTTCGTATTGATTAAAAGAATATTTCAAGACCACTTGATTTTTTAATAATATTATTGTTTCTTTCGAGCCATATGAATAGATGAGTATTAGTTGGATTCGAATAGAATAAAGGCTTATTTATAAAATAAGTGTCCAAATTATATCTCTTTTTTTTTGTAATTGGTGCATAAAGTATTTTTTTTTGCTAAAATAGGTGCCTAAAATTTTATTTTTTACTGAAATAAGTGCCTAGAGTTTTATTTTTGTCTTGTTTTAAAGTCAACAGATGCACCTACTTTAGTATCTATTTCAACCAAAAATGAAAGAACATATTTCAGCCAAAAAATAGTTTACGCAAATATTTCAGAAAAAAATAAAACTTTAGACACCTATTTTAACTAAAAATACTTAAGCACCTATTGCAAAAAAAAAAAAAATTAGACACCTATTTTATAGTTGAGCCTAGAATAATACAAGTTGGAATTAATCAAGCTAATGATGAGCAACAAAGAGATGGGTTACCTGTCTCCTCTGGTTGATCCGATTAGGGACGGAGACGAAATATAAACTTGAAGAGGATAAAGTAATTTTTTTTAAATTTATGAAAACAATTTATAATTATCTTTCGTAACATAAATTATATATTATAATGTTATATGAATTTAATAGAAACAACATTGATAAAAATATAAAGGTTTAATGCACTTTCTCTTTAAACTTTACATTTTTTCTTAACTTGCCTCTTAAGATATTTTTTTGACTATTTTTGTTTTTAAACTTTAAGTTGTTACCCGTTTTGCCGCATTCTCTTACCATTACCATTTTTAAAAAATTCAATCAATCACATCGTGTCCCGTCATCTCTTCGTTGACTAAGTTAATCCGCCTAGTTTTATTTTAAGGCTAAATGACATGTCAAGTTTATTTTATTTTTTGTTCAATTTAGTCACTGGAAAATTTATTTTTATCTAAAATTGACTTATATTTGTTTCTAATTTTTATGATTTAGTCTAATATTTTTTATTATTAATAATATTATTTTATTTAAATGTTAATATTTATTAAAAATAAATAAAATCAAATATTTTAATATTAAATTAGTAATTTTTTAGATAAATTAAATTACCTAAAATTGACTCAATAATTACTCATTCAAATTTTTTTTTTGAGAAAAATTTAAATCATATTCCAATTATATTCGAATTATTAATTTGAATTTTGCTATATTTGAAATATATTTTTTGAGTAAAATTAAAATTATATTCGAATCATACTCATATTATACTCGAATCATGTTTGTATTATATTCTATTCATATTCTAATCATGTTCATATTATATTTGAATCATATTTAAATTATATTCGAATATAATTTAAATATGATTCAAATATAATATGAACATGATTAGAATTGAATAATTTATAAAAGAAATAAAGTTTTAATACCAACATGAGGAATGCTGTTCTTCTCCTCACTTATCTTTGACTTTTATTGTTTGGGAACGATGCTTTCTTTCTTGCCGTTTGGAGCAGGCTCTAGACTTGCTCGTTGGGGATTTCGTTTCAGATCCTCCAACGTCTTTTGTTCCCTGTTTGAGAGTATTTTTGTGTCGAGGATTGGTGTTGTACCGCCGCCAGCAAAGTCATTCTGTTTCTTTGAGGAGTTCTGATTTTTCTTTCTTTATTCGTTTCGTCCTCCTTTGCAGGTTTGTGGCCCATGCTTATTCTTCCCAAAAGTTGTCGATGTTGTTGAAGAAAGGTTGCTTGCAAGTCGGTTCCTTTCGCCAAAGGCCTTTTTTCCTCATGTCGGTCGTCGCTGCCTGCTTATGGGTGTTCTTTCACCGTAATTTCGATGCTTCTGGGTGTTCTTCCTCTGTCGACACCCCTCTCTCTAACGCTCATATGATTGTGTTCAAAGCTTGTTAGACCTCTCTCTTTTTCTGGCTCCAGCCCCTCCTTTGTGAATCACCCAATGACTAGATCCCTGATCTTCCAATTCGAGGAGGCCTTCCTCAGACTTTTGAGCTTTCGATGTAGTGATTGGCATGTCTCATGAGTGGTTGGCTCTCTCTCCTCCATCCGTCTTCGACAACCCTGTTGCTTTTTTTCTCAAAGATTTTATCTAGTTCGTTTGCTCTTTCTTTGTGCTTTTTCTTGAACCCTTTGCCTGTCTGGTTCGTTCTGAGCTATTCTGTTGTTCAGAAGGACATGTGTTTGGAGTGCATGTATATCATTGTTTAATTAATGAAGTGTTCTTATTATGTTAAAAAAAAGTAGATGATACTAGATAAGAGCATGATAGTGATGACATCAATCTATAGTTAATGACAATCCCTGAAAGAAGTTAAGATAAAAACATGATACTATAAATTAATCAAAAGAAACCAGACACCCACTCCACCCAAGAGCTATTTCCTTTCAGTGTACCATTGGAGCTGCCTCTTTCGTAATGACTATTACTCCCATTGCCAGGAAAATATCTGAAAATTTAACCATAGATTGAAAACCAGGAGACTTTTGTTTAACTGATTCGGCTAACTTTTCAATGGAATCTTTAGTCTCCCTCTGCTCGTCGTTAACAACAATTACTCCATTCAGCACCTGGGTCACGAGCTCTTTGTGCATCTGGGTCTGCCTCTCAACATGAAGATCAGTCATCTGCTTCAGATTCTTGTGGTGCCGAACAATAATCTGATCCATCTCTTTCTGGTGCTGAAAAGTCATCTGCTTCAGGTCTTTCTGCCGTTGATTCAGCTCTTTCTGCTGCTGAACAATACTCTGCTTCAGCTCGTTGTGCATCTGGGTCTACTGCTTGATGCTGAGAATAAGTATCTGCTTCAGCTCTTTGTACATCTGGAACTGCTGCAAGTGATGGAGAACAATCATCTGTTGCATCTCCATTATCTCATTCGATATCAAACGGAAACAGAAATACTGGGTCTCCACATTTTAGAAACATGGTAATTTTGCCACGACATTCGCAAGTGTGATACTACAACCGCATCATGAACAGACACTGCAATCTTAATTTAGTCATTAGTACTATGCTCATAAACAAAAACTTAAATGTCAGGATTTATCTCAATAAAGGGTTCTTACAATATATTTTTTTATTGATGAAAACCAAACAGTTAAGTTTTATACAGAAGAATAGTTATCCTTAACATGAAAATGGTGCGTTTCAAAAGAGAGAAAATAGCAGAATGAAAGTAATGAAAAGAACGTTAAATAGCGGATTTTACAGGAGATTTAATAGGATAATGAAGAGAAGAGAACAAAGAACCTGATTTGGATATTGACTCCTGCTGCTGAGACAATGGAGGAAAACAAGAGAATTGAAATATGAAATATTAACTTGGGCTTAGGTTAAAACATGAAGCCCAAACAATGAGTACCGGCTAATATTCAATCAAATCAAAAAAATTCAAATTAATTGAATGGATGAGCCATGTTTTGTAATTCAAATTTTATTTAAAAAAATTGAGGTGAATTTATGAAATTTGTCAAATCAAATTTTTCAAGTTTCAGTTAAAAAAATTATAAATATTTATAATGTTTTTTGTTCACACGAGTTACATGTTTTGATTTTTTTTCTTCAAAAAGTTTCTTGGTGGACTTGGTCCTCAAGATTTCTTTTATAATTTAAATATGTTGTATTTTTGTACCTTCTATTATTTTTAATGAAATTTATTTTCTTATTCTTGTTAAAAAATAATAATATCTTGGTATTAATTGATTTCAGTTTAAATAGTTTTATACAATCATATATGATAAATATATATATATTTTAATAGAAAATATACATATATCAGGTAGAATTGAGAGACTCGACTCGAATTTAAATCTACTAAGTACTTAAAATTTCAAATTATTCGAATCTATTTTTATAACTTAAACTTTATTTGAATTTTTTTACTAACCGAATTAAGTTTATAAAATTATTATTCAGTGGAGTCGATTTTTTTCGTATTGAAAAACTTAATTTTTTTTTCTAGTGGGTTTGAATTAGGAAACTTTTTTTAGGTTAGTAACTCATCTAATCCGTTAAAACCCAGGCAACTAAAGTAACCATCGCCGTTAATACAGACGGAGAAATCCCGGTTAGAACCAAGCACTAAGCCGAGGTTCAAATCAATGGTCAACGAAAATACAGGTAAATCCGGTTCTTTTTTATTATTTTATTGTTTGTGAATTTGGGGTTGGGTTTACTTTGTTTTGTTGTGAATTGTGATCATGGTCCGAGTACTTTTAAATTTTGATTATTTTCGTTGTCTTTGACGTGGCATTGGAAGAGAACAAGTTGCAACTCTTCCATTGATGATAGAGAATAGTTCTTTTTTAAGTTCACTGATGATATAGATTTCTGATTTGCTCATTTGTTAAAGCGGTGCCATAAGGAATCATGCAATGGAATTGGACCATATGAAATATAAGAGATGGTAACATGGTGGGGTGGATTTTTTTTTTGTCATCTCGACTCGAAATATAAAAATTATAAATAAATTTTGATTCGGTCTTGCTATCTATATAATATAATTAAATTTGATTAAATTTGATCCAATATAATAAAAATATAATTTCATTCGACTTTAAAATTTTAACAAAAATTTGACCAAACATGCTCAACTCAATAAAAAAAATAAAATATTAAAATATATTATATAAAAATAGTTATAAAATAAAAAAAAAGTTTTGTAATAAATATACTGGGACATGACGAGTAGATTTCACCTAAACTCAACCCTAAAAGTTTTAACAAAAAACTATATCAATCCCTGATTAAAAAACACGATCTCAAACAGATCAGATGACCTAATCTCGATCAGAATTCGTCGAGGTCGAGAAAAATTATCATCCCTAATTATAATTTTAATTTCATTATGACCTTGTTTTTCAGGTTTTATTTTACTTGTTTTGTGTTTTTCTTGGTTTAGGGATTTAGGTTAGGGTTTAGATTTTATGGGTTTTGTGTGTAGGGTGTAGAATTTAAAGTTTATGGCTAGAACTTAGAGTTTAGGGTTTCGGTTTTAGGGTGTTAGGGTTAGGGATTTAAATTTTATATTCTATAGCTTATATATGAATGGTTGTGTAATTTTTTTATAAAGCTTGTGTATAAAAATATAACTCTTATATTATACTATAACAAAATCTTAAATTCAAATTTAAAATATAAATAATTATGACAAAACCAAACGAGTATTAGTTTGGTTGACATGATTGTTATTATAACATTAAAGAGAGCGTAAATTCGGAAGCACTTGAACACTATTATGATAACCAACTTAGGAGTTATAAAATATTGAACAGAAAGGAAAGGAAAGGAAATTTCAACTTTTAACTTTTCACTGAATTCGATCAAAACAATAACTTCATCGTCGACCTTTGGCCGGTTTTGGCTGCTTGCATTTGAGAGCTTGGAAGTTGGAATCAGTCTTAACCAATTTTAATTGAAGGAAAATCTTTAACATGCAATTCTATGACCAATGTTTTATATTATTTAACGTTGTTTCATATTTTTCGAGAGTTTATTTATCTCTTTCGAATGTGTCGGACACAAATACTAGATACGATATTCTAAGAAAATAATTTGTGTAACGTTAGTTGATACTATATGCAAATGAAAATGTTTGCCAAAGGTATCATAGATGGATGGATGTTAGTTATGAATATAAGTTCTAATTTGGCGACAATATTATTAGGAGAGAGTAAGACGACTTCTAGTTTTACATTAATTCATTATCATAAATATGAAAATAATAATATTTGAAATAGTATTATTAATAGTTTTCCTAATAAATATTTTAATAATACAATTTATTGCTAAAATATTAGATTATTGTTAAATAAAGAAAATAATATTATTTACCATTAAAATTTAACAATATTATAGTAATTAATAAATATTATTTATATAAATATAGTAACTATTAAAATATTTTTTATATTTTTAGAACAGAAATATTGAGATAAATATTAGAAATATTAATTATTTTAAAAGGTTTTGTATCATTAAACTATTATTTTCTGATATTAATATTTTTGAAGGTTCTAATATTATTATTTTAAATAGATTTAGTTCAACTCTAAGATTAATTATTCAATTATTTAAAAGCATGAAAAACATTTTGATATGCCTTTTTCATTTTTTTTGTTATTGCTTTTTTTATGAGATTGAAAAAAATAAAAATACTGGGTTATTTTATAATTATAAATCAAATTGATGTTAGTTAACGAACTGTTTTAGAGTTATTTTATGGAGTTGAAAAATGAAATAAAATGTACAAATGAAGAGTGAAAGGGAGAGAGAAATCATATCGGGTTATTTTTGTTAAGACTGGTAAATATATAAATATTAAGGATTAAATATATTATTATTTGAGTCTCATCACTTTCCATTAGAATTTAACGGTACAGTGACTGAAATAATAAAAAACGATTAGTCAAATGATGAAAACATAGTTTTTTAAAGTTGAGTGATGAAAATGTAATTTTACTAGTAGTCCAGTGATTGTGGGTGTAGTTACCCTTTTAAAATTTTATATATATTTAAGGCTTAATGCATGATTTGGTCCTAAACTATATCCATTTGTCCACTTTGATCCTTTTACTTCTAATTGGAGATTTCACGTTGCCTGTTCTAATAAACACCATGCGTCCACCTTTTTAACGACACCGGTAACAATATGGACTGACATGGGGAAAAAATGATAACATTAGATCCGGATCTGAACAAAAAATTAAAGGACTAAAGTGAGAAAAGAGATATACTTTAAGAACTAATTCATGTATTAAACCATAAGAAAACATGATCAATAGCATTTATTCCCCCAGATACTTGAAATGTTTCACTAAGGTACCATAAGTATATGTATGTCGAATACGGATACTTTAAGAAAAATGAAAAATCCGAATAAGATGGACACTGTATACAGTTGAAATTCTGTGTTTGCTGAGGTGCCATACAAGAATGGTTCCATGGTTTAAGAAAATATACTACCAATTATTTTATAAGCCGTGCATGTGAGTTTTAGGTAACTTCCATTCATATATATATATATATATATATATATATATATATATATATATATATAAGTTAATTGCACCACATGTCCTCTAACTTTGATTTTCATTTTAAATTGGTTCTCAAACTTTTGGTTGTTCCATTTTTATCCCCAAACTATAACTCTCATTCTAAATTGGTCCCAAACTTTTTGAATGTTCAAATTCCATCCTCAAGTCATCGTTTATATCACATCATATTATTCCATAATAAAAATAAGTGTTTACATGACAATTAACAATTTTATAACAGTTTTATTAACATACGATATTATTAGTATATGCTAATAATTTGGGGTTAAAGTTAGATCGTTCAAAATGTTTGAGGACCAATATAGAGTGAGGATCATAGTTTGGGGGTAAAATTGGAATGCTCAAAAGTTTGGGACCAATTTGGAATGAGGGTCATAGTTTGAGGATGAAATTAGAATGCTTAAAAGCTTGGAGACTAATTTAAAATAAGAGTCATAGTTTTGTAGATACAATTTGCTTTAACAATCATGATTTCATTGGAGGAAAGATAAAAGATCAATTCAGATATGTTGTTCCTATTAAGAATGGCCTACAAAACTATACATACCGGAAAAGTTCGAGCGGTTTATCGGCATTACATGTCTACTTGTGAATGTCTCTCGATTTTCCCTGTGGTCTAGAATGAATGATTAATCTTACAGTTACATGGATGTTTATCGCCGGAGCAGGTGCTGGACATACTTCGCGAGGAACGGAGTGTGGCTGGTTTCTCTCGAAAAGCAAGTTCCGGGTTTGAATGAACTGGAGAATCAGTTTCCAGCATTGTCACAATTTGGTCCATTGTTGGCCTAGCGTGTAGCTGTGGATGAGAAGAGAGAATTGCTACCAAAACGTATTTCTCCATTACTTCTGGAGGGCCTAATTCTGGCATAGTTTCGTCGATGACATCGAATAGTCTGCCTTCTTCCACCAATGACCAAGCCCAGTCAGTCAAAAGCCAAGTGTGATGATCATCAATGGAAATGACTGCTTTCTTACTGCTTAAAAGCTCAAGCAGGACAACCCCGAAACCGTAAACATCGGTTCGTTCTGTTAGTTGCCCGTACAAAGCGTACTCCGGGGCTACGTACCCTAGAGTTCCGGCTACCCTTGTGCTCATATGAGAGAAGTCATCCGGAGTGAACTTAGCAAGGCCAAAATCAGCCAGTTTTGGCTCGAATGTGTCATTTAATAGTATGTTACTAGCCTTAACATCTCTGTGTATGATAGCAGGCTGTGCACCATAATGGAGGTATGCCAGTCCGCGCGCCACACCGATGGCAATTTTCTGACGAATAGGCCAACTGAGCTTCGTCGATTCTGATCTGAAAAGATGGTCGTGTAGGCTTCCGTTTTGCATCAAATCGCACACGATTAGTCTTTGGTGACCTTCCATAGGAACCGTGGCAGTGCAATAGCCCCTGAATGAAACCAGATTGACATGATTAATACTAGCAATAACCTCTACTTCATGTGCAAAAGCTGCATCCCCTGCAGCAGAACAGTTTTTGAACCGTTTGAAGGCGACTTCGGATCCGTCGTTCAAAGTGCCTTTATAAACATTCCCATACCCTCCCTTCCCTACAATATTCTCCCTAGAGAAATTCTTTGTTGCCATTTTGATTTCTTCAAATGTGAACTTCACCAAGCTGTTATCTCCACTAATCGTTTCTATTCTGAAACCAGAACCAGTCTCGTCCGGGGTTACACTATTGCGTCTCCTCTTCCATTTCTGTTTTCGTCTCCACACCACAATAACTGCCACTATCAAGCCGAAAACCGTGCCTATAGGAGTGGCACAGAGAATAGCTTTCTTCCTCCAGTTGATTGCTTTAGTCGAAGTGAAATCGAGGGAGAACAAACACTTTGCAGTGCCCGAATCAGCCGGTCCATCGCGATTAGCCAAAGCAGCAGCGTATACAAAAGGGTACCACGAACAATCCGACTCGTTCCCATCGACAGTGCCACGGAAGTACGATTGATAAATGCTCGATAAACAATCCCGGCACGGCCTGCAGGAAGAATCACCGTCTAAAGAACGGTTGCAAAGATGCTTAACATCCCGTAATTCCGATCTCGAAACAAGGCCTTCGAATCGACTTCGAGTCATGACATCGTTGCAACTTCTGAATATCAAACTGGAATTAAATTGACAAGTGAAACGAATATCCAACCAGGGTATGTACTCATTGACCAACTTCTGATAATCATCCAAACAAGCCTCGGACGAATTCAGTGGAGGCGAAAAGTTTCTGGTGACGCGAAGATAGTTCGATTGGACCAATCGAATGCCTTGAAGGAGGGTGTGACAATTCCTTGGAACATCTAGAAATGAAATTTTCTTAGAGCTATCAAAGATGACTTTCCTAAGAACATTGAAGTCCAATGGACAAATGGAATCAGCCAGGTTTCGATGTGGGATTCCATGATCAGTGGCAATTGGGGTGTAAAAACACAAGCACAGACCAAGGAGGAAGAAGTAAAAAGAAGACATTTCAGAGTGGAAAAATGATTGTTTTGATTCCCATTAGAGCTTTGTTCAGAGTGGAGATGAGGATTCTGACTTTCATAAGAAACTGCATATTTTAGAAATATTGGAAAAAATATTAGAGGGGATAAATTAAAATAATTGTTGATTAAGACTGAATTGATATACCCTTTTGATCGTTAATCAAGTTTCCTGTATATCCTAATTGATTCACTAAGTCAAATGACTGACTTGTTCCAACTTCTTTACATGGTTACTTTCATGTCAATATAATAAGGATAGTTATTTGACAAAACATATAATAATAAATAGTAATGTGTAAAAATTGCTTAGTTATAATAATATATAGTTTCATTAAATATAATTACAATGAATCATAATTCTAGCACTAAAACATACAGGGCTATAATACACAAGTTGTATAAAAAAATTACACAGTCTTTCTATAAAATTTAAAATCTAATCCTAAACCTTAGCACCCTAAAACTTACAACCTTAAACCCTAAACCCTAAATTTTAATCACGAGTCTTAAAATCTACATCATACACACTAAAACCCTAAGCCCTAAAACTGAAAGACTTGTGTAAACTAAAATTTACACAAACTTGTATATCAAACTATTTTCCAAATATATATAAGCATATCTATTTTATATTTAAATTATAAAGGGTAATTCTATTAAAAAATTATAGAGTAATTCTATGCAAAAAAAATTATATAGGGTAATTATTCTATATACATGCTGTGAAAACTAAAAGTTTCCAAAAACACCTTAGTTTAGGGCTTAGTGATTTAGTTTAGGGTGTAGGGGTTTATAATTAAGGAAAATGTTTAGAATTCATGGTTTAGAGTTAAAATTTATGGTTTATAGGTTAAAACATAAGGCTCTGTCACCTTTGTTTTTAAAAAGTACTTTTGGGGCTAAAAGTACTTTTGAAGCCATAAGCAATGCTAAACAGACATAAATCCTCACTATATTACCCTAAAAACTAAACCCTAACCTATAAACCATAAATTATAACTCTACCCCTAAATTCTAACCACAATCTCTAAACCACTAAACTCTTACACCTAAACCCCTAACCCTACACCCTAAACTAAATCTCTAAACCCTAAAACTAAGGCGCTTGTGAAAATTTAAAAGTTTTCATTACCGTTGTATTGAATATAAATCCTAAAATATAAATCTCTAACCCTAAAATTTTAAATATTAAATTCCAAATTTTAATATCTAAACCTTAAATTTTAACTATAAACCTTAAATTTTAAACTGTACAACGTACGATTCTAACCTTTAAACTTTAATCTAAATCTCTAAACCCTAAATTAACACCCTTCGTTAAATAATTTTTTCTACCCCCAACCACCAATGTTAGCATAATAATCCATTTTATTTATGAAGAATACTTTTGTTTATGGGAAATTTGTACAATAGTCTAGAAATTACACAACCTTTTCTGTTTTCTTCCTTTATTATTATATTGGTTTTCTTCCTGTTAAGAGATTCATAATTCACATGTAAAAATTTAAAATCATCTAAGATATTTTAACTAACCAACATAAAAATATAATTATAAGTTATCTCTATAATTAAAATTTTTAATTTGAAAAATCAGAGAGAGTTTTAAATTTTTTATATATTTTACTTAATGTAAAAAATAGGGTTCGAAAGGGTGGGAGGAGCTGCTGGGACATAGGAGGCCTGAGACTTTCTGCCACATTGGGCAGAGGAACCTGAAAACTTCTTTCTTGCGATTGGCAATTTCTCTCTATACCCTTCTTTTCAACTAATTTTATATTTATTATATTTCAAAACAAAAATAATTTGTTTTTGACATATTAAAATAAAAAATATCATTTAAATACTAACATTTTATTGGACTTTATTATAACTATCAGGTAAAATATTAAATTGATAGATGAACTTTAATTTAATGTGTATTTTGATATATAAATTTAAATTTTGATTCAATTATACATATTTAGAAAATATATATCTATTTATTTTCATATTAAATAAATATAATTATTTGTGTACGCACTTTCTCGTTTTGATAACTGAACTATAAAAAGTTTTAATTTTGCTATTAAACTTTTTTGAAATGATTTTATGTCGTGTCATTAAATCATTAACGATTGAATGATGTACATGTTATCTACAGGAAAAAACTGTTAACTCACTCGATCGTTGCCCGTTTTCGATTATTGTTCATAGCAAGATCGATACCAAAACATCTACATTTTCTTTTTTTTTTCCTCGAATTAGTTTTTCACAAAATTCACTCAAAATCGACATACAATAATCTCAGTATTCAACATTTAATGCTTCAATATCCTCTTGTAATTATTTGATGACGCTAATTTCAAGATATATTATTTGTCTTTTCAAAAAATACTTCTCAAATCTCACGATTTAAAATTTTGAATGAACACTCAAAATTCCCTCAAATCTGCGAAAAACCTGAACTTCCAAAAATACTTCTCACCACTCATATGAAGGGCTTTTTTTACTCATCTTGAAAGTATAGATACCAAAATTCAATACACTTTGTCAAGATGTCACATCTTGAGCTGTAAATCCGAAAGAAACAAGAAAGGATTTGAGGAATAGAAGAAAGTGTATAAGAAGTAGAGGAATAAGGTTGAAGAAGAGAATAATTTTTAGATATTTCATTCATGATAAGATAAAAACGGTTACACTAGGTTCTATATACCAGCCCTAGCAAAATTATTAATTTACAGCTGGCTTTCAGATAACAGAAATAACAACTGGAATTAAAATAACATTGGGCCTCCAAAGTCTAATTACTCGAACTAGGCTTCCACGATCCCATTGTCTTTGCCTGATACGGTGTCGTTCCCTTCCTCTTTCATTAAGACACAAAACTCCTCAGATAGTTGACTTTCGTTTTTCCCAATTTCAGATTCAACTTAAGATTCAATTCCAATTCTTCCATCTCTCAGTCCTAATTCTTCCTCTGCTCCACTAGAAGCCATGACAATACCCCCACCTTCGGTCGATTCTTGTCCCCAAGGATCGAATTCAGGAAATTATGCCTTGAGGGTGGTGTAGTCTTCCCAGGTAGCATTTTCCTGTCCCAGATTAGACCACTGCATAAGCAATTGAGTGACAACCCTGCTGTTCCTTTTGACCATTCGTTTGTCCAAGACGAGTGCTGGATACACCTTCATTTGTCCTTCCTCATCAACTTCAGGCGGGTTCAAGGAGGTAACTACATTCTGCCCTACCTTCTTTTTCAATAAGCTCACATGAAACACAGGGTGAAGTTTGGAGTGTGCTGGAAGATCCAACTCGTAGGCCACTAATCCAATTCTTTTCTTGACTTTATAGGGACCATAGAAGTGAGCAGCCAGTTTCACATGGTTACGAATAGCCAGAGAATATTGTTTGTAGGGTTGCAGTTTAAGGTAAACTTCACCTCTTTCCTAAAATTCTCTTTCACTTCTTTTCTTGTATACATTCTATTTCATCATGTTCTGTGCTTTACTCAACTATTCTTTCAAGAGTCTGTTCAATTGTTATCTTACGGTCATCATTTCTTGAACAATGTTCACTGTTGTTGATTGCTCCCAATTCTACATAGGGGGTTTGTACCCATATAAGGCTTCAAAGGGGGTGATCCTAAGGGCAGTATGATGGTTAGTGTTATACCACTATTCTGCCTGAGATAGCCACTTGGCCCAGCTTGTAGGTTTTAGGAAACACATGCTGCGTAGGTACTGTTCTAGGCATTGATTCAATCTTTCTGTTCGTCCATCAGTCTTTGGATAGTATGCAGTACTGAAGAGAGTTGTAGTCCCCAACTGTTTTATTAGCTCTCTCCAAAAAAGACTTGTGAAAGTCTTATCTCTGTCTGAAATGGCAACCTTAGGTTGACCTTGTATCTTATACACTTGATCTAGGTAAACTTTGGCTACTTCCAGGGCAGTATAAGGGTGAGACAGGGCCAAAAAATGCCCATACTTGGTGTACTTGTCAACGATTACAAGTATACAGTTGAATTTTATAGAGTGATGTAGTCCTTCTATAAAATCCATAGTTATAGTCTCCCATGCTTGCTGGGGTATGGGCAGAGGTTGTAGCAATCCAGGCTTTGCCACATGCTCTACCTTAGTTCTTTGACACACTTCACAACCTTGTACATATTGTTTAACCCATAATTTAAACCCTGGCCAATAGAAATAGGGTTTCAATCTCTGATAAGTGGCTTGAATTCCAGAATGGCCTCCTTGAGGTGAATCATACATGACTTGTAGTTGTTGCTGCCTGAGGTCACCAATACTACCAATATAAACTCTCTTTTTATATCTCAAAATGCCTTTGTTCAGAGTCCAATCTTTCTTCCCTGTTTCATCAATCATCAAAACAGTGATAATCTCTTGAGCTGTAGTGTCCACTTCATAACTCTTTTCCACTTCTTGAACCCATTTTGGAATCAAAACAGTGACTGACAGCTGAAAAGTTTCAGCATTTTTCTCATATTGTCTAGAAAGGGCATCTGCAACCACATTTGACATTCTCTTCCTATACTGTATCACATAGTCCAAACCTAACAACTTGGAGAGTCCTTTCTTCTGAATGGTGGTAGTTAGCTTATGTTCTAGCAAGTGCTTCAAGGGCTCATGATCAGTTTTGATTACAAATGGGGCACCTTCAAAGTAGTGCCTCCATTTCGAGACAGCCAAGAGAATAGCTAGATACTCTTTTTCATAGATAGATAAATCAGCATGTCTTGGTCCTTGCTAAAGTAAGCTAAAGGTCTCCCATCCTGAGACAATACTGCTCCCACACCTCTAGAGCTGGCATCCGCTCCAAACAAAATATCTTTTTGAAATCTGCAAGGGCCAAAACAGGGGGCTTCACACATTGCTATTTTTAATCTGTCAAAAGCTATTTTGGCTTCTTCTGTCCATACAAACTTGTTTTTCTCCAGCATATTAGTCAAAGGTCTGATAATCTCCTCAAAGCCTTTGATAAATTTCCTATAATATTCAGTCAAACCCAAAAAACCCCTTAAGGATTTAAGGTTTTTTGGTAGTGGCCAGTTTCTCATTGACTCAATCTTTGTAGGGTTAGTGGATACTCCCTTAAAAGATATGATGTACCCCAAATATTCTACCTGCTTCTGTCCAAAGAAACATTTACTCCTTTTGGCATATAACTGATTTTTCTTAAGAACTTCCAAAACCAGCCTAAGGTGTTCTATGTGTGCTGCCAAATTAGGACTATACACCAAAATGTCATCAAAAAAACACCAGTACAAATTGTCTAAGGTAAGATTTAAATAGCTCATTCATTAAAGATTGAAAAGTAGCTGGGGCATTAGTGAGTCCAAAGGGCATTACCTTAAACTCATATTGACCTTGGTGTGTCCTGAAAGCTATCTTTTGTATGTCTTCCTCCTTAATCCAGATCTGCCAATATCCAGACCTTAAGTCAATTTTTGAAAAATACACAGCTCCAGCCAACTCATCTAATAATTCTTCCACCACTGGTATAGGGAATTTATTTTTTACAGTCATCGCATTCAATTCCCTGTAATCGACACAAGGTCTCCAACTTCCATCTTTCTTTTTTACCAGTAAACAAGGAGAGGCAAAAGGACTTGAGCTAGTTTGAATTATAGATGAAGCTAGCATCTCTCTAATCTGCTTTTCAACTTTAGTTTTCTGATAGTGAGGAAATCTATATGGCCTGAGGTTAACTGGTTGTGCTCCATTTTTTAGGGTGATGGCATGATCAAACACTCTGGGAGGAGGCATCCCTTGGGGCTCTTCAAACACCATGTTGTACTCTGTTAACAGAGGTAAGAGTATTTCTGGAATAGTAACTTCTTGAGCCTCTGCACTGAGTAGATAAACCTCTCCTATTACTTTAGGGTTCTTGGCTGTCAATTTTTGTAGTTTATCTTCTGAAATCAGTTTAACCTTAGGAATAAGCTGTCCTCCTTTTAAAGTTATCTATTTCTCTTCTTTTTTGAATCTTATGGTCATTTCATTAAAATCCAAGGTAATAGTACTGTACATTTTCATCCAATCCACCCCTAATACCATGTCTGTTCCCCCCATCTATAAGACTCTGAAATCATGTTCAAAACAGTGGCCTTGCATCTTCCACCCCAATGATTTACTTTTGGCAGTGTTGTAAAGCTTATCCCCATTGGCTACAGTAATTGCTAAATAAGGGGTTTGTTCAATTTCCACACCTTCCTTAGCCCATTGGGGGATTACAAAACTATGGGTACTACCACTGTCTACAAACACATTCAGCATCTTCCCTCTAATCACCCCTTGCAACCTCAGAGTGTTGTAACTAACACTGCCTGTTAGTGCGTTTATGGAAATCTCCAAATTTCCTTCTTCAGTTTTTTCTTCCTCAGTCTCTTCAGCTACAATGGCATCTTCTAATTATTTTTCTTCTTCCATCAGGTTCAACTGTTTTACTTTACACTAATGACCAGGTGCAAATTTCTCTCCATACCTAAAGCAGAGGTTATGTGCCCTCCTATATTCCACTAGAGTCTGCCTAGTATTATGGGGAGTAAGGACAAACTTCTGAATTTGGTTTGAACTCAAATCCTTCTAGTGTATATTCTGCTGTTGGTACCCTGTTGGCCTAGTGGAAAACCTTTACTTTTTGTTATCCAGTTCTATTGATAGCTCATACAGTTTAGCCTGTCTACAAGCCTCAGAAACTGATGTTGGTCTATGCACCTTAACCATGTGTCTTAACTCTTCCTTCAGTCCACTGATAAAGCTAGAAACAAAATAATTTTATTCTAGTGTAGCATTGTGTATCAGCATATAAGGTTTTAACTCCTCAAACTTCTCTTAGTACTCTTCCACAGAACCTCTTTGTACCAGTTTGTTGAACTCTTCGATAATGTCATCACAAGTTTTATCATAAAACCTGTGACACGGATCAGCCATGAATTCTTGCCAAGTAGCCTTGTTCTTCTGCATTATGTATCCATCAAACCAAGTCTCTGCCTTTCCATCCAAATACATAGCAGCTATTTTCAACTTCTGTTCCTCAGGAACAGAAAAGATAGCAAAATACTTCTCACATTTTCTTATCCAACTCCTGGGATTGTCCCCTTCAAACATATGAAGTTCTACCTTGGGTTTAAGGTTGAAAGAGTTCCAATTAACCCCATAGCTGACCTTTTCAACTTTACCAGGTTCCTGTAACAACGAGGTGTCTCCCTTATCTGACCACTGTGTTCCTATTTTTGTATTTTTAGGAAGTAAGGTCGTGTTGTGTGGTTTTGAAGCTAAAAGTCTAGGTTCATCCATTTTTACTGCATATCTTTCTTTATCATCAATAACAGTAACTTGGACAACTTTCTTACCTTCCTGTTTAGTTTGAGCATTGACAGATGACTGCTTCTACTTCTCAGGTGTGTCTGGTACAATATCTTCAGCTTCCTTGGTCAGGATGCCAATGATTTTTCGCAAGTCTGCCCGAGTTTCTTCCATCTTAATCTCAATCTGCCCCATACGAGTTTCCAGGTTGCCATTGTTGACCTTCATTTCATCTAACTAACGTTGAATGGCGGTCAGGTCTATGTTTACCCATATGCTTTATTTTTTTAGACTTTCCCAGTGTAAAGGTGGATCATAAAACCAAGCTCCGATACCAAAATGTCACAGCTTGAGCTGTAAATCCGAAAGAAACAAAAAAAGATTTGAGAAATAGAAGAAAGGGTATAAGAAGTAGAGGAATAAGGTTGAAGAAGAGAAGAATTTTCAGATATTTCATTCATGATAAGATAAAAACGGTTACACTAGGTTCTATATACCAGCCCTAGCAAAATTATTAATTTACAGCTGGCTTTCAGATAACAGAAATAACAACTGGAATTAAAATAACATTGGGCCTCCAAAGTCTAATTACTCGAACTGGGCTTCCACGATCCCATTGTCTTTGCCTAATACGGTGTCGTTCCCTTCCTCTTTCATTAAGACACAAAACTCCTCAAATAGTTGAGTTTCGTTTTTCCCAATTTCAGATTCAACTTCATATTCAATTCCAATTCCTCCATCTCTCAGTCCTAATTCTTCCCCTGCTCCACTAGAAGCCATGACACAAGACCAAAATTCAATATTTCCCAACTCTTTTACTCTAAAATAATGTTCATTTAATTAATGATGAGAAGGCAAGTTAACGTTCAAATGAAAAACGAAGACACATATCAAAAGTGTCACTCCAAATACATCAAAATTCTCAAAAAATAAATAAATCTTTAAAAATTTGTCCATCATATATTCATATGGCAAATCTCTTTGTTCCTTAAAACTCACGAAATTATGTTTTGTTAGAGGAAAACAATATTGTCTTAGTACCAAGCTTCTTGTAGGGAAAGTGATTTATTATTTATTTTCCAAAACGTTGTTGTCATGGCAGAGCACAACACAACATTGTAGCATTGTTCCCTCACTTGTCTATGCTGGTGACAATAAATTTAGTATTTAATTTTATCCATGCTTGCCTTTTGCTTTCAAAATTATTAATAAATACTTTCCTTGTATATTTTATCCCCCCCCCCATTTGGAAATCTTACTCTCTTTTTTGGTATGAATTAAATGGATGCAAGCATTTGTATCCAACACAAGATTCAACTGTTTTTGTTAAATCGAATAAATTGATTAAATATATCTATATGATTCAGTCGGTTTCGGTTTGAACGGTTTGAGTAGTTTTTAGGTTATTTTCAAAAATATAAGTGATTTTATCGATCAAATTTAAAAATAGGTAACAAAAACAGTACTGATAGAAAACATAAGTTAACCCTTTATTAAAAGTAAAAACCAACATTCCCATTCGGTCCTTCAAGCTGTCTGGTTGCACAGTTTTGAACGTTCAAGGTTGAGAGCAGAAGTCGCTGCAGAGCTTTTAACACGTCGCCAACCCAACGCAGCAGACCAGCGATTCTCGCGGACTCGTGTAATTAGAGAGACAGAAAACAACAAAACAAAAGCAAATGTTTGTTTGTAAGTAGTCCCACTTTGTGAAAATCTCCGCTTCCCTCCGGGAAAAAAATAAAAAGGAACAGAGAGGGAGAGAAGAAAAAGGAAAGATTAAAACTTTTCCATATATAGCTGTGTTAAGTTTCAGATGCCCCCTTTTCTGGGTCTTAAAAAGAATCCCAAAAAAAGAAAAAAAGTTTTTATCTTTGAGAGGTCAAGATTATGGAGTAGTGAACAGGGCTTTAATGTTTTAGAAACCACTACAGCTTTGTATTTTTTTGTTTGTTTTGCTTTCTATCACATTGTTGTTTGGTTTGGTTTGGGTTATTTGCTTGTTTTGAGAGTGTTCATGGCTGATGTTAATGCCCTTAAACATGCTACTTTAAGGTATGTAATTTTTTTTCACTTTTTTTCCTTTGGGTATTTCTTTAAAAAGTTGTTTTTGTTTTCCTAATGTTTGTAGATGGCTTGCATATTGTTTGTGTTTCTTTAAAAAGTTTGTTCCTTTTTGTAATGTTCATCAATGGATGTTATGAGAAGAGTTATTCTTCTCTTTTCATTACATGTTTGTTGAGTGGTAGCCATTGTTTTGTTCCATTTTGCTTTTACTAGAGCTTTCCTTTTACCATTTTCCCTTTTCTATTCCTTTGTGCTGTTTATGGAGGAGATTGGTTTTTGATGCTATTTATGTTGTGATTTCTAGTTTCTGCATAATTATTTTTGGCACTTGTGAGTTTCAGCTTATCAATTTTGAGGATTTTCTACAAACACCACATATGATAGGCTAGTTTTTTTGTTTATTGTCTGCAAATCCTTTCCTTTTTGGATTAAATCTGGTTTAGAGCTACTTTTCTTTTGAGCTTTTCGAGTTTTTCGTAGGTATGGTGATGATTTCCATGCTGCCTTATGTTTTATTTTGTGTCATCCTAAAGAATTCTTTGGTTTTGACTGGTTATTGATTAGTGTTTTTGTTTATTGTTTGTAAATCCTTTCTCTTTCGGATTAAATCTGGTTTAGAGCTACTTTTCTTTTGAGCTTTTCGAGTTTTTCATAGGTATGATGATGATTTCCTTGTTGCCTTATGTTTTATTTTATGTCATCCTAAAGAATTCTTTGGTTTTGACTGGTTATCAATTTGTTATCGTTGTTGGTGTCTTCCAGTGAGAGCTCCATGGATACTGACGATATCCTGGATAAGAACTCAGAAGGTGGGGTTGTTCAAGCAAAACATAGAAGACCAGGGAAAATGCTTTCAACATATTCATCGGCCCAAGGTATTGCGACCGGTCTGATTCATGTGTGGTGCATGTGTTTCTCTAGTGCAAGCTCTTACCAGTCTTTCTTTCTTATTCTATTTAAGAATTGAGGGCACTGGATACTGAAGACGAGGAAAGTAATGGATTATCTCCTACAGGAGTTATAGAAGCCTGCTTAGAATTAGGCTCGGAATCTTATATAACTTCTCCTGATGACAACCCCAAGGCAGAAGTTTGTCGTTCACATCAATCAGCACTTTCTAACTGGAGAAAATTCTTCAAATTATTGAAAAGAAAATCGGCCAAGCACTTACATGCCTTCCCTACATTTTCTGTACCTAGTCTATCAAGAAAGAACAGGAGCAAGAAGGAGAGTCCTATGCTGAGAAATTTGTACAACTTCAAGTCTTCTTTAGAGGACTTCAGCCTATCTCAGCTCCGAGCTGCAACCGACAATTTTAACCGAGGTACGCAATTATTTCAAGGCTATTAGCACTTGCAAAATATGAAGTCATGTAAGGATGCTTAACGATACTGTTAGTACAGTTGACTACAATGACGTTGATTAATGTAAGGGTATTATTTCTTGTAGATAACATAATTGGAAGGGGTGGTTATGCTGAAGTCTACAAGGTTCAGTTGAAGAACGGAAATCTTATAGCAATAAAGCGGGTGATAAAAGGGACACCAGATGAGAGGACGGTGGGTTTCCTATCAGAGCTTGGCATTATAGCCCATGTAAAACATACGAACACTGCCAAGTTGATTGGATGTTGCCTTGAGGGAGGAATGCATCTTGTCTTTCAGTTATCTCCATTGGGAAGTTTGGCATCAGCTCTTCATGGTTTGTTCCTAATCTGCATTGTTTTTCTCGAGTCGTCATGATAAGTTTTTGATGCTCTTGAGTCTTCAACATTATCGAGGTTCAAAAGGTACGCTAGATTGGCGTAAAAGATATAAGATTGCTTTGGGTATAGCAGATGGCCTCACATACCTTCACGAGACTTGTGAAAGGCGGATTATTCATAGAGATATCAAGGCTGATAATATTCTTCTTACAGAGAATTTTGAGCCTCAGGTAGCATGCATCTGTATTTTTCATGATAAAAGGAAATCATGAAATTGACACACCGAGGAAAAAAAAAGAGAATGCATTTCCTTGTAAAGTGCTAGAACTGATATTTTGTAAGTTGGGTTCTTACGGTTATCTATGTCAACTAGGTGCTAATTTTCCCCAGAGATTCATCCATGCATACTTAAAGTTTCCGCGTATATTGACTATTGCCATTACCTGTGTTCGTTTTATTTTGTATAACATAATTTACCATTCACCTGCCACATCGAAAGAAAAGAAACCGGGTCAGTGTAACTGACAATTGCTATATACTATGCTCAGTGGCGGAGCCACATATAGTTTAGGGGGTCAATTGACCCCACTTGATTTGTTGTGGTATAAGATTTTCAAAGAGTTAGATGGGGTTTTCAAGGAGTTAGTGTACTATTTTTCATAGAAATATTAGAATTTACCTCACTTAATTTGTTTGGGCATGAGGTCAACAATATTTATATTGTAGAGGTATGAGAATTCTCGTACTCCAAAGTTTACTTTGACCTCACTATATGATAATCTTGAATCCGCCACTAACTATGCTTTGTAATTTTTCAAACCATAAAGAAGCCTATTTAATAAACCAATGATAGCTCGTTTTCGTTTCCCTAGTGATTGGCCAAATTTGTGCTGCATCCTAGATTATGATTGTAATACCCTAATACTTGTGTTAAGCTTAATCACAATGTGAGCCTTATAAGGTATGAGCTTTGTGCGACCCTTAAAGGTGTACATTTGGAAACTTAAATCGAGCCTGAAAATGAGGAGGTTGAAGCATATGCGGGATACTGGTTGCTTCCTTTGTGCTCACTCTGATGGTGGCTGCAGTTATGGTGAAAATCTTAGACTATTATGTGTCATGTTTAAGTTATGAAAATAATGTAGTCTGTCTCTATATCCTTCCATGAAGTTTGCATGGGTCTCGTGTTGTGCTTTATGAGAACTAATATCACTACCTTTTCTGTCGAAAAATTATATCCGTTATTTTGTTTCTAATAGGCGCCTCGAATATACTATCATAATTGTTTTTGTCGACATATATAGGCAAGATCTACCAATAATAGTGCTGCTATATTTGTCCCTTTTTTTGGAATTTTATGACATTTATTTTATAAAGAATTTCAACTAGCTAATAGCATTTGTATTTGATTTACTTTTTCTGTTTCATCTATTGATTACATCAGCGAATTTGTCTTCCAGATTTGCGATTTCGGTCTCGCCAAGTGGCTACCTAGACAGTGGACTCACTACAACGTATCAAAGTTTGAAGGCACTTTCGGGTTCGTAAACATAAAGTATCTTTATCGTGTTAATAAATACTTCTGTCGTAATGCTGACACATTTATTTTGTCGAGATGCAGCTACTTTGCGCCCGAATACTTCATGCATGGCATAGTCGACGAGAAAACTGATGTCTATGCATTCGGAGTTCTGCTTTTGGAGCTCTAACAGGAAGGAAAGCTATAGATGATCAACAACAAAATCTTGTAATATGGGTACATTTCTTCACAAAAGAATTCGATCACTCCAACCGCACCCGAATTGTAAAGGCTCCTTACCTTTTCTAATTTTTGTAGGCAAAGCCTCTTCTCGATGAGAATGATATTACAGAGCTCTTAGATCCTTTCCTCGGTGACGATTATGATGCAGATGAGGTTGATATCATGGCTCTGACTGCCTCTTTGTGCACTGAGCAGTCTCCTATTCTTCGTCCTCAAATGAGTCAGGTGGGGATTACTTTTACAAGTGCTTGAATGTTTGTTAATGCACACTGGAAAGAAATTAGAGAAAACAAAGTTAGATTAGGAAATAAAAAATGCTAATTCTGATACGATATCCGCTTAGCTCTTTTGAAGGTCAAACGGTTCGTTTCATTAGGAAAGAGACAGTACTTTCAAAGTTAAATCATTGATTCATTATGGAAAGCTATTCCGGTGCTTCATTTATTTCAACATGCTGATATTGTTTGATTTTACGATGCCATAATATGTTTGAGTTGCATGTTGCATCTGTTTCTTTTGCTGTTCCTCGTAGTTTCTCCGAACCATCTCCGATAAATATAGCATCAAGAAGTCCTAAACCACAAGAAACTATATATTCAAACATTTAGAAATACTTGATGCATGATTGGCAAAATCACTTTCTCAAGCGATGACTTGGTTTTAGACTCGTGCTTTCTGTCCGCCTTATTATTGATGGCGAAAGATTATTTAACTTTTCATTCACTGGTTTGCTTCTCATATTCGAAGAATGTATTCGTATTCTGGATATGTTCACATTTTATGTAGGTAACAAGTTAACTTATGTTGTTTATGATGCAGGTTCTGGTACTGCTGAGGGGTGATGAATATGTAGCAGAATGTTACAAAGAATCCCAAAATCAAACTCACCATAGAACATACTCGAACGAGCTCTGTGACGCGCAAGAATACAACTCGACAAAACTGAACAATATTAATCAGCTTCGGGATGTTGCTTTAGGTTCTTAAAAAGCTGGTTGTAACTTTGTTTCGGAACTAGAGACGAATTATTACCAAAAAACAAAAAATAGGGTCTTTTGAGCATGAAGGTTTGCTGCAAATCTCATGAAACTGAAAAGAAACAACAATTTGATGCTGTGTTTCATGGCATTTGGAAGCATGGGGTTCTTCCCAATTTCATGTGAAAAACAGCTTATCAAAATTGTGTCTTCCTTTGGTTTGTGTATTCAAATTACTTGTATATATAAATATATAAAAGGTTTGAACTGAAACTTTAAAGAAATTGAATATTATATATATGGAATGAGATTTAGTTACACTATGTAAAACTCAATTAGTTTTACACTAATCTGCGGCCATTGGATGAGTGAAATGGATTGATGAGATTAGAAGTAGGATATGTAAAGATTATCACTTGAAAAAAATAAGGAGTTAATCTTATTCATCCATTTCACTCATTTAATGGCCATGAATTAGTGTAAAATTAGATGAGTTTTACATAATGTAAGTGGATCCTAACTTTATATATATCATACACCGCCTGTGGAAACTTTTAGTTTTTTACAAGCATTTTAGATTTAGGGGTTATGGTCTAATTTTAGGGTTTAAGATATAAGTAAATTTAGGGTTTATAGATTGAAACTTAAGCCTCTAACATATTACTTAAAACCTAAACTTTAAATTTTAACAATAAACTCTAAAAGTTTTCATAAGTGTTTTAAGTTTAGGGTTTATAGATTTAATTTAGGTTTAAGGTTTTAGAATCTAGGAGTTATGGTTAGAATTTAAGTTTTGAAACCCTTAAACCTAAATATCTATAATCCAAACCTTAAATTGAATCCATAAATCCTAAACTAAGGCACTTATAGAAATTTTTAATTTTCAAAGCGCCAATGTATGGGATATATATGGGTAAATCATATTCCTTAAATTCTAAACACTTATCTTAGATTTTAAACTCTAAAACTAAAAGACTTGTGTAAACTTTAACCATGAACCCTAAAATCTAAATCCTATCACATAAACCCTTAACCTCTAACCCTAATTTAAAATTATAAACTCTTAAATAACCTCGCTTGTGGAAACTTTATTTTTCAACTCTAGTATATGGAATGTAATCCAATCTCTATTTATAGGTTTTTCTTAAGGTTGTCTTTTCTTGACCAAGTTTACAGCAGGGATTTTGCTTATCTGGTGTTTTGAGTAAATCAAGCAAGGATTATCCATCAAGATACTTTTGGTAACTAATGGAAGGAAACACAGGGAAGAAGGGGGGAAAAAGAACTGAAAACTAAACTATGGGAATTAAGTAAACCAGTTTGAAATAATCAATTATATCTTGTTTTACCAAATTTAACAATTAGATTGATTCTTAAGTTTTAGTTTTAAAAAAGGGTTAATGTAATATTAAGTCCCTAAATTTTCTAATTTGGTTCATTAACTTGTTTTTATTTATAATAGTTTTGGAATTTTGTAATTCTTTTTCACTCTGATTGCTTAATTTGGATTTTTAATCGTTTTGATACTTTAAGATTGTATTACATCATTATTCAAATATATGGGTTAAGATCCACTAAAAAGAAAAAGGTTTTATATTGATTTATGATCATTGGATACATGTAAATTGATGGTTGATATTATTGACTTATTTTTAAAAAAAATCATATTTTTAAATTTTAATTTCAACCATCAATTTATACTAACCAAATGATCCAACATCAATATATAAATAAAAAAATTAGATTAGAGAAATTAGATTATGACATGTCAC
>CM033720.1:59945840-60280804 GCA_019671005.1 Hibiscus mutabilis
CTTGGTGGCTTAAAATGGAGATGGAGGAGAGCTCCAAGGTCGCATAAAGCTATAAATAAACGACTTTGAATGCCCCCAATAGTTTTGTATAATTTCATTTCAATGTATTCTGATCAAGATGGTGATCATAATGCTAGGAACTTAAATGATGGATGATATCTCATCCAGCCTAGTTATGTAGATAGATTAGTTAAATGTATATCCACTTTTATGTTTATTGGGACTCATCTGTTTAGAGCTAAACAGATTAGACCAAAATGCCAGAAAAATAGACCAAACAGAACCTTTAGAAAAAACTGCTTTTTCTCTTGTTTTTTTTTTTTTTTTGGTTACAATGGGAGAAGCATTAAAGGTCCAAATATGGAATCTTAGAAAAGACCTGTTTTATTTACAGTGTAACAGAGGGAAAAAGGATATTTTTCACTTCTACTAGCTTTTATTTCTGCTGACATATTCATACTAAAGGAGGCTCCATATATACTTGAAATGCTTCACTGTTTTGATTTAATTTGGGGTGAATGAGATTCTACCAGTATGGACCAGAGTACATGAACATCCTCATCTGTGCAAGACTTCACATCTTCATATAAAATATATATCCCTCTACCTGAAAATCACAGAAAAAAAACATATAAAATCATGAAAAAGAAGAGACGGTACCCACGACTTCAGTGCAAGTGTCGAACATGGATTCCGGACACAAATAATGAAGATCAGAGCAATGTAAACGAAGGAGTCATGAAAAATCTTTAATGATGAATGAATGAAGAATGTGTATAGTATGGCATGCTGCAAAATAATGCAGAAAAAAATGGCAACAATGAACTGAAATGATGCACTAGTAGAATTGGCATTTCGAAAAGTAAATACTCTTTCTTGGCGCCGAGTGCATCCGAAACCAGAGCTTCTTCAATGGGAAGAGGAGAGATCTCAGCCACCCCATTTTGGCAAAATGGTAGGTGGAACAAATGAAGCATTTAGAGGGGCCAAAATCCAGAGAGAGAATGTTGCTTTGCTTAGACAATGGTGAATTATAGATTACAATATCTAGCACCATATTCCATCTTTTTCCTTTTTCTTCTTTTTCTGCAGGCAGAAAGGTACAAAGATGGCAAGCTAATTCAATGTTTGGTGGTCTGTCATTTCATAAATCTTTCACCTTGTGACATTAGCAACAAAACTCTGTGATTTTCAATCTTTGTGCTATTTCAGGGTCATGTTTGAACCATGGCAATGAGCCAGTGACTCGGATTTATTCAGTCAAATCTTGCAGTAAGAGTCATTAGACAATCCAGTCAAGTGAAATGCTTTCATTCTGGGGCTTAAGACAAGTTTTTTAGAAGTAAACAATACTTTAAAACAGGTTCCAGATGTAATAATCAGATTTAGTCACAGGTAGTGAATATTAAGGTCAAAACTTGGGTTGGTGTTTGACTATGACAACATCTTTGTGTTGGCATTTGATTGAGTTTCACAGGCCACCAGACAACTTGAAAGGAACTTTCTCCAGGCATTTGGCATGCTTTTTTTCATTTATGTGATAACAGCAGTTTAGAAACTTCTTCTGGAGAACATTAGTTTTCATGTTGCTGAAGAATTGCATATCAAGGTAAAACTATTAGTGTCATCCTTCAAGTGATACATATACATGTATACACACATATATATACATGTACTTATGGATTTTTTTGAAGAAACATAACAGATTGCAAAGTTTTAGATTATATGACTGCAGAATTAAGGATTCTTTTGATTTATATAAACTCTCAATCTTGGTAATTAACAAATATCAAAATTCGAACTTATAAAAGATGAACAACATGAACAATCTTGACCATTCAGTCAATTAGTAAATCTCAATGTAACCATATATTTTGACAAATAGGATGATATCTTTTCTATAACTTAACATCGAAATAAATAAATAAATAGAGGGTAAAATACAAATTTCATCACTCAACTTTACTCTCTCTCTTATTTTGATCATTAAAGTTTAAAATTTTTCAATTTGCTCACTCAATTTCAATATCGCATCATTTTCACTTAACCGTTAATTCACAAACGTTGTGACGATATGGCATTTTTATCAACTTTTAACATGCCACATAAACAACCACTATTTTATTAATATTACTTTATATCTATATATATTATTAAACAAAACTCTTCACCTCCACCGTCACTTCGCCGTCATCTTCATCCCCATTCCTAAATTTTTTCTACAGACCATCCCTCCTGAAACACTAAACCATTCTTTAGATTTTAAAAAATCATACATTCAGGGAGCTTGAGAAATGAATTATGATATTTTCAAAACCCCCTTTCGAACAACTCAACATTGTTCTTCAGTCCAATTCATCTCAAAAAACCCTTTCGACCAATCTATACATTTCACCGTCTATTATCTCAAAAACAAACTTCGAGCTCTTGTCGAAATCTGCTCTAAAACTCACCAAGAACGTCAATTTCAAAACCACTGAAAAACCAGATTTTGTCCCTACGCTTCGATCATTACGGGTTCTTCAAGACTCAAATTCGAAAAATCATAAAAATTTGACCGAACTTGCTTTGTTTCGATGCCCAGAAATCTCATTTACCCAAAATCTAATCCTTTCAATCTAAAGGTATCTCAAGTTTTTCTTAATCCAAAGGTTCCATAAATCCTACGCTTTTCAACCCAAGATCGAAGCTTTCTTTTACAGCCCACTAATTATTTGCTCGTAGCATGAAGAAACAAGTATGTAATTTAGATGCTTATATGTTGCCTAACATCATGACTTTGATAGACAAAGGCGTCTCTGAAACGAATATCGCATTGACGTTGAATATTAGTTGAATTTGGAACTCTATGGTGGTTAGTGGTGGTTAATGTAGTGGCTGAAATCTGAGTTGGTTAAGGTAGATTAAGAGAGAACGAGAGGAAGAAGAAAAAACAAGAGGGGTGAATTTTTTTATTAGTTTTTATAGAGATTTAAAATGACGTTGTTTTAGTGATTTTTTTAGAGATTTAAAACTATATCGTTTTAACATGTTATTAGACCACTTGTCATATTATTACATCATCTGTAATTTAATAATCGAGTGACTAAAAATGACACAATGTCATAATTGAGTGAACAAATTAAATTTTTATAAATTTTAATTATTAAAATAAAAGAGAAAATAAGGTTAAGTGATGAAATTTGTAAGTTACTCATAAATAAATTGTTTGAACCTCTAACAAGGCCCTAGGAGGCCAACTTGACAAATTTGGGCCAGTTTGGTCTAATTTAACAGCCCAAACTGACATATTTTTCTTACTTTTTTTTTATATAATTGAAGGAAGCATCGCTGCATAGGTTTAAATCCTAGACAAGAGGTAATTTAATGGCTTAGTTCACATTAATCAGACATGAAACTATAACTCCCTTGAGGATTTTCCCAAATAGGAGGGGTATTGTTGGGCATTAGTCAAACATGAAACTACGTAACTGTGTGTAAGGATGGATCAAGGGGTGTTAAGAACAGTTGCATCCCTAAAAATTTTAAATTTTCATATAGTTTATAATTTTTTTTTTGTATTTTCTATCGATATTTAAATCCACACTTACTAAAATTTTATTATCTTGTACCCCTAAATTTTTAATATAACTTCTAACGTTTTGCTCTCTTGACATAAAATCTTGTGTTCTTTCCTAACGTATGGTGTATGGTTAGAGGACCATGTCATAATATTAGTGGTTTCTTACTCCATGATCCTCAACTAGGAATGAGAACCACTGCTTGATACAAAGATCGCAGTTCACTAGAGGTTGCAGGATAGCCACTCCTAAGTCCTAACTGATTAGTTCCCATTCTTGGTAGGTTGCTAAACGAGCTTGTCATTCATTTTCGCGCCACACAAGGGGATATTACGAACCTCGAGTCAAACCCTATCATTCGGATCAATCAATTTACTCACCGTATCTTTTTTAAATATGTAAGTATATGAAGAAACATGACAACTTTTTATGAGTTACTTAAGACTTCGTAAAAGATATTTTTTGTATTCTTTAAACTTCTCTATATAATAAGTGATTTTTTTAAAACATAATTAGTGACGGGTGTTTATATGTTTACTATCATAAATATTTCTAGATCTGCTACTGAACGTGATCCTGTGAATATTGAAAAAATATGGGGGCTTTGAGAACCTCAAAACACAAAGCATTGGTTTGGTAAATCAAACACCATCCTTGCTTGGAATGGAGTGAGAGTATACCACCATTACCACGTTTTATAGAATATATATCAAATGTTCAATTATTGGCTAAGTTTTCAATCATGAAAGCAAACCACCATTAACATGCTAACCATGTCTTCATGTTAAAGTATCAAAACTAGATTTAATTAATTAATATATACATAAATCGTGCTTGCAAATTGCAATTTCCATGTGTTCCTTGGGTCCACCAAATGAATGAAAACACACCCTTTTTCTCTTTTTGTCTTGGAGCTCAATTTTTATTTGTACTGATTATATATTCTCCACAGGCCAATCCAACTTGCAAAAAGGAAATGGAAAAAGGCTCCATTTTTATTTTCTTCAAAAACCAGCCTTTCCAGCATTACTCAGTTGCTAAATCCTTTCGTTAATATTCTTTTTCAAGGCTGTCATTATCCGGAGGTAAATTTTATTTCCTGAAAAAAAATTGTAATTTATATTCGTTTCATTGAAAATGATAGCTCAGAATTTATAGTGAAAGAACCCTGCTTTTTTTTTTGGTCTACTCTCTTTGTTGAAGTTTTACTTTACCTGAAACATGCCCCCACCCCACATTCTCTTAATTTGTCTTAAAGTTTGAAACTTTAGGAAATTTTCATTGATGGGTGTTTTCAGTTTCTTGCAGGAACAAAAAATGCTCCATATCAGATCAAATCAAACCTAGACAACCGGTTTTTGAGACAGTTTTGAGATTTTTTTTCCCTGAGACAGTTTTGATAACTGTTCAGTTTAAGGTAAGGGCTCACTTCTTTACTCTTTGTTTCTGTTACTTTTTTTCCTTCAAGTTCTTAAGTATATGCACTTTTAGGTTACAATAGGTGAGAAGAGAACAGTTTGTGGAAAGAATTAAAGAGAAAAAGAACTGAATTTTAGTGGGGGAGAAGGAATGAGAGATTTTCCGTCTTGTTTTGGTGAAAATGGAGTACAAGTGGCTGATTCTTCATCTTCAAGTAGTAGTAAAAATGCACAGAATTTGGTTACTTGTGTTTATCAATGTCGAATTCGGGGTCGGCCTTGTTTAATGACTGTTACTTGGACCAAGAGCTTGATGGGGCAAGGGTTGAGTATAGGGATTGATGATTCTGCAAATCAATGTCTTTGTAAGGTTGATATAAAGCCTTGGTTGTTCTCCAAGAGAAAAGGGTCTAAGAGTTTAGAAGCATATTCTTGTAAAATCGATGTATATTGGGACCTTTCTTCGGCTAAGTTCGGATCCGGGCCTGAACCGCTCGAAGGGTTTTGTGTTGCTGTTGTTGCCAATAAGCAAATGGTTTTGCTTCTTGGGGACATGAAGAAAGAAGCTTGTAAGAAAACTGGTGCAACTCATGTTCCTTCTAGTGCCATTTTGGTGGCCAAGAAAGAGCATGTTTTCGGCGAGAGGGCATTTGCTACCAAGGCGCAGTTTCGTGATAATGGTCGGATTCATGATTTGATAATTGAATGCGACACACTTGGTGTGAGCGATCCCTGCCTTATAATTTGCGTGGATGGAAAGGCTTTGATGCAAGTGAAGCGGCTGCGGTGGAAGTTCAGAGGGAACCATACCATTTTGGTCGATGGGATGGCCGTAGAAGTTTTATGGGATGTGCATAATTGGCTCTTTGGAACAACACTTGGTGGAAATGCTGTTTTTTTGTTCAAAACATCCGGTGCATCAGAAGAGAAGTTGTGGTTTAGCCAAAACATTCCCAGTCCGAGTTCCTTGCAATGGTCGTTCTCGCAGAGATTTCAAGATTCAAAGTCGCTGAATCCCGGCTTTTCGCTAATTTTGTATGCTTGGAAGAACGAGTAGAGAGATTGCGAATTCTTCTAAACTCTTGAATGCTAACAAAAACTTTTATGTGAGTGGTGATTTTTATCTACTCTGTGATTTTATTACAATTAGTTCAATTAAAAGTTGGTCCATTTGTGTTTATGAACTCTTCAGTTTTTCAACCTTGAGTTAACTTGACCTGAGCTATTAATGTATCAAAGCCGACTTTTTTGTTCTTACTTGGCTGTATACCCTCAATACATTAGTTTAATCCTCAATTTTGTTTCATGAAAAAAAAGGTTCTTCAATGGATAGTTCTTCAAATCTTCTTTAAGCTGCAGTTTGAGCCTGTTTAGTACACTAGCCAGGTTGAAATCGCCTCAAAGTCTCACCAGATTCTCAAAGCCTCATCTTCTGTTTCATTTGTTGTAGCATGTTAAGTCGTTGGTAGAATCCGGTCGGAACTATAGTTGTGCTCGGGTTATTCGGGATCTATGAAAAACATTGTTTTAAGCTTGTTAGCATTTGAAACATCATTTGCTGCCTGCTTTGGTATCGGTATTGAACTTTGTCTTCTACGTTAAATTCCCATTAGATCGAGGCGTTGCTTCTTGCTTAATGTTCCTTGGTAGATAATCGAACCGAACCTGGAATTCTGATAGCCTTGGTCTTTGAAGCCTTAAGCAACATCTTGCTACTGTAGAATATTTCTTGTGGAAAGTGCATTTGTTGGAGAATGCTTGGGAAATTTGTGATTTTGAATTTTACCTTGCCTTGAGTGGCATAACAAATGAAACATCCGGCTCTCGGAATGCACGATAACTCCATTTCGATGTAGGGTTTAAATTATGGTGGAAGAAGATAGTTTTGTCGGAACAAAATATGCTGTCTTTATCGAATGGTTCAGCAAGTTAACTCCGGTAGCTTTTGTGGTTCGAATCACCTAATGAATGTGTTAGTATTAACTATGGAACTAGTTTAGTTTCATGACTCATCTTTTGCAAAAACCTGAGACGGATTTGAATTTCAGACCACCAAAGCATGGTAAGGAAAAACTGTTTTGAATTTCAGACAATGAAAGCATTCTAAGCTGCTGAACCATTTTAGAGCCACGGCGGTGCGCACACCGGCACCAACATCCTCGGCCGGCATCTAGACTTTTGAATGTTCCGTTGAAGTTTGGAAATCATATATATCAAATTTCATCCATCACCATCTTCAAATGTTGGGATTGTTACCGTAAGATATAACTCCGCAACATCATGAGGCTAATTACAATCACTGCAACATATAGTTTCGAATACATGCAAAATCGCCACCATCAAACTATTTGTCGGAGTTTCTATTATAATCTTATATACAATATAAATATTTTTTTACTCGACTAGATCAAATACTCAACTTAAAAACACTTTATTTAGTTTCTAAATTCGATCTCGAGAAATCATTTCCTACCTTTATAAAAGAAAGTAGATTTGATAAAACTAGATTATTGTGGGATGGCGTCCGTGATTAGCGATCCAAAACGCGTTTTGGGGATCATGGGAACATAAATAGCCCCATCAAAACCATGTCCTTAATTTACTCTTTCTTTTTACCCTTCTTCATTACTAATTACTTTTACTTTTGTAATTATTACTATTATTTACCATGATAAAATTTACCCACACTATAAATTATAAGACTTATTTGAATTTAAATTATTTTTATTTTATAAATGTCAACTACGTGGAATAATAAAAAGTTTAATATTATTTAAGTAATGTTTTTAGTTAAAGATTTGAATCAACTCGATTATTAAAAACAATATGGAGAATAATAAGTAATGTTTAACATTATTCACGGTTCCTAATCAATAATATAATGCAAACTAATAACACATTTACATGTCAATAAAATTTTTTAAAAATAATAAACCAAATTTGTAACACTAAATTTCAATTCATAAATAATAAACCAAATTTTCATTTTTTTTAAATAATATGGAGAATAATAATAATTAAATACATGAAAAGGTTGATAACAATAAGCGTAGCCAATGATGAGCTGGCGCATAATTGATAGCTTTCATTTTGGAGTACGCCTCCAGCTGTATGATGCCATTTTCGAATTACTCAAATGCCCTTCAAGCGGCGCCGTTTCCACTTGCCCTCTCTTTTCATTTTCCCCCTAAATTACCCCTTAGCATCTGCCCCCTCAACGGTCACCTGTCCCTGGAAAAAGACAAAGAGTCAACGAGTTGACCGATGGCAAAACAGTCATTCCATTCCAACATGACAAACGCTAATGGTGTAATTCCGGCACCGAGTTGAGGGCTTTTACGCCATTTCATTATTATCTCGAAATAGAATTTCTCTTTTAACGCCAGAGTTGTCATTGAAGAAAAAAGGTTGAGATTTCTATGTCAATGAGTTCCATATTTTTGGGGCTAATCATCTAAGTGAGTCCAATCAGTGAGTTTCATTTGTTTCTCAAAACCGAGTGAAGGAAACAAAGTGAGTCATGGGCGATTCGAGTGACTCGGTATCCATTGCGATTGATATAGTTCCTTTTGGAGGGAAGGTGAAGTAACTAAACTAACTAACAAAACTGCTAAGAACAAAGATTTAATCTTTTTTCTTCCCCAGCTATCTTTTTATTTTAAAATACTGTTATAAATATATAATTTTGTTTTTGCAGGAGTTTTTGGTGAAAACCAGCAGGGGTTCTTTATCTGTTTTTGTTTGTGGTGATCAAGAGAAACCTGCTTTGATAACTTACCCAGATGTTGCTCTTAACTGTATGTTTTCGTTTATTGTCGATTTTTAATGGAAATATTTCAACCTTCTTGATTTCTGGTTCGTTTTATTTAATGGGTTCAATTCTTGTTCTTCATATATGTTGAAATTGAATTGAGTTTTGCAGCATGTTCAGTGTTTTATTATTTGATTAATCTCTTCAAATTTGTTCTTTTAATAAGTTGTTTAAGTGGGTTATTCTCATTTTTAGACTTAAGTGGATTCTTGGATTTCTTTGCCTTTTTGGGTTTTAATGGATTACGGATTTTGGTTATAAAATGTTGAATTCAGATTGTCTTTTGATATGTGATTGTTTTGTGTTTGTTGAAATGTTACAGACATGTCTTGTTTCCAAGGCCTATTCGTTTGTCCTGATGCAGATTCTTTGTTGCTTCAAAACTTTTGCATTTACCACATTGATGCCCCTGGGCACGAGGTCAGTGACTCAGTTTTAGAAATGTATTTGCTTGAACAAATGAGTCTTTGAATGTCGGCTAGTTAAATTGTGGCTAATCAGGGGATACCATCCTAAATTAGGGGATACTAATAGAATCTGTATGCCATTTTTTTAAGAGTTTTTGCAGTTGGGAGCTAATGTGATATCTTCAGATGTTCCATTGCTTATTGTGGTTGACTTAGCAGATCAGGTTGCTGAAGTTCTTGATTTCTTTGGGTATGTAAATGCTTGATTCAGCTACTTTCTGCATTTTTTGATCTTTTAATGAATTTCAATGTAAATTTCCTTTTTCGATTCATTCAAAAAGAATTGAGATACTGATTCTTGCCCCCCCAGTCCAAGTAACTTTGGTGCAGAAAATGGACAATTTATATTCTAAATTTTTCCCTCATTGTATATATGCTTTGTTAGATGTCCGATATAGAACCTTCATAAAAGTTCATGCAGTCATTGTTTCATAGTATGTGCATCTGTTATTTTCAATTGGTATCATAACGTGCCAAAATTTCAACTATATATATATATATATATATATATATATATATATATAGAGATTCTTAATGAGGTCTCAGAGTAGCATCTGTTCTATTTTTACCATGTAAAACTTAAAAGTTTTACACAAATTTTGAACTCAGGTCTCCTAGAGAGAACATAATCCCTTGGGTGGACGTGATTATCGGGTTCAAAATGTCAAGATTATTAATTCCAAAAAATATTTCTCCGTAAAATTAACAATTTATTATCATCATCCAACGGTCCAAAAAATGTGTAAAAGTAATTGAGTTTTAGACAAGGTAAGTAGATCCTAATGTGGTCTCATAGTAGCATTTGTTCTATTTTTAGTCCTTCATAAAACTCAAGCACACCTTGCAAACAAAAAGAGTTTTATGCTTGAACTGCAACAGCTTCTCCTAGAGAGAACATAATCCCTTTTTGCACTAGGACCAGATACAAAAGTTCAAAATTTTTTGTGCAATTATATATTAATTCCAATGTATTTTTCTCCGTGAAATTAACAAAGTAAAGCATATGGACCTGTCACAAACAATAGTAATTTGCTTTGCAAAGGATCCTAGGAATGGTTTTTTATGTTGGTTGTTGTGGGAGTTATCTTTTCCCTTCTTTTTCTTGCATTCCTTTTCACTGTACTAATTTGTGCTCTTATATCATCAGGCTGAAAACAGTTTTGTGCTTGGGTGCAACTGCTGGGGCTTACATCCTTACGCTATTTGCAGTAAGTTGGCATAAGATACAAAAGTGAGTAAATATTTTGTGTCAATATTCTGTCACTAACAGTCTCTCTCCTGTATTTTTATCCCCAGTGCCAGATGAAATATACTGAGCGAGTGCTTGGATTAATTCTTGTATCTCCTGTTTGCAAAGCTCCTACGTGGACTGAAATCTCTTTAGGATGCCTATTTATATAACAAAACAAGAGCTGCATCTAACACTCATCCATATTTTTAGTTTTAGTGATATAACCTGACATTTAACGGGTGATCGTTTTGGTAATTTGATCGGAGTTACTGGATGAAAGGCAAAGTCCAAATGTCATGCGCTTTCTTCAAGCAATTAACAGGTGAGTTTGCGTCATCTGTCTTTCTCGTCGTCCCCTGCCATTATCTTCTCTCTCAAACTTCCTTGCCTCATGAGAAATGAAGACCTGGATAGTTGTTGTACTCTCTTCCATCTTTTGTGTATCTAAATGCATTTCCATAGCATTGATTGAAGTATTTATGCAGGAGACATGACCTTACGGATGACTTGAAGAAATTGCAGTGTAAGACTCTTATTTTTGTGGGTGATTGCAGTCCATTCCATGCAGAATCTGTGCATATGAGTACCAAAATCGGAAGGAAGAATTGCACTCTCGTCGAGGTAGATTTCTCTTTGCAGAGTTGATTCTTTCCCATTTCTTCTGCTTTTTCCATGTCGAAACTTTGAAGGCATAGTTAATCTACAATGCATAAGTTTATTTTTGCTGGTTTCTGTGCTTTATCAGGTTAAAGCATGTGGCTCATTGGTAACAGAAGAGCACCCATTGGCCATGCTAGTCCCTATCGAATTCTTTCTAATGGAATTTGGTTTCCAAAGACAACCACATTTTGCGACCTCATCAAGCAATGGTTCAAACCCTTCGAGTCCATCAAGTCAATCGTGCATAGCTCCCGAACTTCTCTCCCCCGAGGGTCTAGGGATCAAGCTTAAACCGATCAAAACCCGTGCAGATATCGAAATTTGAAATTTGATGAAGAGTCGGGCGAAGAAGCTTCTTCGTATTGATATCAGGAGTAGGATTTGACAATTTGCTCATTCCATCAGTTTGCAGGAGACCTATATAAATATATATATATATATATATATTCTTTGATTGTTGTATTGGTGGGAGAAGAAAGGTTTTGAAGTTGTTTCAATGGAGAGTTCATTGATATGTTGATTTTGATTGTAGATAACATTTTGTACTTACAAATAGGATAGGATAGGATCATTCTTTTTGAGAGAGGACCATACAGATTTATTTTTGTATTGTGTTCACGGACATCTCCTAATATTAGGTTTATATTCTCCTTTGTACATCTACATATCCAAACAAATGGCAGAAAACTAGATTTAAACAACAAACAATCCCAAACTTATTGTTTGCACAAATTTCGGAAAGAAGCCGGCCATGTGCATTCCAGCGAACTTCTGGTGTGCACCTTCTTACGTAAACTTCATTTTCATCAATAAATTTTGATTTTGGTCGTTACTTGTTGGTTTTTCGTAAACAAGTTCTCCCAAACATAATCTTGAGCGGCCGACGGCAAATGTCAATTTGCTTTTTCTACATAGAGAAACTAAATATATTCAATAAATTTTGTTGCGTACTAATGTGTAATTTTTATACATTAAATTGATTTATGATGACGAGTCATCATTTGGTTCATGAGTGGAACTAGAAATATATAAAACGGAGAATTCAATATACTTTGGCTTTTATATTTTGAAATATTTTAACCTTTAATGTTTTATTTTTGGCCAAAATAATTTCACCGCGAGTGGAAATCGTTAGTCAGCCAAGAATAAATACCTTGAAATGATGTCTCAGATATTGCATTGTACACTGACGTGACAATGTTTGATAGACAAATATAGACTTAAAAGAATAATGTTTTAGTCAAAAAATAATTTTATAAAAAAATATTTTTGTTGATGTGTTATTCTGTCAAGTTGTTTCAAGGCGTGACTGTTAGTTTACTAACAATTTTCGTCCACAAAAGGGTCATTTTGGCTCAAAGCGAAATGTTGACAATTAAAGTGCAAAAAAATGAATAAGAATCAAAATGATTATTCAGTTAGAGGTCATTTTTTTACATTATGTGTATTACATAACATACTTCAACATTTACATGACAGTTAACAATTTGTATAACGGTTTTATTAACACGTGACATGATTAACATATATTAATAATTTAAGAATGAAATTAAAACGTTCAAAAGTTTGATGACTAATTTAAAATAAGTATCATAGTTTGAAGATGAAATTGAAATGTTCAAAAGATTTGGAAACAGATTTGGAAACTAATATGAAGTGAAACTCATAATTTAAGAATAAAATTGAAACATTTAAAATTTTTAAAAACTAATTTATAACGAGAGTCATAATTCAAAAATGTGTTGTAATTAATTCTTAATCTTTTATTTAATGATAACAAGAAAGCCATATATAATGAAATTATAGGAAAGTGGACAACAATCAAATTAAGCCGAAACCGCTCGTTTTTTCTTCATCATTTTTAGGTTGTCTTTTCGGTTTTTCTAGAATTTTGTCTTGACTAATTTGGATCTATCTGCATAGTCTTCTAATAAAATTTTCTGTATACATAAAGTCTCGAACTTAAAATTTGTTTAAACGATATCAAACTGCTTACGACTTAGATTAGACCCGCTGTTTCTTCATCATTCCTAACTTTGATAGGCAATATATGTTGGAACGGCCGAGGTTTTGAACCCATTGAAATCGTTCCCACAAGATGAGGTATAAGGCACCCATGTCATGAAACACCAGCCAATCGTTCAAGTCCAGTTCTGGCAATTCGAAGCCCTTCAAAACTATATCAGACGAATCGCATGTCGGTTCATAAACCGTGGAACTCCATGATTTCATCCCTTTGCATACAGGTTTTTTGACGGTGAGAGGAGTGCAATTCACTTCGTCATGACCGTACCTCAAGAAGCTCATAGACCCCCACACCCCATCGTTCATACAATATTCATTAACCTCGCCCCTTTTTCGTTTCCCTATTATGCTCGCCGCTAATGTAAACGGCAAGTTAGAGAAGAAACGTCCGGTTCCGCCAAGATTCTTAAGCTAGCATTTCCGGGGACTTCGTTGGGGAAATGTTTTTGGAAAACAACTTTCACGGCGGAGGCTGTTTCGGTGAACTTCGGACCCGAAGTGAAGCCGCCGCCGATGTTTAGATATGCATTTTAGGCAGCCCCAGTTGAGCTGCGGTTTCGAACGTTGTTTTAGCTACTTCAATGGCATCCTCAAATGCATGGGAATTGATGTTGCAATAATAGTTAGAATCCAAGACGATAAAAAGAAATTAAATATTATTTAAATAAATTAAATAATCGGAAAATGTGTACAGTAAAAAGAGAACAAACTCAGATTTGAAAACAGAACAAAATGAAGCGTGTTGAGGCCTGCAGCTACGCATGTTCCTTAAGATAGATTCCGACTACTCTGTAGTGCTTGAGTTCGTTGGTCATCAGTATCTAAAGATATAATAGCATGATGATCTTCAACAATATCATGGGCTGTAGAGATCACAAGCTATTCTTTTGTCTTTGCATATCACCGAAAGTACTAGAGGAGAAGAAAATATTTTTGAATTGTGTTTTGAAACTGAAGAATAGCACGATATTTGTAGCGATGTCCCTCTTCGCTAAAAAAACGGTGTTTTTATTTTGTTCTACTTTATTTGTCTTCCGCGTGGAGTTTTATAAAACCCGTGTTTTATTTAAAAATGGAGTCGCCACCGGCCACTCAAGGTGGACCGGACACCGTAAAAAAATCAGAGATTTAAAATTGATGGGTTCGGGAGTCGGTTACGGATGGGGAAGAATTAGCACCCCCACACTGCCCAAAATTGGTACTTTAATAATTACCGCTTTATTAATATTAGACTTTCCGGATTAAAGTGACGATTAAATTAAAATTTGATTATAAGTGTGAGTAGATTTTAAAGGCCTCGTTATCCGAGAATAAACGCCAACCACTATCACTACGCCTGATACTGGCCCCGTTTATGCTCGGATAAAAAGGCACCGCATTGACAATTTATATCCGAAATGCAACTTAAAATATGACAAACATAAATAAATACAATGTGATGAAAATATAAATAAATACTAACATAATAAAATACTAATCTAATGCATAAAAAACAAACCCAACATAAATAAAATGTTACTCTAAACATACAAACATAAATATTAATCTAACACATAAAATATGATAATAATAATAACAATAATAATAATGATAGCAATAGCCAAGGATTTATACTAACATACATAAAACAACATGGAAATAACAATTTAAGGACTAAAATGCACAAACACTAAATTACATGGCATGAGAAACATATATATTACAAGACTAAAATGAACAAAATATAAAATGCATGAGCAGAAATATAAATGACATAAGATAAAAGTGCTAAAAATTAAATACCAAGTAGAGAAGTGACTAAAATTGAACAAAATGCAAAATAAAAGACACAAATAAAGCACAAATAGGCGAGATTAAAAGCGCATAACAAATACAGGGACCATATGCGAGATTATTCCATGGGCAGAAATGAAAACGGGGAAGAAAGGGAGGGACTAGGCACGTAATTTGCCCCTTAACCAAAAACGCGGATCCTCCCCGAATCCGGGTCACCACACGGGTTGAGACTCGCCAAACGACGTCGTTTTGCTCAGGCCGATTTAAAATAGATTTAGGTTATATTTTTTTTATTTCAAACTAAATCAAAACCTAAAAAAAACTACCCTCATCTCTTCTTTTCTCTCTCACAGCGCCGCTCAAGGGTGTATGTCTCGCTCGGCCGGCCTTGATTTGCCGTTCATCGGCGGCTCAGCGCCACGACGAGGACCTCGATTGACCATGTAAACTTCTGAACTTCCTCTTTCTTTTGTTTTGAGATTCGAAATAATTTTTTTTGAAACAAAACGGGTTTTAATCGAACAACAAAGGAAATTTTTTTTACCCTTGTATTGATTTCGAACAACGAACTTCAGATTACAAAAAAATTGAACTGAAATCTCCCCTCGATTTCTCCCTGATTTTCAAACTCTAGCCCCCATAAAGGTCTCTGTTTTGTTTTTTTGAACTGAACCCCCCTTGTTACAAGATTTTTTCGTTTTTTATAAACCAATCTTTACATAACAACTCTCCTTATTTTAATCTGATGCAGATCTCTAGTGATGGTTGTAATCCCGAATCTTTGGGGATGTTGCCGAGTTGGTAAGGTTAGGGGTATGGGTATTGTCTGGTTAGGTTGACAGAGGGTTTATGGTTGATTTTATTTAGGGGTTTTGGTTGGATTTGGGATTTTGGTGGTTACCGGTGAGGACAACGGCGATGGGAGGCAGCTGTGGCAAGGGAAACGATGGTGACAACTTAATTTAAGGTTAGGGTTTTGTAGTTTTGGGGTCGGGTTTGGTTTTTGGGTCGGGTCATGGTTGATTTGGGTTTGGGTCTAAACGGGTCATTACAATATTTATAGGGGAATGGAGGAGGAAAAATGTGAAAAGCAAATATTTCGTATTAATGGTCATTGACCCTCTATCTAATTTAATTCAGAAATAGTCAATTGATACCTTATTAAAATGGATATATTTTAGTGAATTGCAGGCATTACCTTTTTCATATTCGAATTTAAAGAAGCCAAAAATATTCTTTAAATTCGGAATATTCAAAAGATATGCCATTTTTAGAAAAAAAAATTAATTTGAAGTGGGTAAAATATCCGCAGGTCCACAAAAAGCTTGACTAGTTTGAACATTCGCATCACCCATATCATGCCGGTGCGCCCCAACCCAAATGGGTTCAATTCGCACACCCCTGCGCACAAGGCACAATTTCCATCCAAGTCATTCAATGACTAGCAAAAGGGTTGGTGTATTTAAACACTTCTCATGCTTGTTATTTCACCAATGTGGGATAAGGGGTTTTATTTTCCTTACACAATTCACAACTACCTTACTTTGACCATCAATTTATCATTCATCACTTAATCGTTTTAAGCATATAAGATACAGTTGTAAAGGTCTCATGGAGTAGAATATGACCCAATAAATTTATTATTCGAATCTCCACCTTTACCCAAAGAAAATATGGCTCAAAGTTACCAAATTCTCACATTTTTCCAACAATCCCCCACATGAACGAAATTGATGATTTTATCAAAACATTGTGACTCGATGTGGTGATAGGTTCTACGATTTATAGCTGCATAGGATAGGTAGGTTTCCTCATTTGAACCTTCTGTTGGGTTTTATAGGAAATAAACTGATCTAATCAAGCAAATAAACGCGGCGAAAATATTATCCTATGAAAACATTTCAGGATCTCATGCAATCATATTAATGTACGCAAGAGGAAATCAAAAATTACATTTATTTATGATTCAAGAATCCCATTGTGTTGAGGCGCTGCCTTTCTGAAAGACGACCGACCTCTACAAGTATCCACACGCGAATGGTCGACGAATGGCTATCAGAATGCTAGTTTTCAATCAAGATTTCGAAAATCTAGTTTTTATAGTTTTGGTGGCCATTTCGAAATCCCTAGATCACCCTCAAAACCCTTGACATACATACATACACACACACACACACACACACATATATATATATATATATATATGACTTGAATAGGGTTAGGTTGAGTTCACTATTATAATTTAATTAAAACTCTTTTAAATAAATTATAAATTAAAATAAATTCTTTTATCTTATAAAGAATTCAAATTCAACAAACTCTAGATAAAGTGAAATATTTAATAATATTATTTATTTAAAATCAATAAATAATATATTCTAAGATAGATTCCTTATCTGATAAGGAATTTAAATTCAATCAAATCTCGATAATGAGATTATTTGATAATATTATTTATTTATATTATTTTTGAAAAATAATAAAATAAATAAGATATTCTATTACGAATTTAACCTTTTAAATTTGAATAAATAATCTCTAATAATATAATTTAAAATAATCGCATTATCTTAAGTTTATTATTGAGAGTAACAACCACAACCATTCTTATTCATTCTTAGTGTGCGGCCCTATAGGTTCATTTAACGTTGGTAGTAGATAAAATCACATTTTATTCTACAAGTCATCAATGGCCTCTAGCAAGACATTATAACTGCCCAAGTTAAATGAAAAGCTCATAATCCGAGACAACCTTAATTCAGTTTATGTCATAATCCTTTTATCTCACGATATCTTGATAAAATGTAAGGCATGAAAAATGTTAACCTTATATCGTTCTATCTTTAGTTTCTCGATGCCCAATTGAACTGACTAAACAAATGACATTGATCTCTATCAACTCATTTGAGCACATCCATACATTTCTCAGTCTCAATCATCGAGGGGCCCAAAGATATCTCTCTTATGTTAAGAGGGATAAATTACATCTTAATCACTCACATCTCACTGCATGATTCCTTATTATGTTCAAGCATAACATTTATAATCGTCCGATTAAAAACGATGTTAAGAGGGATAAATTCTTCTCTTTCTCCCGTTTTAACAACTGGAGGATCTTCCTTCAAGAATTTCGCCAAGTTCAACATGATAAGATAGAATAGCATCTTTTGTTGCCATGTTTTGAATTTCTGCCCACAAAATTTCGTCCGCTTCTCATTGTGGTTTACTGCCACTGTTGATGGGGTCATATTCAGAGCTTGACTCGAAGTCTGCCCCAAGATCAACACCTTAACAGTTGAATAGGTAGAATCTCCCATAGTCATTATTTTTCGTCCAAAAGAAAATAAAAACCGGAATCCATAATAATTCCAATAAATAGAAATAAATTCTTCTTTATAAAATCCATAACCACTGTTATTTTTAACGACAATTTCTGTAAATAGATTTGTCCACTTTATGATTAAGCAAACTCATTGAAATGCAAGATAAATCATGAAAACATATTTATTTTCTTATCTCGATCTCAAAAGAAAAAAAATATCCCATAGCGTCTCAAATCAAAAGAAGGTAGTGGATTCTGCCTTAAGATTGTTGCAATAATCGTTAGAATCCGAGACGATAAAAAAATTAAATATTATTTGAATAAAATTAAATAATCGAAAAACGTGTACAGTAAAAAGAGAACAAACTCAAATTCTAAAAGAGAACAGAATAAACCGTGTTGAGGCCTACAGCTACGCAGTTTTCTTAAGACAGATTTCGACCATTTTGTAGTGCTTGAGTTTGTTGGTCGTCAATCTCTCAGAATACAACAACATGATGATCTTCAACAGTATCACGGCATGTAGAGATCACGAACTATTCTTGTCTTTGCCTATCACCGAAAGTACTAGAGGAGAAGAAAATGTTTTTGAGTTGTGTTTTGAAACGAAAGAATAACATGGTATTTATAGGGGAATGGAGGAAGAAAAATATGGAAAACAAATATTCTGTATTAATGGCCATTGACCCTCTGACCGATTTAATTCGAAAATAGTCAATTAATACCTTATTAAAACGAATATATTTTTGTGAATTGCAGTCATTATTTTTTCATATTCGAATTTAAGAAACCAAAAATATTCTTTTAAATTCGAAATATTCAAAAGACATGTCATTCTTTAAAGAAAAAAATAATTCAAAGTGAGTAAAATATCCGCAAGTTCATAAAAAACCTCATTCAAACATTCATGTTGGCCGCATCACCCCAACCCAAAATGGATTCAACTCGTGCCCCTTGTGCGCTGCATAATTTCCATTTAAATCACTTAATAATTAGTAAGCGAGTTGGTATATTTAAATACTTCTCATGCTTGTTATCTCATCAATGTGGGATAAGGGGGTTTTATTTTCCTTACACAATTCACAACTACCTTACTTTGAACATCAATTTCTCATTTATCACTCAACCTTTTTGAGCATATGAGATACTGTTGTAAATGTCTCATGGAGTAGAATATGAATCAATAAATTTATTATTCGAATCTCCACATTTACCCAAAGAAAATATGGCTCAAAGTTACCAAATTCTCACATTTTTTCAACAGTTGATAGCTCTGTTCCCTACATGAAACGAGACGCCAACAACTTTGAGCCTCGCTTCTCGAGCGGCTCGAAGAAGTGGGACAATTTCCTCAGAGAGTGCACCGAAGTTGGACCCGAACTCGAATATCACTCAAGTACAGACTTGGGGTGCCATTTTTTTATCTTTTCAAGCTCGCAATTTGAGTCGAAAGTACTTAACACCAACTTTAGCTGCATACTTGATGTGAGACTCGGGTTTGCAAGTGTTTGCGAAAATGATTCGATCAGGCGAAACCCCAAGAGATAAAACGGTTTCGATCTCGGCAAGGCTTGCGCAGTCAGTCGAAGCCGGTGCCGAGAGCTGCCATTTCTTTGAGGAAAACAGGGTTAGGATTGCATTTGACAGCGTAGAAAGGTTGAACCATGGAAAGATGGTGGAACCATGTGTCGACCAGGGACCTGGTAGCTCCCAAATCAAGCACGTAAAATGGATCTGCTTCTTGTTGTTGTTCATTCGAAAGGACAGATCGAATGAAACGAATTAAATCATCTCTGGATAAGAGCTTTTCCATCCTAGCTTCTATGAACTTTGCTTCACCCGCCATTAGAGTGAGCTTGGAGACTTGTTCGAAAACAAGGAAGAGAAGTTATAGAAAAAGAGTTCCAGTTCATGAAATTATCAAGTCGCTCAAAGAAGTCCGTAGAAAGTCGTCTACGAAGTAATCGTCGAATCCCGATAATTGTTAGTATTTATTATTCTCATATACTCCATTTAATACCAAAATTGTACTTTTTCGACTCTAAAAAACATTGTTGAAAACGACTAAGGGAAGTTGACATAATAAGTAGAAAAAGTAAAGTTATTATTTCTCAACATTAGACATTTATTTGGTAGATCTGGAGTGCGGCATGTCTAGAGTGCGGCTAAAAGATGATAAGCTTCAAAACTTATTCTTGAACTGAAAATATATCGATACTTATTTTGTAAGTATCCATAGTATATTTTTTGATAAATTTTTTATTGGGACAAGATATCGAAACTTACAAAATAAGTATCGATACTTGCAGAAAAAACTAAAAAACCAACAGACAATATTATTGAGAAGTCTAACATTTTTAGTTTGAGAATAAATTTCAAAACTTATATTATTTTAGTCGTACCCTAGACATGTCGCACGTTAAACACACCCCAAATATTTATAGAGAGAACGATAAACAAAGTCAAACGTATATTGAATCCGCTTTGAAAGTGATTAGTGGACAAAGAGCGAGTTATCCAATGAGAGAGACCGGCTTTCATAACATGATATAGAAATAAGATCAAATCAATAGTTTTAAAAAAATGTCAAACAAGAGAAACTTTCATTTCTTTTGTATTCAAATCAAATTAAGTAAATAATATCTAATATGAGTGATTAAAAGTTTTAAGTTAATATTTTTTTCAATATTGCGAGGTTTTTGAATTGTGAGTTTAGTAAGTTTTCGCTTCATATCCTTCTAGGTACTCGTTACAAAAAATCAAGGAAGCAAAAAGCCCACATGAAAACATATTTTATTGGGTTAGTGAAGGTAACAAATACATTATTTAAGAATTTAAAAAGCGAAAAAATAAGATCAATATAAATAAGACACCCATAAATTATAAGATTTAATGTGATTTAATATTATCTATTTTTATGAATGAGAGAAATAATTTACTATAAATGTAGAGATAACATAAAAAACAAATACATGACATCACATGTATCTCATATCTCAGTATATGTATCCCAAAATACTCTTATAACATCACTACAATATTCATCTATGAATTTATGTGGTTAAATGTATTTACAAGTCTCTTTGAAGGTGATTGAGTCGACGGTTGTTAGTCGAAGCATGCAAAGGGTATTTATTGTTTGGATAGAGAGAGATTCGAAGTAGAGACGGGCGTTAGTGAGGGTCAGGGCCAAAATTTTGAACAATTCATGTTTGACCCCTCAAAATTTAAAAAAATTAATTTAATTCCTTCAAAATTTTTAAAATTCTTATTAAGTTTTAAATTCTTTAAATATTTTTAATTAAGCCTCATTTAATTTTTTAAAATTTTCGTATTAATTTTTAAAAATTAAAACAATTATAAATCTCAAGCATAGATCATAAAATAAATATAAACTGTATTATTTTTTTAAAATAATTAATTTAAATCTCTAAAACTTTTCAAAATTTTAAGTATCAGTTGGTTTTACCAAAATCTGCCCCCGATTCAAAGCAAACTAGAAACGGCTATTAAATAATAATAAAAAGTAAATAAAGACAACAATTTAATCACGTAAAAGGCAACATTATTAAGAAATATAAAAATAGAAAAGTGCAAATGGGCACATCTTCTATACTTTGTTCGACACATGATGCTAAAGAATTTATTTGTAACGTTCGAGCTTCATTACTTCACACGTGATGACACTCTTATGATTTTTTATTTATTATTTTTGTCTTTCCGTTTTAAATTCCATTTTAAATTATACTCATGAATTTAAAAATTAAAATATGTATAACTCATCCATCGAAAGACAACATTTTATTAATTATTCACATTAAATTGTAATACATTTCAAAAGAAAATATAAAATTTTAAATTACAAAAATAATTATTCACATAATAAAAGGATAAATTCAAACTAAAAACTTACACTTAATATTTACGAATAAAGCGATTTAGATATAAGTGTTTAAAAGAGCAAGTATATTTGACCGGTTGGTCAAGCTGCTCATCTTTATTTTCTCATATTCTCATAGGTCATGGGTCCTAGATCCACTAGGAGCGCCTCCTTCTTTCTCCTAAAGTCTCTCATTCTCCTCACTTCTAGGTAAAATTAAGATTAGAATTTGTCAAAAAAAATCCGAGTGTTCAAAAACCCAAAACTTTTCCTAAAAAAAACTTTATTGACTTAAATATTGTTATTAATTGCATTGAATTTAATTAATTGAATCGAGCCGGATCCACAACTTATTTTTGGTTGTCCTCCTTATTTTTCAAGGCTTTGTCCTGATTAATCCAGACCAAGCCTCGTCGCACACCTGACATTAGTGAATTAGTCTTTCAACAATAATTTTTTGCATACACAAAGTCTCAAACTTGATATATCAAAAATTCAATTTCAAAGTTTCATCTCAAATAAAATTAAAGGGTAAACTACTTGGGTGGCCACCCAACTATTGAGTCTTATCTATTTTGACCACCGAACTATAAAAATTTAAAATGCGACCACCCAACTATTTAATTGGACATATTTTGACAACTAATTTTAGCTTGAATGAAAAAATAAAACAAAAAAAACTTTTGACTTGAATGGGAATTGTTGAACCTAAAACCCCTAAGACTAAACGGCGTGAATTTGCCACTAAACCAAGTAACTATTTATGATATAAAATATAAAATATAATATATATTTTAGATTGTTGTTAATACAAAAAAATGGATTAACGGGGATTAACGGGCCGGAGTAGGAGTTTGACCGACCCAACATCGATTAAGGTTTTTAAAACTGAAAAAAAGAACATGGTCTTGTTTTCCCGCCTTCCCGCTTCGTCAATCAAAAGTCTTTTTTTATTATATTTATTTTCCTTTTCTTTTTTCTGGGTTTCTACTTTCGACCAAATTACTTAATTACAAAGGAAAAAAGCCAGGGAGGGAGAGCATTTGGCTCTATGGGGAAATTCTTAAGCGTTCAGTCTTGAAAGAGAGCAAGAGAGGTATGAAGATGTAGAGCCTTTGGTGAAAATGGATACCCCAGATAAAACCCAGATCACCCCTAATTCTTCTCTTTCCAAGTTTGAGGTTTTTTTCTTTCATTCTCTACTCTGCACTTTAAAAAATGGGTTTTAAGAATTTGGGTTTTTGTTACTCATGTTTGCTCACTTACAACTCAAGTTCATATCCTTTATCTTGTGTGAAAGGATTTTTTGGGGTTTGGGTTTGCCTGTGAAGTTTATTTTGTTCAGTTTTAGCTTAAATTTGCTCTGATCTTTCCGTTTTGAGTTAATTTTGGACGATTTACTCTGAATTGTTGATGGATATTTGTGTTTAGGCTAATGCATGGATTTGTTTCTTGTCATGAATTCATTTTGTGTCGAAGGGTTTATATATAAATTTTTGCTAAATCTTCTCATGAAGACTTTGATACATTGGTATAATTGTTTCTAGTAGTTTTGACACCTTAGGCTTGTTAGTTGTGGAATGAAAGAAAAGGAAAAAAAAAATCCATGACAGAAAGACTAAAGTTCCACCAATTTAATCAAACTTGATGCTGTAAAATCTTGGGAATCTCTGCCGTTCTATAATTCTTCAATCTCAACCATTTGTAGTGTGGGTGTCAACATGGAACATATGCTGAGCCATTTGGTCTGTATACTTGTCGATGGTTGAGATTTTGTAATTTTTATACAATTAATAACAGGTGATGGGCAGTTCACAATGTTGGTGATATATAAAAAAGCACCTCCCCCTAGTTTGTTTTAGATTGCTTTATCTTTTGCTTGGTTGTGTGGTTGTTTGTTACCTTGTGTTACTTGATTATGTGTTAATCTGGTTATCGAACTTACATGCTAAGTTTTAAAGGTTTCTTTCTTACTTTGCAGGATTCACCTGTCTTTAAGTTCATTGACAGTCTCTCGCCTATCGAGCTAGCCAAGTCCGGTCAGACGAATAATGCTTTCAATTCCTTAGCCTTTTTGTCCCCTTCGTCTTTGTTTCCTTCCCCACAAGTCAATTGTCATAGGGAATCCAGGTTTTCGGTTAAAAGGTAAAATTAACTTGTCTTATTACTGTATTTAGTTAATGATTTTAAGTATCCCTAATGATATTGGTTTCAGGCATCATTTCTTGGCAGATTCAAACTCTAGGGTCCTCGAGTGTGGTAAGCAGTCTGATACAAGTGAGGAAGCTTCAAAAGCTGTTGAGCAGTCTGACTTGGTCGATGAACATCTAGGATGTCTCAATGAGGACAGTTCATTCAAAGGAATTAGCAGTAATCTCTTTGATGAGAAATCAGATTTAGCAATTGAGTTGCCAAGAACCTCAAAATATGATTGTGGAAGTCCTGATGGTAACTTGGATCCTTGTGACAAGATACTGAAAAACACAAGTCTGGAAGTGGCTGGACAAGACAAATCTCCCTTCCAACGCAATAGGGATCAATGGGAAGAGAGGCAGCGGTCATTTGAAAATGAAAGGGATTTACGTAAAATACGTCGAATTAAGCTGAGTGAAGAATCAGCAGGATGTGGCTGGGTGGCAATTGTTTCCGATGATGCTGATATATTGACAGTAAATTCAGCTAATATCATTCATGAGAATAGCAATGGACAGGGCCTGGGAATGGAAGACTCTGGCACAACCTCTTTTATATCAAATATCCCACAGATTCCACTGGATAATGCAAATAATTTGGAAAATGCAGAATCTGGTGATCTTCGAGTTTCTTGTGAACAAAATGAATTGGGAGAGCCAGTAACAGATCAGACATCTGGCATCTTGTCTACATGTCTAGTGGACAAACTAGTAGTCAGTGATTCAAGTTCGAAAAATGATGACAAGAAGAAATTCAACCAGTCCAGTCGTCAGGTAAACTTAAAAAACTACGTGTAAGTAAATTTTCACGGCATACTGCAATTTAAGATCTAAGATTTTATATGGAGTTCTATCGTACCATTTATTTCTTTTGAGAATGAAAAGATGATAGCATATTTGAGCCGTTGTAGTGACAGGTTTATCTTAAATCATATAAGTTCCTTGCGTGTTTATCAACAGTTTTTTTTCCTATAGGAGTGTATTTCTTAAATGTTTATACTATTTTCCCTGCAAAATGCTTGGCATATTTCAGTAATTATACTTTTATGTTCTTCTCTAAGCAGCGTAGCATAAGACGTCGGTGTCTGGTTTTTGAGAAGTCTCCTGGTTTTGGTTTGCACTTGAATTCTCTTCCAAACATATCAAAAGGTGGTATTTCTTTGACAGGCGGCACTAGCTTTTGAAAACCAATTTATATGCATGTCAGGCTCCTTGACATTTCCTAGTTTTCTGACTGCAGATCAGAATCCACTTAATAAATCAACTCTAAGCTCTACAAAAACGGGCGAGGTTCCTTGTGTCAGCGGAACTGCGGTTGCAGAAAATTCTTCCGAGACACCTGCAACTGTTGGTGGTGATGATGATGACCATAATACTCCTGAAAAGAAGAGGTATGCATAAGATTGATTCATTCTAAAATCTAAGGTTTGTATTAAAACACTTGATACAAACTGATTTCAGTTTAATACTGTGCAGACAGAAGTTTGAATTTGTTGAGGAGAGTGCATCCTGCAAACGCTGTAACTGTAAGAGATCAAAATGCTTGAAACTGTAAGTCTTTCATATTTATTTAAACCTCTATTTACGGCCAGTGTCCATAATCTTCAAGTGTTTCATCAAATATATACCTACATTCAGTTAATTCCTCTATTTTGATACTGAAGACCATCAGTCCTTTAATTACTTTGAATTAATAACTCAGATCAATCATAACTTCACTTCCTACATCTAAAAATATCAGATATTCAGGCCAAAATTTATGGTGCCACATTGCATTTGATTTCTACAACTGCTTAATGAATCTGTTTTCAATAGCCTGTTGGACTGAAATGTGATTTAATTATCATGTTTACCTTGTTTTCAGTTTTCACCTACTTGTTTAGATATTTATTTTGGACTTCTCTTGGTTCTCTGCTGACTAGTTTTTATTTCTTTCTAATCATTGCTTTCACTGTCATTGTCTTTTACTGTTTCTTGCACTTGGGATTCAGCTGCTTTCTATATTGTTTACCTAGTTTTACTGGCTGTAATTATGATGCAGTTATTGTGACTGCTTTGCTGCTGGTCTCTACTGTATTGAGCATTGTTCATGCCTAGATTGCTTCAATAAGCCAATTCATGAGAACGTGGTTTTAGAGACTCGCAAACAGATTGAATCTCGCAATCCACAAGCATTTGCTCCCAAAGTGATTAGAAGCACAGACAGTGTTTTGGACTCCTGGGTTAGATTCTATTTTTATGATTAAGCTTCTCGATATTAGAGTAGCATCAAAGCTTATCACTTATTTTGGCATGTGACCTTTTTCTTGGTATATTTGAATAAGGCCACATGAAAAAGGGAGTTGAACTTTGGATCTCAATACTCCTTAGGAAGGCTAACAATCACTTGGCCAATCCAGTTCTTAGGTCATCTGACATGGCTCATAATGTTGTGATGCTTTGGCCTTGATGACTATTTTGCCAAATTCAAATGATTGGTGTCTTATTTATGCAATCCCACTTTAATCAAATCAAAATGGCATTGCTAACGCAGGGTGAAACTAGCAAAACTCCAGCATCAGCGAGGCATAAAAGAGGATGCAATTGTAAAAGGTCAAGTTGCTTAAAGAAGTACTGTGAATGTTTTCAGGTATGTCAGTTAAAAACATTGTACGTTGAATGTTAGTTTCACCAATCTGATATGATTGTTTTCTTCAAATACAGGCTGGTGTTGGATGCTCTCCCAGTTGTAGATGTGAAGGCTGTAAAAATAGTTTCGGTCGGAAGGATGGTGAGTCCTTTTCTGGTATTTTCTTGGTCGAATATGACTTGTAATGACTGGAATTAAGATTTATGTTTCCCCCTCCATTGAAGTTCTTTTCACTTATCAAATTATGGCATATGTCCGATATGGCAAGTGCTTTGACTTTTTTTAGTATTTCCTAATGTTGCCTTTCCTTTTCCCTCTAGGATGTGATGAATCTGAATCTAATGAGGATGGCTTAGAGGCTAGTGAACAGAATGCATCAGATAAAAAATCACACGACAATGTAATCGATAAGAAATCTGAAGAGCATCAAGAACTTTCGGTACCTTCTGATATTTCCAGGTACTACTATTTCACCTTTTCTTGGACTAGTTAGGTTATCCTTAAACTTATGTTGCTTAGACTTTTAATTTTTCTTGAAGTATCTTTGTTTAACACCTGTTATATCCGGTTGAGTAACGAGAATATGACCTTCATGCGACCGTCATTTAAACTCGAATCTAAACAATGTAGCCTTAAGCTAAAACTCATTTAAGTGGTTTAAGTCTACTCTGCAGGTTGCCATTTGCTTACAGTGGAAAACTCACAGGATCTTTTCTGCATTCTGTTACATCTTTTAATTCCTGCACCACTCAAGAACATGGTTCAGATCCTTCCTCTTGCCAGTCCAAGTTCGATTCAAATCTTCAGGCAATTCCGGAAGACGAAACTCCTGAGGTTCTGAAACATAAATGCTTACCACTTGCTCTGAAACCGAACTCCTCTCCCAATTCTAAGAGGGTTTCATCTCCTCATCGCGAGTGCACTTCAACCACTGCATGCCGTGGTAGGAAATTGATACTGAAATTTGTCCCTCCATTTCCATCATTCTCTCCAACATGAGAGCCACGATTTTCCAGAATTATCATGTTCGTATGTGGTAACAATGTAGTTCCATTATTAGTCGTGCTGCCTGCGTATGACTCTGTTTATAAAGTGAGTAATCCCTGTAATATCGTGTATTGACCTCGTTCCCCATAAACTGTAGGCTTGTAGCTGACAATCATCTTATGAATTTTAGTGTTCGAATGTATAGAACTTAGTATGCATATATTTAAGCTGCAGAATCAGTTGGTTGTTCTTTGGATGTTTGAAGATGTTTGGCATCTAATTTACTATATAAAACGATTGTTAGCAAACATGAGCAATATTGCATGAATTTGTGTTGGAATGGAATTGAACTAGTCGATTGAACCGGTTAGACTGGAAATCGGCAGGTCCAACCGATGTCATTGAAGCGCTTGTCTTGAACCGCTTTTAAACCGTTATGAAACGGAGAATCAGAACCGTTGAACAAATTAAAAAACCTGTAAAGTTCGGTTCAAGCATTGTTGGCTACTACTACTATTACTCTCACCAACCCACCTAGCTTGAACATTTTCAAACATTGAAAGTCCTCTTTTCTTTAACGTCAATTTCCCTGCAATATAATACGGAGATATAATCTTTCAAAAATCATCCAAATACATTAAAGAAAACGTTTGAAAAAAGATGAACATACTTGTGTCAAATATATTTTTGTGTTCGACACACGTACTCGAGTCCCGAGTGAAAGGTAGATGTTCCAAAAGTGAAATTGAGAGGAAGAAAGAAGAATCATGTCATAAGTTTTCTAGTTTTTTATGGCAGTATGCTAAATAATACATCAAAGCCTCAAACAGATAACAAGAATGGCAAAATAAAGTGAAAAGCACACATGAACGGCTACTCGTATCTCAAATTTATCGGAAACTGAGAAATTTCAAATCTTTAAAACATATCGTCAACCCCTTTTTCTATTCTAGCGTATGGGGCAATAATTCAAGTGTTCAATGATGCCATTGGTGTTGAGACTAAATTTTCAAACTTCTTAAAGCAGAAGTAAGCAAACCGAGTTTATCGGTGGCTCTCTGCTTGTAGTCTTTCTCCAAGGCTGTTGCTGCCAAAGACTGGAGCTCTGGACTCTCCTTGTCTTCCTTGTTCCTTCCTTTTGAAACCTGTGCTATGGCTGAGGTGCACTGGAAAGGAAGATTAAACTTCATATTAGAAAGGTACAATTCTGAGGATGTAAGATGAGCGCAGTACTGCTTTTTAATACGTTTTCGGTTATTATAAGGATAAGAAGCTTATGAATGCGTCTAATAAATTTCCTGCGCCTTAATTCTTAAAGGAAAGATAAGGAGTTTACCAAGCAGGTTCCGAAAAGTGCTCGGGTATTCTTACCCCCAGTCAAGTCTATAGTGGATGCATAATATTTCTTGGCAGTCTGAAGGTTTTCTAGTCCACCAAGTGTGTAGAGCACCTGTTAATGAAAGGTATAATAAACGACCATCGAAAATCAATTGCGAGCAGAACCAAAAGAGTTCCAGCTAGAAGTCTTCATGTTAAACCGGTGTCCATTAACATAGGTCAAGAAGTTACCCTCTTGGTTAGTCAGCAACCATTGTTGTTCTATGCTGAATTCAAGGTCCTTGCATTTTTTAGCATAATGACAACAACAGAAATGGTTTCTTGTTTTACGGTCTTCTTATTTTTGCAGAATCATAATTACTATGGAACTAGTTCTCAATTAGGTGGATTAATTATGAAAGGGGGAAAACCGAAAGAAGGGCAACAAGATGTAGAATGTTAAGAGTAAAAAATGCACTGATGAAATTGCATCTTAGATTCGAAATATATTAAGAAACTTACATCAGCATAACTCAAATGATATAACGGAACCGTAGGTTGAGCCAAAATAAGCTCCTCATAGCAGAATGCCGCTTGCTTGTACCTGATTTATCAACAAAAGCCAAAAGGCTTAAGCTACCTGCTATGCTATGAATTGGCAACGTAATAGGACATAAGATCAAGTTCCATAAATTAACACACACATTTGTAGGGAGACATATATCTCTGCAAGTTCTCTCCAAGCATCATGATCCGCCATAAATCTAGCAAAAGAAAAGCGGAAATTGAGAAACATTTGTTCTTCAGCAGGTTATTGAATTAGGAAACATGGCAAAGAAAGGACAGACAGAATCACAGAAACATCTATGACTGTAAAGCGATATCTCACATTTCGAGATATTTATTAAGCAATTCAATAGTCTCTGAAATATTTCCTTGAGCTTTTGCCACGGCTACTCTCCTCTTATGTATTACCTGCACGAGAATAAAATATTTTATTATTAATCCTTTTTGCACTACATTTCTCGATAAAAAAAGAACATCATTAAGAATGGTTACGGGGTTTACTTGATCAAGCGAATTGTCCTCTAAAAGACTTGAGTAAGCTTTTTCTGCCTCAGCCCAGGATCCCTTTGCTTCAAGCAACATGCCATTCAGCCGGCCTGTAGACCGCAACAAAACAGAACCACTAGGTCATAGCACAATAAGAGCAAAGGAAAACAGTCATCACCAATGCATCCTTCCTAACCGAAAAAAATGAAACTAATTTATGAACAAATTCGTCATCCTTATTCATGCTATAAAGCTGTAGGGTAGGTAGAACATTGGCCAAGGTGTTCCGAAGAAGCTTAATTTAAGGAGTGTCAACTATCAAGGGGTAGGCCAGAAATGTATGATTCACATATAAATCAACAGCAAGATGTACGTCCAATTGTCTTATATGCTTACCAACTCTTTTGCTCTCTGGAAATTTCTTCCGCAAAACCTTTATGCAATCCTGCAGTATTAAATTGCACGGATGTATTTCAGGCAACATAAACCGACTATCAACCATAACTAGAGCATCTAATCTATATTGCTTTGCAGTTCAAGAAACAATGCAAGAAATCAACATATAAGCATAAGAATTGATGTCAACAAAGCCGGGACCGAAAGTATTGAACAAGAGTTACATCATTCTGAACGTGCAACAGGATAAAACCAGAATGTTTAAACAGGTAAACAAGCACCGTCGTAAGGAACTAATAGCAAAAGAGAAACCATAACAACTTGACAGTGGTCAACAAATTAAATAGGTAAAAGAAAAAGAATAGTTTGTACAAAAATGAAAGTTTCAGTATTAAAAAAAAAATCCTAAATTCGATCCAAAACGGAAAATTTTCAAAGACAAGAACTGTACCTTTGTAACATCTAGACATTGGCAATCCATAGCAGCAATAGCTACCTGCTCATATAGAGTCCATTCTGCATCAAGATACAAGTAGTTAGTAATTATACATGTTCATAAAAGCGCCCTATAAATTAACAGAAGTAACATAAGCAGACAACTAGTCTTAAACAGACAACAACTTGGTTTAAACACATCACTTGAAACCACAATCCGACAGATCAAAGCATACAAAACCACTAAGCTTCAAGCTTTAAATTCAAGCACATGAATAACAGAACAGCAATTCAAAAAGCTTCAATTTTTTAAATTCAAGCAAAAATCAAACTAGCAAATAATAAAGAGCAAAGAGCTCTAAAACAAAAACAAATCTAATTGCAAAAAAAAAAAAAACCCAATAAGAAAAACTCAAAATTCAAATCAAACACTTTGGAATCATCGAATTCAAGCAAAACCCAATTTCAGAAATCAACCAAAACTAGAAGGAAGAAAGGGTAACCTTCGGGTCCAAGAGCAGATCGTTTTTTGGGGTCATTTAAGATCGACAAGCCATACTTCAAGATTTTCTCGGAACGCCTAACTTTAAGCTTCCTGACAAGGCAAAGATACTCCCACGCACCTCCTCCTCCATTATCGACCTGGTTTTCAAGCCTGTTCAATTGGGTCTCCTCTGTTTTGCTCACCATCCTTCTCTCTTTCTCTCAATGGCAGTCCTTTTACTTTTACTTTTTTTTGGCTCTGTTTTTGGTTTCTCTCCCTGGTCGGACTAGTGGAGGGTGTTTTGGATCTCTAAATGGGTAAATTCACTGAGTTTCTGCCTTTTTGGAGCACCTTTCCTTTGTTTTTTTTAATAAATTATGTTGCATGTCACTTAGTTATAGATTTATTAAAAAATAAGTTAAATTACTTTTAAAAGTAATAGTTTAGTCACTCAATTATAAATTTGTGGCATATATGTTATTTTTTTAAGTAATAATTTAGTCACTCGATCGTAAATTTTTGACAAACAAATCACTTTGTGGTTAAAATAGAAACATACCATGATATAATAATAATTTTAATCCTAAAATTTATATATTCTATCAATTTGGACCTAATTCAAAAATAATTTAATAAATTTAATTTACACATTTACAAATTTAGACATTGCACCCTCCTGACACATCATCTAACCACTTATCACACTTTATGCTATTATCCCTCAATTCAATAATCGATATATGTGGCAACTCGACAGACACAATCACTTCACTAATAGACATCTGACAGACTAATGGAACATACTCACTATGACCTTAATGTAGCCTACTAGTAGACAATAGTCACTTCACTTTTGGAATTTTTAAATATGAATGGTTAAATTTATTGAATTAATTTGAATTAAGACCAAATAAATAAAATGTATATATTTTGACGACTAAAATTGTTATAATACCAAGATGTTTGTTTCAATTTTAATGGCAGATTAATATGATTGTCACAAAATTTTAATCGAATGATTAAATTGTTGCTTTTAAAAAAATGTGACATGTTCATTACTAAACTTATAATTAAGTAAAATATTTATCACAAATTTAATTGAGTGACTAAATTGTTACTTTAAAAAGAAATATGATATGTATGCCACTCAACCTATAATTGAGTTAATAAATTATTGCTTTTTTAAAAAAATATTTATTTATTATCAAACTTTTTTTTAACAAAGTGACTTGTTGAAACACAATGGGCAATCATCTCTGTTTTCTTATAATTATTAAACCTAAACTAAGTGACTTGTTGTGCATTTTACCTTTTTTTTCGGTTGTGTTTGGTTCAACTTCCAACCCTCAATCATTGCCACGGTTGAAACACAATGGGCTATCATCTCTGTTTTTTTTATACTTTTTTCGTCTAAAAAAAAACGTCAATTATTGATTTTTTATGTAATTTAAAAAAATTGTGTAAAAAAAATAATATAAAATAATTGAAACGACAATTTTATATTTGAAAAGTTAAATTTTGTTTTGTTGGGAAACTAAAAAGGGATATAAATGAAAATATATCTTTTAAAAGTTGTTGATTTTTTAAATAAAATATTTTAAATGAGATAATTTTAAAACACAAAATAAAAGGAACATATTGAGTGAGACGAAGAGAATAATTATTTGTGATTCAAATCAGCAGAATCTGCACTGTGGATCTTCACTGGAATATCTCGAAGCATGGAAAACATATCTCCTATCATTACTCTTAGTTCTGACTTCTTCAACTGCTTATCGGATCTTACTTCCAAATTGAAGCTTTAAGAGATTCGGTTGGTTTTATTTGATCCATTCTAAGAGCCAAAGATCGAGATGAATTCCAAGATCTGTTGCCGTTGATGATGCAGATTTTGAAGCGGACGTTTAGAAAATGAAACACGCCATTTGGCAATCGAGTTCATTATTACGTTGGCAGAGGCCAAAAAGCATATATATATACATATATATATATATGTCTTGTCTTTATTCAATCAAAAAATCATTCATACATAAAAAGGTTCATAAGATAAGATATGATAAGACTAAATTAATGCCTAATTACATAAATCTATCAAAAATAATATAATATATATGGTACAATAAGAGATATAATGATAGGATATATTATTCACCATAAATATACGCTAATACCCCTCTCAAGTTGGAGCATGAAGATTGTAAGTGCCCAACTTGGGAAGGAAAAAAATCAAATTGTTGCTTTCCCAATGATTTGGTGAAAATGTCGGCTAACTGAACATGAGTAGAAACATGTCGAGGAGCTATAAGTTGTTGGACAACTGCATCACGTAGAAAATGACAGTCAACTTCATTGTGTTTTGTACGATCATGAAAAATCGGGTTAGCTGCAATATGCAATGCAGCTTGCCTGTCACAATGAAGCGTTATTGGTCGAGGATGAGCAACACCAAGAAACAAAAGCAAGGCCTTCAACCATTTTAACTCACAAGTAGTAGAGGCCATGGATCGGTATTCTGTCTATGCGGAAGAGCGAGAAACAGTATGTTGTTTCTTAGTCTTCCAAGATATGGGAGAATTATCAAGCGAAATGAACCATCCAGTAAGAGATCATCTAGTCAAAGGGCATCCTGCCCAATCTAAATCATACCATGCATAGAGTTGCAAATCACAGTCAGCCCGTATTAATATTTCTTAGCCCGGATTATCTTTCAGATAGCGCACGACACACAACGCAGCATCCTAGTGCTCCTGCACTGGCTTATGCATAAACTGTGCAAGCATTTGTATGCTGTAAGAAAGCTCAGGTCTCACAACTGGGAGATAAATTAGTCTCCCAACCAATCTGCGATAACACTCTGGATTTGAAAGAGGTTTTCCCTTAACCAAGGGAAGATGATGATTTTGATCTAGAGGAAATTCGACAGGTTTTGCTCCCAATAGGCCCACTTCAGAGATAATGTCCAACATATATTTTCGTTGACACAAAAATATACTAGTGTGATTTTGAGCCACCTCAATTCCCAAAAAAATATTTAAGAAGACCGAGATCTTTCGTATAAAAACATGTACTCAAGTAAGCTTTGAAATTCTGAATTGCAGCACTGTTATTGCTTGAAATAATTAAATCGTCAACATAAACCAACAGTGTAACACCCTAATCTCGAATACAGAGTACCTGAGGATCAAGGTGCCATATTGGGTCACCAGAGTAACCCAACAAATTTTCAAATATTTTTAAACCGGTAAATTATACTTTTAAATACGAGAAAATATTATTAAATAATAACACTGAAACAATAATAAAAGTAGTTGTTCAAAATAGGTGGAGCTCCAATACCATCGTATATCAAAATAGTTAAAATAATTAAAATAGTAAATGAGTTGCAGACCCTCAAAACACAAGTAAGGCTCTAGGAATACAATGCCCACTACACATAAGGTGTTCTACTCTATGCACAAGATGCTCGAAGTCCTTCGTTGGTGATGCTCCTCAGACACGAACAAAATTTACTAATCTAGAAATGAAGATAATTTGAAAGGCTGAGCTTTACGGTTTCAATGGTACACAACTAATCTACCATACTTTAAGTAATTCATAAATATAAGCATGCAAATCAAATGTATATATAGAAGCATGCCATAAGTAATAATTAATCAAATTATGAGTCATCACAATAAACATAATCAAATCACTTGCATATTAAACTTGTCAAATTGTCAAACTTGTTAGATTGTCAAACTTATCAAATTGCACATGTGCTCAAATATCGAGTATCCAGATAGTTCCGCGTCACTCATGGCCGCTAGTCAAATAATCTAGGGTGTCCGAAGTGTTTCCCGAATGCCACCCATGGCCGCTAATTAGTAATCTCGGATGTCTAAAGTGTTTTTCCGAGCGCCACACATGGCTGCTAGTTAGATTAGAGCCCGAATGTTGTGCACAAACATAAAATCAAATATATAATCACAAATATCCAATCAAATATATAATCACATATATCCAACAATGACATTCAAGTCTCATACTCGTTTCAACTTACTTAATAGAGCGTGTATTATTCTTGATCGAATATCTTAGTCATTTAGGCTTTATAAAACCGTTTTAAGCTTTTCAAAATTATAATATTGTTAATGAATTTTTAACCACTAATTAATCTAAAAATATGACTAAAATATTAATCATGGAAATATGACATCTTGTGCTACCTTTAAATAAAAACACGTAACTAATAATTTACATATCCAAATAATGTTTCGTTTGTTCTAGAAGAAATTAGACTAAATAATCTTTGCAGCCATATAAATTTCACCTCCGAATTTAACTCGTATGATTTATAGTGATTTTTTGAAGTCACACTCATTGTTGTTTTTGAGACAGACTACTGCCTTGCATTCTGATCTTAGCTCATTCAAAAATTAAAGTCTCCTAATATATAACTCGAAATCGAGCACCGTTTGTTTTGAAAGAAACCAGACTTCTGCATGCTTATAAAATATAAGTTTCACTTTCTGATTTAACTTGTGGATTTTTTTGGTAATTTTTCTACTGCCTAAACAATTTTGTAAAAAATCTGCTACCAGATTTTCTAACATTCGAACACTCAAAATTTATATCTTCTAAAATACAAAACGAAATTGATTTCCGTTTATTCTAAATAAAACTAGACAAACTCACGGTTCTAACAATGTATACCTCGTGTCCTAATTATTTTTATAGAATTTATGGCGTATTTTCAAACTTGAGCAACATAGAATTGTTTCTGGGAAGATTTTATGACTTGGACCTTTAGCCTTATTTAATCATCCAAACATGATTTTCACCCAAAGACATACAACATGCATACATTATCACACAAGCATTATATTTATGACTTAACAAGAAGCATAGGAGAGTTAGAGGGTACCACCTTGATGGATGAACACTAACAAAGCTTCTTGCCTAGCTCTCCACCACTTTTTCCTTTCCTTTAGTTTTAGAATATTCACCACCCTCTTGAACTAGTCAAGAAACACAATAATATTCATGGAAGACAAAGTTACAATTTTAAACTTGAAAATAAATAAAAAGGCATGAGAAAATAAAACTTTGTTGAATCTAAACACTCTCTTACCCCAAAGCTTCCATAATCATCCATTTATCTTGTCATGAAAAATCTTAATTACAATTTAACACTCACCTTCTTGAAGCTTGTAGGAGGGGATGAAATTTGAAGACCCTTTTTTTAACCCAAGTTTGGAAATGTTGAAACGGGGAAGAAATAAAATGAATAAGGTTCTTATAAGAAGGGTGTAGAAACTATTGGGGGAAATATAAAATGAAGGGGAAAAGATGGAAAAGAAATAAAATATTTTAAAGGGGAAATGCGAGACAAAAATCCCTTAGCCCATGCTTGTACATCATCCGGCCATACTCTTCCAATTAATGGGAGAGTAGATTTTTTTGGAACAATGGATTAATTACCCTTACGGCCATCTAACTTCTCATCTCTCTTACATATGCTTCCAAATATTTTAATTTCCTTATAAAAGTCCAAAGTTCACCTAGATTAATTTGAATAAAACTTGATCTCTAGATACATTTATCCATCATTCACTCGGGGCAACGTTCAAACATTGACTCAAGAATTTGGGTTGTTACAAACACATTCAGCTGGAAGCTATCACGTTGCAAAGTAAACAATGAATAGTCTGAATATGATTAAGAAAAACCGTAAAATTTCAAAGCACCAGCCAACTTAGCAAACCAGCATCTGAGAGCATGTTTCAAACCATATAACGATTTGTGAAGTCTACAAACCATACCAGAGGACTCGAAACAAAAACTTGAAAGCAGTTTCATGTAGACTTCTTCCTCAAGATCACCATATAAATTATGAATGTCCATTTGATGAAGTTCCCAGTTTTTAGCAGCTGTAACTGATAGAAAAGTGCGAACGATCACCATTTTAGCTACTGGTGCAAATGTTTCATTGTAATCCGGCCTTTCAGCTTGGTTATTCCCTAAAATTACAAGTCATGCTTTTAAATCTCTCAACCGAACCATCAGAATGATACTTAATTTTATAAACCCACTTGCAACAAATAGCCTTTTTTTTCTCAGGAGGAAGTGTTTCTAAGGTCCAAGTACCTTTTTTTCCAACGCATGGCAATCCTCCATCTCTTATCTTTCATTGCCTCAGCAAAGGTGTGAGGTTCAATGTCTGTAGCAATAGCTGCCAATTTTTTTTGACGTCGAACAGAAAATTTATTATAATTCACATAGTGTGATATGGGATAGGTAGTACCCGAGGAATGTGATTGAGCAGATGGACTCGTAGAGGGGCTCAAAGTATGAAGTATATTTGTTACAAAGTCTCGCAAACGCGTGGATGACACTTTATTTCTAAGACCACGACCCAACAATTCATTATTTTCAACAGGCATTGCACCTTCTTACTTCATTACTCTCACATTCTTCGTTTTCTGTTTTTACTACAATATCATTATTATCACATATTATATGATCATCTTGAGACACAACAACCATATCACCAGTCTCATTTCTACCATCCAATCTTTCATATTGTGGGATCTATCATTGGTATTGGTCAAGTAAGGAAACTCAAGTTCACAAAATACTATATCCCACAAAACAAAGAACATGCCACACTCTAAATCATACACTCTCCAACCTTTTTTCCCGCAAGGATAACCCACAAAAATACATTTTCTGCTCCTGCTAATTAATTTGTCTCATTTATGATTCTGATTGTGCACATAGCACAAGCATCCAAATATACGCAAATGGCTGAACAAGGGTGGTTTACCATGTAAAATTTCATATGGGATTTTTCTATTCAAAATAAATGAAGGTGTTCGATTAATCAAATACCCAGCTGTTAAATACATTTCCCCCAGAATTTTATAGGAAGATAGGCTTCAAAACGCAATGCACGCGCTACATTAAAAATATGTCTATGCTTGTGCTCTACCCGTCCATTTTGTTGTGGAGTTCCTGTACAATATATTTCATACACAATGCCATGCTCACGAAAGTAATTTTGCATGCAAAAAATTCTGTACCATTATCGCTACGAACAACTTTCACTTGCTTGCCAAATTGACGCTCTACCATAGCAAAAAAATTACACAAATACAGAAGTAGTGGGTAATAGTCTAATATCCCCACCAAATGAATTATGTCCTTTACGATTACAATTATAACATGTTGTACCCTTGTCTTTTCCTTCGACTCGCCCTTGAGATTTTAATCCAACTTGTATAACAAAGCTCATCACTTCACCATATTCTTCCTTTCCACGACTAATGGTTCTGACACATTCTTCTTGCACCAAAATTGAGTAAACTTTATTCAAACTCAACAAAGGATCTTGGGCAAGTATATTGGATCTTACCGTTCCAAAAAACGTTTCATCGAGACCTATAAGAAACTGATAGTATTTTCCTCGTCGCGCTTCTTTTCTAGTGCAAGTTCAAGTTTGCACTTGCACAACCTACACTTGCACGTGGGCATCTGTTCATAATTAGCCAATTCTTCCTACGATTTCTTCAACTTTCCATAGTATGCCACAATTCTCAAGCCTTTTTGTTTGCATTCGGCAAGTTCAGCTTTTAGTTGTTGTATGCGTGGTCTATTGGCTATGGAGAAATGTTCTTGTATGCCTTCCCAAAGCTCTTGTGCCACTTCTATGTGCGAAATAGTTGAGCGCAACGAAGGTTCAATTGTATTCATAATCTATGAGAGTAACAAAGAATTGTTAGTCCACCAATCTGCAAGATCTGGTGGCTTCTCATTAGGCCGTTGGATTGTTCCGTCTATAAAACCAAATTTCTTTATTGCTCTCAACGCAGTTCGTAGAGAACAAGCCCATTCGTCATAGTTTTTACCCTTCAAATGAATCTGTGTTATCAAGCTTCAGGGATTATCACTGGACGTGATATCATACGGTGAATCATTTTTCTTTGCACCGTTTTTTTCACTTTTATTTTGTGCTCTGATACCATCTTAAAAGCATATATTTAAAAATATGTCTTGTCTTTATTCAATCAAGAAATCACTCATATATACAAGGTTCATAAGATAAGATATGGTAAGACTAAATTAATGCCTAATTACATAAATCTACCAAAAATAATATATGGTAATATAACATATATGGTATAATAAGAGATATGGTAATCGAATATATTTTTCACCCTAAATATACGCTAATAGAGAGAGCTCCAAGCATGATGAGGAAGTTATTTTCTGTGTTAATGAATATGCTGCTGGATATCGATGATAAACCTGATTGGTATAACACAAAGATAGAGGATGAGGATGTTGGAAAAATGAGAAATTATGGGATTGCTCAACAGTGTTTGGATAGATTGCCCATTTTACTAGAAGTCAAAACGATTTTTCCAGTGGATTTCGAGTTGATTTGGGAATTCTTGTCGGCTCAGGAGTAGCAGAAGCGCCATGCTACTTTTATTGCACTAAGGCTTCCTTTGTCATTGTGTCAACTAACGGCCGTTGGGCTATAAACGCCCGTTGGTAGAAGTTGAAAAATTCAGCTACTAATAAACGACAAACGCCTATTGGGGACCAAACTGATACCTGTTTGACGAGAAAATAAGAGAAAAATGACCGTTAAAGACGCCGACAACAACAAAAAATAGGGCCTAACTCAAATAGCTAATGGTTGTTCTAAGGTTTAAATTTGAAGTTTAAAGTATTATACTTGGTGTCACTTCTTATTACCAATGATTAGGCTTCATTAGACATAATTCGACTGGATTTAGATTAATTGCAATGTGCTTCCTGCCCATTTTGTTGGTAGGAGAAGAAGAAATATCTAAAAAAGATAGTGTCAATAATCCTGAAATCATTTTAGGATGCCCATAACCGGGTTCAATGGGAAGCTATTAATGCCATTGGGAAGTTCTCTAGCCCAGATCACATAGTATTGTTGCTTGCGCTTGTTGGAGCAATGAACGACTCGCAAAATGCTTGTGTCCAGATTTCCTAATATCATTTCAGTGAATATACTACTATCGTTTAGGATTAATAAAGCATTTATTTAATTGAAAATGAATCTATTTATTTTAATTTCCTGTGATGACATACAAAATATGCTACTGTTTTTTTTATAAAAAAATTGTTTACAAGAGGCTACTTTGATGTCATTGACATCCGTTGCTATATATATATATGGGGTGTTTAATATAGGATCATTTTTTTGAAATATTATGATGTTGTGATGCCTTGCTTGAAAGATATCTTTCTTAATGCAAATGATAAATCTAACAGTATGTTTCATGCCAAAGCGCTGGAGTGCATTAGTTTGGTGCTTGGCATTAGTTTGGTGCTTGTAGTTAAAATTCAGGTTGTCAATTATTATCATTTGAGAAAAACTTCAATATACAATATGTGTAAATTTTAGTTTACACTGACCTTTTAGTTTTAAGGGTTATGGGTTTAGTTTAGGGTTTGGGTTGTAGGGTTTAGAATTTAAGGTTAGTGTTTAGAATTTAAGGTTTAGGGTTTAAGATTTGGGGTTTTTTAGGGTTTAAATTTAATTTTGATTTATAGTTGAAATAGGCAAGCTTGTGTAAAATTTATTTTACACAGCCTGTGTATCAAATTTAAATCCTTATCATTTATGGTGAACACACACAAATTACTAATCAAATAAAAAAGAAAGATAAAATTTTATGTTCAAATGGTAGGTAATTTGTTGAGATAATATTTCGATATGACAAATTGAGTGAAAAATATTGTAAAAATAATTCAAAGTCTAAATCACTTGAAAATATGTTCAAAAATGTTTTCTAAGTGTTTTGACTCATTCCTCGACTTAAAATATTTTCATAAAGTCAAAACTACTTAGTGTTTGAAATTTCTGGAGCAAAGTTTCCAAACATTATAAGAAGTTTCGAAACTCGTATAGAAATTTCGAAACTGTTACAAGAGTTTCCAAACTTCTGTAAGGAAGTTTCCAAACTTCTGATTCGAGACAGTTCTCAAGTTTCGAAACTATTGAACAAGTTCTGAAACTTTGGGCTCCAACGGCCAAATTTTCTAATCCGACTCAAAGAGTTTTGAAACTCTTTGAGTAGTTTCAAAACTTATGTGCAGGTGAGCATTGAATGCTTTGTTTTAAAGTTTTCCAATAGCTCCAAACCATCCCCAACAGCGCCAAGGACACTTGAAGAAGAGAGAGATGGACATTCAAGCTTCAATTTGTAAACATTCACATAGGGAGGTATTTTGTTTACACATGTCAAGACCTTGTAAAAGGGCCATTGAAAAGATAAGGATGTATGGTTATCTCTTTGTCCTCAAAAGAAAGAATTCTTAGTGTGGATAGCTAAGGTTGTAGATGTAGATCTTGATTGAGAAGGTCAAACCACTCTAAATCGATCGTGCATAAATTTTCATCTTTTTTATTTCGATTGCTTACCAAATTCTTCAAGAGGTCATTACACCCTTCATTTGATGAGATTTGGTTGATCGTATTCGAGCCCAACATAGTTGTTCTCTAACTAGGAGTGTTCAACTTACTTTTTCACTTTATCTTGGAAGACCATTACTAATAAAATGATGTATTGTATCAGAGAAAGTACTTTAGATCCTATTGAGTTTGTGAATGATTTTTTGTTTAAAGACAAGCCAAATAAAGAGGCTTTGGGTAGATTTGATCTACTTTTGTTCAATGGACAAGGTTATGGAAGTCTGATGATCCATCAACGAGCTACACGTTAAAAGTATGTTTGATAATTAAAGAAACCATATTGATAATTTATATGTGAATTAAGTTGTTAACTATTCTCTCAAACTGTACAAGGTTATGAAAGAGTTGATGCCCCCTGTAAGATCTCAAATAGAATTTATGAGAAAATCAAGTTGTCAACTATTCTCACAAATAGTGCAAGATTATGAAAGAGTTGATGCCCCCGTAAAGATATCAAATAGAATGAAATGATCCAACAATCATGTTAAAGGTATGTTCTGATAATTAAAGAAAATACATTGATAATTGAATGATATTGTGTGCTTTCAATGTATTGACTTCTTTTCTTATTGGTTTGTAATTCGATAGGCTTGGGCTAGACTTCGCAAATGACTTAACAAAATTTTCTTCCGTAGAAGAGTGTCTTCATTCTCACTCTGCTTTAATATGCTCAGTTTAAGCCTGATAAAATAATAGTGTCTATATATTTCGATGCTACAATGACATCCACATATTCTAATGCTACTATTATAGCGTTCGCATATTTCGATGCTACAATAAAATTTGTAAATTCCAACACTAAAATGACAAATAAAAATTCTAACGCTACAATGACATCTATAAATTCTGATACTAATATTGATGTCAAGAATCAAGATAATGAAAGGTTTACAATTCCTTTGTGCTAATTTCAAGATATCTTAGTTAAATGCTCTTTATTTATTTTTGAACTGATATGATATCTTTTTAAGTTCTTTCGGTGTTTTTTTTGAGTTTTAAGTGTTTACTGTCTTTTCTGTTAGTTGCAGCATTGAGACTATTACTTTTGGTGGAAAAAATTACAATTTAATACTAGTTCTCTGGAAGAAAAAGCAATGGCATTCAACATGTTATGTTGTTACACTAATAAGTTAAAAGGAAGGATTTTCTCATGGATTGATAAAGTTATTTTTATTTTTGTGACTAAATTTCTAGTTTAACAAATTACGCGACCTTAAATGATGTTCTCGAGACAAACGTTTAAGTCAACCTGATTATTTTTTTTAGAAGATTAAGCTCTTCATAAGCAGTATAAACGCAAAGGTGTTCTTAAGCAGAAGCAAACAAAAGAGAAAGACACGAAAAATAAAAAAAGAACACTAAAAAACACAAGAGAAGATTTATAGTACATGATTTGATTATTCAAACGATGATAATCCAAATGAGGTGGGAAAAAACTCTATTTATAGTTGAGTCTCCTATATTTGATGGTCATTACTGATTTACATCAACGGCTAAGATCAAAGCTCATCTACTACAATGTTACAAAATCAGAATATTCCTGAGATACAATCTTCTATTATCTTTTATGTTCATATAAGTCAAAGTGATTGTGTCTTCTAGAAACCTCTAGAGATCGGGCTAAATTTGGTGGTCTCTTCAAGTTTAAAATATCTTTTAAAATCTTTTAATTAGCTTGTACATATGATTCGGACTTGAACTTGCGCACCGTGACACTAAATTGTATGTTATGAAACTGTTTGAAACAATATAGGCTGCTTTTACCTTAGTTGAGGCCTGAAATTAAGGCATCATTAGACCATAATTTAATATGGTAAACATTTTAATAATAATAATAAATAGTGAACGGATTTACCATTCCATTATTAGATGATTTACCATTTTTGAAGGTTTTCATTACTAGCCTTCCGATTGATGACGCAGATATGCCGAGTAATACTGATTTCATAGCCGACAAGACTACGAGAAGAACATGATAATTTTTATTGTCTGGTCTCTCGATCCACAATGATACAAGAATCACGATAAGATATATCCTTTAATTATTCTTGTAATAATAATCTGTTTATCTTGGATTAAAATAAAAATATGTTTTAAGATTGTTAGAAAACTCGTTAATTTAAGAAGTAAAAATAAACAATAAAATCAAATACTGATGTTATTACTGAATCGAACATAGTATAAAAATAAATACAAGAATATTCATAATATAAATTGAATATTAAAACAGTAAATTAAAATCGTTTACTTGTATTTGGACATCAATTCGGATGAACAAAATCATTGAGGCCAGTGTAACACACAATTTCATAAAGACAGATTCGATCGCTCTTATGGTGCTTGAGAAACGTCAGACGTCTATTTCCCAGGATACAACAACAAAATGAGCACAGCAGTAGCACGTTGCAGTGAACCGTAACTTCGTCTTCTTCTATCACCAAAAACTAGTTTTGAAAATCAGAGAGTAAAACAATAGAAAATTCTTTGTGTTTTCAAGTTGTGTTTAACATAGTAGGTTTACACGGTATTTATAGGCTTTCACATATTGAACTATTGAAAACTTTTGACCTAATGAAGCATTTAATATTGAGAATCAATTGATTCTTTTAAAGATTAATTTCCAGAATTACTATCTGAATTTAAAGTAACTTTTAATATTTACCCTTTTAATTCCAAAACAAAATTTGGCAAATAAATGCTCTTATTTGAAAATTTTATTTCAAATTTGCGTTAAAATATCCGAAGGCCCATAGAGGACTTGACCGGTCCGAACATTTTTTTTACCCACGTTATGCACATCTGCGCATTTACAAACTAGTTCCACGTTTTTCCTCAACAAGTTTGGATCAATTTCTCATTCAAACTCCAAAATATCAATTTTTTTCCAACAAATCTCAAGGTCGAGATGAAACGCATATAATGCAGTTAACTGATTACATAGTACCAGCTTTAGTGGAGGCTACAGACAATGTTGTTTGGGTCTTCATTTTGTCCTTGGATGTGAGGCGTGATTACTACTTTATATTCTGGAAATGGCATATATGCTTGTGAATAATTCTTAAATTGCTTGCAGGAGCCTGTGGTCGAAATTTGCGTTAGCATGTTGGATTCATTGGATCATTGCAAAGAGGTTAGAATCATCCATCATCAGCTACAAATTAGCATACATACTTTTTTGTGTTTTAATATGGAACTTTTGCTGTAGTATGGGGAAAAAATTTGTGATCCTTAACGCATTTGAATTAATTCTGTGTTTTTTAACTGTGCCTTTTAACCGCTTGCAAAACTACCAACTACTAGTTGGTTTAATAGGATGAGACGTCAAATCTAATTAATAAGGTTTGAATCCTAACATTATGAATGAAGTGAGCTGGGTTAAGAGGGTCACCCACGTAATTATCTCTTTTTAACAATGTCCAGAGTTTCTTAGTTTTGTCGAAAACAAAATAACTATATTGCTCTGATAAGAAAAGTTGTCATCAAGATCATCCATTTCCCTGATTACTAGTTTTATATGAACCTATGCTGTATCAGTCAGTCAGGATAGAGGAATACAAACAAAACAAAATAATAGCTAGGCGATAAGTTCGTACATAATCCGTTTGAACCCCATCATCGATTTCGAAGAAAATTATGAAACATGATGAACTTGGGTAACTGGGAAGGTGCAGGAAGATCCGCTAGAACCTAGAACTAACCATTAGCATTTGTTTGTAATGTTAGAATCAAAGCATACCCAAAATATAATTGGTATGAAAAACTAACCCATGATATATCATGCCAAATCATCAAAAATAAAATACTAGATGCAGAAGTGTATCTAAATTCATTGATGGACTAAAATCCTTGAATTGCCTAAAAGATGATTGTGATCTTTCAACAAGATAGATTATCTCTTGACGTAAAACTCTCTAACGGGAAAGAAAAAAAACAAGTTAACATATTTTTTAGGGACTACTACCTCTTTATATGGTTGATTGTTAAATCAACTATTAAATATTTATAACTATGTCCCTCATTGAATTATAAATATATCTTATGGTATCTATACTTTTATTTTCATGACACTTTAATACCTATGATACACCTAACATAATTAATCACTTAATTTTATGTCATACCTTATAATAACATCGTACATTTTATATATGTGCCTACAATTACGAATTTTAATCCAAGTAAAACCAAAATGCGTTACTACTAAGTTGCTATCAACTGGAGACGTTGCCTAATATCGGATAAGCTGAACTCTTAAAAGATCGGTACAGGTTACAGCTACGGATATGATACAAACTGCAGTGCTTCACACCGGCATTAATCCTCCGGCTTGGTAATGTTCTCTTTAAAGCTCTTAGTCAACCAAATGGCAGTTTCCCTAGGGGAGACCTTCCCGGGTCCAAATGGCTTTAGTAGCACACCAAGCTCATCATACCTCTCTTGCTGCAACATACTGCGCTAAATTCGAGCAATCCTTCCAATGCCTCGGCACGTTGCTGGAACGATGAGGGGTTAAACCTCCATCTCAGTGTGACTGATGAGGTCCGGCTCGATGCCCCAGCAGTTGCGTTTTGATCAGAGGAAACACTTGCATAATCTCCATCAGCATGAAACGTGCTGCACTGAATTCCCTGCCATGAATCGGCAATATTCGGCTTGCTAGACAATTGATCACATAGTTGAACCGTACATTTATCTTTCGTGATTGAACGGTCGACAAACTGTGGCGAGCTAGAGAAGCCCTGTTTGTTGATGGGGAAGAATGCACCTTCATATGAGGCTAACGGGAATTCAGATATCTTATCAATTCGAGGAGCATTGACGGAAACATCCGGTGATTGTATGTGGTGAAGAATACCAGCATTAGATCTACATGGAGATTCTCAAACAGTAGTTCTTGTCGGCAGCAGCAAGGAAGCTCTTCGAGTCGAAGGGAGAGGTTTTTTAACCGGAGTGCGCGAAACATGAAACTGCAAACACAAGGCAACTGAAGGTAAAAACCCAGTTTTCAAAACAAGAAACATTAAACAGAATGTCGAAATGCAGAAATGCCTCTGAATGTCAAAGCATCAATTGTTTCTAACAAAGTACACTCATCAGAGGGCTGCAACTGCATTTTCATACTCACAGACACAAATGAGTTACAGTTCTGTCGCTACGAATCGAATACAAGGCTGCCCTGCAAACATAACTTGACACGATACGGGACCGTTTATATGCTATTGGAACCTCTTATTTAACAATCTAAAACGTGCAAAATATCAAATCCGTATATTTTCGGAATCCTTGTCTAAGAATTTCCTGAGCAGACTAACATAACAGATGTATATGCGACAAGCTGCAAATAGTTACAAAAGAAAAGGGTAAAAGAACTCACAAATGCTTTAAATGCAGGCTTGAAGGAAGTCATTTCATATATACAACACCCTGGAAAACATATTTTCAAATCACATACAGAGAAATCATTGAAATCTTATCGAGACTGACTGATAAAAACAAGCATTTTCAATTTACGTTCGTGCTTTACCTAATGACCAGATATCAGACTTAGAACCATAAGGTATATCAGCCAGAAGCTCGGGGCACATATAGCTCGGAGTTCCAACAACCTGAGAAAAAGATATGTTCTCCCTATTTACAATCAATAAAATCAAGTGATGAAGCATTGAATTCTTGAAGGTTTGTATGGTACTTACAGAGGATGCAAGATCATCTGAAGTCAAAATTTTAGCAAGTCCGAAATCACCTGCACCGGTGTTGATCACATCTTTGTTAGGAGAAACTGTAATCCCTTTCAGAGGAATTATGTGAAAAACCAAAAAATCACTCACCGAGACATATATCTTGATCTTTCGTCAAAAATATGTTTTAACACTGAAAAGAAAAAATGAAATAAGACATTAGTAAAAGCTACTTCAAGCACTTTGGAAGGTAGTAATACCGTCAGCAAGCGCATAACAGTGTGACGCTAACCTTTACATCACGGTGAAGAATGTGATTCAAGTGCAGATAGTCAAGAGCCATCAGGAGCTGAACAAGCCACTTGCACAGTTTCTGAACATGCTTGGAAGCAAAATTTCCAAAGTTATGACTTTGATGAATAAAGTCCAAAACAAGGAACTGAAGTTAAAAGCATGGGGGTAAACAAACCTCTTCGGAGAAAAGCATGCCATTTGCTTTCTTTATGGCTTCAGCCCTGTTTTATATGGAAAATCTTCTTATGATTTGCCAAATACTTGCGAGGTTCTTCAAGTTACAAATATAAATGCGCTATCTCACAGATCTCAGTATCAGCAGAGAAATGAAACTTACATGTCTCCGCCTTCACAATAACCTATAATAATGCATATATAGCAACCCTGGTAACAAAGACACATGTGAACCAGTGTTAGGCTGTTGATCACCGGGAAGGTTCCAATTTAATGTCATGACATATGATGGCGAGGTATCCGGAAGTGCAAAAAGGACGAGAATCGAGGCCTATCCAGCACGGTAGCTATTAAAGGGAAATAGCAAGAATACCTTTTCCACCCAGGAATCTTTGTACTCCACAATAAATGGATTTCGGATTTTAGAAATGAGCTCCATCTACATGAACAAATTGAAAGGTTAGTCTATAGATCGAATTAAACCGAGTTCATACCAATAAAACTAGCTGTTGGGCAGCAACTTTGGACAACTCTAGTCCAAGTTTGGTCCAGCCAAACTTCAATTTTGTTACATGTCCAAAAAAGCTAACATGCTAACCGGATATAAAGCAATCGGAATCCATCTTTTCTTTTCTCGCTAATGTTTGACTTGATAAAATACAGAAGAAATAGAAAAGATGTATGAATAAATCATACAAACCTCCTGATGAGCAGATCTTCGTGACCTATCAGTCTGGCGGGCGAGACGTATCTTTTTCAGCACATACCTTATTAACATTCCCAAAGAAGAAAGGATAAATCAATCGCCAAAAGATGACTCAAAAACCATGCCTAATTGTTCTTCTACTCATATTTCACATGTAATAAAGTTGAAAATAAATAGAGGACAGACTCGGTCGTACTGGCAATCTTACTTCTTCTTTTCATGCTTATGCCTCACTAGAAGCGCTGAACCGAAAGCTCCCTTCCCAATTTGCTCTAATACTTCATATTGCTCTGTGTTGAAAAAAAGATGTACTTGACTTCCTTTACTGTATTGCACCAAAGAAAACAAGTCAGGGCATTCGGTATTCATGAATCCTTCACAAAAGCTAGAGATGCAATGGAATATACAGTGATTTCTAGCAAAAGGAATATGTACTATCTGTCCAGATGTTGAAATTGAAATACAGAATTTCTGTAAGTTATAAGAAAAAAACAACATTGAAAGAATCAAACTTCACTGTACTACAATTTATGATTGAACAAAAATGGAAATTGAAATAGAGCACATGATACACGCCGAAAAGCTCTGAGTGTCATGTGCATACAGGTCCAACGAGGGCTAATCTAAACAATGGTTCAAAAAAATCTTCAAATACATTGCTGGGAGGGGCAACAACGAACCCCAAACATGGAATGTAAAACCGACATGAAAGATACCAAAAACAAAGCTTCAAATACATCAATTTCATGCCAGAATCTAGCATAAAAGGCTTTGTTTTCTATACCATCAAGCTAAATTATTAAGTTCAGTCCGAACCCTGAATTGATAGCTCAGCATAGAAGCCATTTTCCACTTGTATTAAGCTTAATAAACATATGTAAGCTTCCTATTTACTACCAAATATAAGTAAACATCAAAAGCAGCTGAACAGAAGAGAAAATTCAGGAGAACGGTGAAAAAGTAGAAAGAAAGTATCCGAGTGAAGCAGATATGATAATTTAATTACCACAAAAGCTCCATATAGAATAGGAACGAACTAAAACACCAGTAACAAAGACAGATAATGCACATTACAAGTAATCTTCCTCCCAGCATAAAAGCACCCAGAAAAAAATAGAACAATAACAATTCATCATCAAGAAAGCAAACAACTTTGAAAAGGGAAAATGCAGCCTCTTATGAAGAAATGAAAAAAAAAACATGAACAGTAAAGGGAGAAGAAAAGGAAATATACAGATTCAGAGAAAAAAGAGAACTGTTTAATGTACCCGGTGATAAAGGGTATATAAGATATTGATCCAAAGATATCACAAGGAGAAGAACAATGTGGACTTAGACATTTGAGCAGAAGCTAAACAAATACTGTTTACAGTACAAAGAAAGAGGAGGAGGAGAACAAAGAGAAGAAGTAAAGAAAGCTGCTGCCAGTTGCAGCTGTTTTGCCATTAGGTTGTTTTTAGTTTCAAGGAAGAAAATGACAAACATTGTATGAGAGAGAGCTTGAAATAGTAGATTGGACCACAATATAATGAATAATTTATTAAAAATCTGATATTTTAATGAGGAAAAAAAGAAAGAAATGAAGTGGTGTTGGATACTAAGATTAGTTTAACCTAGATTTTAGTTAATGGTGGACAAAGATTGTGGATTTGTGAAGAGAAGGGGAGTTCATAGTTATGTTTAGCTTTAGATAAGCACTATATAAATTAGCTAGAGAGACAAAGCTTATGATTAAGACTGTTTTGGAATGGGATTAGGAACAAATTTGCTTTTATTGCTATAATTGTTAGCATGAGACTGATAGATTTTCTCTTTAACCTGACCGGGTATTGTAGATGTATGTTATTGGGTGATTTTCTTAGTCTAATTTTCTCTATTCACAACGTTGTATTTTAACTCCTGACTTTATTTATGAAATTTAGTGTCTAATCACCAAACTATATCAATTGGTTGTTGGTATGAGATTGAGAGATTTATTTAACTTCAAAGTGAAATAACATTTGGATAGAGTCCAGGGTAATGAGATTAATAAAATTATTTACTTTCAAAATTATTAATGATTTAATAAATATTTTATGTAGAATTTAAAAAAGAGAAAATTTAATTTAATAAGTATTCAAATTAATAAGGAGTATAAATATTATCAGACAAAAAAATAGGAGACATGATTCTGTTTCATTCCCTTGATAATTATCTCTGATTTAACTTCTTTATATATATTTTTGACAAATCTTAATTTTAATCCTAATCCTACTTAGAGGGAAGGGGAACAAGGGACTCTAGGGAAAAGAAGGGGTGTTCCTAGTGGATCTAGGACTCATGACCTAAAAAAATATAAGGAATAAAGATGAGCAGCTTGATCAACCGACCAAATGTGCTTACTCGAATATTTTAATAAGTTTAAACTCATATTCTCTATATTGCAATAATAACTATATTAATCAAATCAGTAGATTTCGATGACAACTTGTTACTTAAAAAACATATCTATAGAGTTATTGAACAAGTTTAAGCATCAAATTTTATTACTTGGTTCTTTTAAGAAAAATATTTGGTGAATAACTTCTTTGGAATTAAATGGGTAAATTGTTATCATATCAGGTGAAATATAAAATAATTAGGCTTGTAAACGAACCGAGCGAACACGAACAAGAGTATGTTCATGTTTGTTTGTTTAATTTTAACTGAACAAATGAACGAACATGAACAACTAAACGAACAAAATTTCTTGTTCGTGTTCGTTTGTTAAGAAATTTAGCTTGTTCGTGTTCATTCATGTTCGTTCATTAAAATGATAAACGAACGTAAGTGAACACAAACGAAACGAACATAAAAGTACATATGTGAATAAATTAAGCCTAAACTCTAAAAAACTAAACCACAAACCCTAAACCCTAAACTAAACCCCTAATCCCTAAAATTAAAAGGTATGTATAAACTAAAGTTTACACAGACTGTGTATTGAAGTTTTTCTCATATATATATATATATATATATATATTAAGTATGAGTATTATTACTTGAATTTTAATTAATTAAATTATCTGTCGGGTATCTAAATTTGTTAAATATTAACATTCAGCAAGTATAGAAATATCTTTTTAAATCAAAAATTTAAAATAAAGCTCGATAACAATTTCAAATATTAAAATTTGAATTCGTAAAACAGATTTAAATAATAGATATACGAGAGTATATTTGCATTCTTTTTTTTATCATAGACTATATTTGCATTCTTTTTGAAGCAACTAAAAAAAGTAATTGGAATGTTCAAATCCAAAAATATTTGAATCTATAATATTTAAATTAATATCCCTAAATTTATGAATGTGTAATATTCATTATAAAAGGAAAAAGATGGGTCAGGAATCATGTTAATTCAAAGCAGTTATTACTTTTAGGCTAATGGGGTATTTTTTCTCTCCTAATTCGACCCACACAATTAATTCAGCCCCTTCGCATAGAATCCGAAAAATCAACTTGCACACAACTCCGCACACACTCACAAGCATTATAGTTTGATTCCGAGTAACTCCTAAGTTTTCCGAAAAATGAAAAGCCAATCATACTTTGTGCCCCGGTTCTGAGAATTAAAATCAAGTTCAAAGCTAAGTTTGTGAAAATTGAAGTCTTGGCAGGTAATTATTAGTTTGCATTTCTTGAGGACAAGCAATAGTTCGAGTTTGAGAGTGTGATAAGTGTTCAAAAGTACTATTTTTCTTACCCTTTTTACTTATATTATTGTTAGACTTAGGCTCATATTAGTTACATAATTAGTCATTCATGCATTAATTCATGTTTCTTTCCACCGTTGAGCTTGATTACATAACTTGGTGATTTTTGTGGAAAAAGATGTTGCTTTGGTGTGTTTTTGTGTGTGTAGAATCACTTGCCTAAACAAGGCTAGAACCAGTTGCCAGGGCAGTGCATGAAGGAGATGCCGGTGCAGTTGCCAGGGCAATGCATGAAGGAGATGTCGACCTAGTTGCCAAGGCAATTTTTGACAAGGAATAAGATGCTATGGTAGTCAAAATTGATGACTAGACAAGCCCAAGATGACGTGGAGCAAAGCTAAATCCCAAAGGAGTTTGATTTCCATAAAGAGGTTAAAGAAGAATTAAATCCCAAGAAGATAGGAGAAGTTCTAGAAGGAATATAATTATAATAAAGAATTATATTCTTTAAAGATAATTTAATTCCAGCTTAACTTCCTTTTCAAAGAAGGACTTTGACCTAGCCCTATAAATTAGAGGAATTTCGACAACTCCAAGGGATAGAGTAGAGAGAATTTTCGACAAGCTTCAAGGGGAGATCTCGACAAGAAGGCTTCATTCATTCTTCATCTTTTTCTTTCTTGTTCAGTTAGGTTCATGCTAGGAATTCTTTATCTTGTGTTTCTTTGGAACCTAGCCATGAACTAAATCAATTTGGCTAAGGTTATTGTGTTTTGTGGTTGTGAGAAACAATTGGATTTTGTTTAGGTAATAAGAGTTTGCACTTTTCCATTCAAGGTTTATTCATTCTTGGTTTTTATTCTTGTTTGCGAGTGAATTGGGAGAGGATCTCGTAACTTCATCTATTTATCTAATATCGGGATAGTTAGATTCAAGAAACGAATGAATATGATCTTTATTCAATCTATTGATGGTGAAGATTAATTCGGCTTAGGAATAAGTTAAGGATTTCAACGGCTAAGAAGAGTGCAAGATTAATTGTTGTTCACCCTTGATTCACGCAGGGATGTATTATCAAGGCATGCACAAGTAGCTAGAGTTTTGACTTAGAGATAAGAAGAAACAATTGGAGAACGCTCTGCCGAACCTTGAAGGTTGCTGCCCAGACGCCCAAAGTAGTTGCCTAACTAGTCACCCAGGCAACCATCGATTAGTTGCCAAGGCAACCCCGTTGTGCAAGTTGCCCTTACACTCTTTTACTATGACGATCCAATCGGCTATCACACCTCAACTCACGATAACCCGACCTATTCTCTCTCATTTAATTACATCTTCTTTTACTTATTTGTTTTCTAGTTTAGTTGTTAGTTAAAACTCCTACAACCTTCTACTTGTGTTTTCTTTTACTTTTTACGGTGCAAGAGATTAGATTCTTGAAGTGGCACCAATCCATGTGGAGACGATATCTTTTATACTATAACTTGCGACGTGTACACTTGCACAATTGCGGAGCACTTATTACTCGCAACAGCTTTCTTGTTGTTCCAAGACTCCTTGAAGGTATATTTTAATCCTCTAATGAGCTTGTGGCCATTACTAACCGTTGTGGTTGTTTGGAGCCGTTGGGAGTTAATTTCCGGCATTAAATGCATTTCTGGTATAGAGAGTATCGATACTCGTTATAGGGTATCAGTACTTGCCTTTAAATAGAAAGAGCCGTTAGACACAAAAACACAGGGAGCATTGGTACCTGTTGCCAGGGTATCGGTATCCATCCTTGCATATCGGTACTGAGGGTTAGTACTTGTACGAAAAGTGCTCACTAGAATTTCCTTAAAACATAGCGTATCGGTACTTGGTTTAGCTGTACCGGTACGTGCCAGTGAGTATCGGTACCGGGGATAGAGTATCGGTACCGATGACCAGTTTTTGACTTTTAAAACCCTTCTAAAATATTTGTTCAAGTCAAAAACTCTTCAAAAATATTTCAAACATTTTTTTCAAGTTATTTAGACTTTGAATAATTTTTACAATATTTAAGTTAAGTCCAAAAATATTTTTCAATTTATTATATCAAATTTTTTATCTTAACAGATTTAATTTGAATATATTGAGGTTTGAGAAAAATTTAAAATTTAGGTCATAATTTGAGGACAATATAAGTAATTAACGTTGCATTAGTGACATGCTGGATTCGAGAAAATTACGGTTGAATGACAAAAACATCTTATTTATATGACATACATCAATGGGTAAAATGCACTAGAGATTTGAAGAATATATATATATATATATATATATATATATATTAAGTTTATGGTTTAGTGTTTAGTGAACAAGGTCCAATTACCTTTTAGAAATATATATATATATATATATCGGCACTAAAGTTTAATTATGCACAAGACTTAAATCCACAAAATAGATTAATTATGCTAAAAAATAAAGAACCAATCATTGAGTTGCACAAGATGTTAGGGATAGCTACTAAGTGATGAAGTCAGAATTAAATGTTTGAGGTCGAACATTTATTTATTTATTTGTATATTTTTAATCACTTAATTAAACGTAATGTTTAATTATTAATATACAAATGTAACATATCAAATAAAAGTAGTATGGGATATAAACGATATATATGTATAAGCACTAAAGTTTAATCCACAAAATAGATTAATTATAAATAAGAATAATAATGAACAACTTAAAATTCAATCTAATTTTGAAATAAAAAAAAATGAGGCTTAAAGAGTAATTTAACAAGAAAAGTTGAGATCATGGGTTAATTTCATTGATTTTAAAACTAAAAAAGGCTTAAGGAATAATTGAACCAAAAAATTTGGAGTCAACTCTCTATTAATACTTTTAAATTAATATTTTTGGAGCTAAAAACACTTTTGGTACTTAAAGCTAGACTTGTACAAGGGCTGGATCACATGTTCGAAATTTGGAGTTTAGACAAATTGTTATCAAATATGAAATATGATTTGAATGTAAATTTTTATCAATCAGAACTTTTATAATCAAATCATAACCTCATCAGAAAAGAAAAGCTATATACTCTTGCTGTTTTGTTTGTTACTGCGTACAGATTTCACCAAAGTAAATGTGAATAAATTAGTTGGTTCAAGAGTTGTAATAGACTGGATATGGAGCAAATAAAACATATTAACTTGTGTAAAAAATTCGGGAAAATTAAAATTTTCATTTCTCCAAGTAGAGCAGCTGATAAAACTGCCACCAGTTTAGCTGATAAACAACCTCATCCATTTTTAAACTATAAACTTGAAGATTACTAGCAGCAACAAATCACATACAAGCCCCCATTATTTTGTTGCAGACTCTGCATCCATGGTTCTTTCAAGTTGAAACCTTGCTCCCCTTTGGTGGTGTATTACCAAACTTCCAGCCGAATTGACTTAAACTCTCTGGCAAAGGATCACCTGCCACCTCATTTATTGGAACCGCATCGGAGATTTCTTTCAAATCTTCTTCGGCGAGCTTTACTTTCAGTGAATCAATGTTACTATCAAGATTCATGATCTTGGTTGTTCCTATAAGACAAAGTGAAAAAAGGGTCAAAACTTTGGTCCTAGTGCTATTATCCAAACAAGGAAAATTTTGGTGCTTGGTGCAAAGATTCAGGCCAATTATGCTACTTCTGCTGTGGATTTTAGTTGAAATATCAGCAGGCTATCAAGAAATGAAAATGGATGTTGCAAGTTACGGAATGTGACTCACCGGGAATCGGTGCTACATCGTCCCCTCGATGAAGGACCCAAGCAAGTGCTAGTTGTGCAGGGGTACATCCATGCTTCTCAGCCAACTTCTCGATTCTCGAATATAAGGTCTTGTTTTTGTCCAAGTTCTCTACTTGAAACCTTGGGAAATATGGCTTAAAAGTAGAAGATGGCAATCAGTCTACTATGCAAAGATTAAGGATAGGTTTAAAGACATATATTAGTTTCCAAACCAGAAAACTATTTGCAGGCAAGGTTTCCACCACTCCTCTGCCGCCAAAGAAACCACGACCGAGAGGGCTATATGGAACAATCCCAATTCCAAGTTCCCTGCATAGATGAACGGAGCTAGATAGGCATTCACCATGATTTGGCTTGCAGCAGTGAAAGGAATAATGGTTGATAGCATGAGTTTATTAAGTCTCAAACCTAGGAAATGAAAAACGACTAGTAGAGTTAGAGTTTGGATTTGAAGTTAACTTGTCTTTCTTCAATTCTGATGATTCAAGATACATGAACAAACCTGCAAAGGGGGACTATTTGATCCTCGATATCACGAGTCCACAGGGACCACTCCATCTGCACAGCAGTTATTGGATGAACCGCATGTGCTCTCTTTATAGTTTCAGGGCTAGCTTCAGATAAGCCTATGTACTTTATTTTCCCCTCTTCCACCAACTTCTTGAGTTCAGACATCTAAAGACAGAAATTTCAAGCAGTTAAAGATCATTGCCCCTCAATAAGAGTACGAAACAAGGAAAATATATGACTTGATATCATGTATTTAAGATGACTGCAAGTCTGCAACACTTACTGTGTCCTCTATAGGAGTATTGGTGTCAACTCTGTGCTGGTAGTAGAGATCAATATAGTCCACATCCAGGCGCTTCAGGCTAGCCTCGATTGCAGAACGGACATATTTGGGAGTACCGTTAATTACGATGCCGGTTAAATCCAATTTTTCATAACCAAACTTTGTGGCTAACTGTACCTTCTCTCTCGGCAATTGCTTCAATGCCTGGGAAAAAAGATATTTGTTTCACAGATGCCTGAGTTCCTTTAACAATAATAAAAGCCTAAAGTCATATCAGTGTGCAGTTGCAGTTGAGCTTGAAAATATAGAGAGTTTGTCCAATCTTGTTTACTTTTCCAACCAAAATTTCATTAGTTTTGGGTCCATAGATGTCTGATGTATCAAAGAAAGTGATGCCTCTATCGTATGCGTGCTTGATAATCGATATGCCAACATCTTCAGGGACAGATTCACTGTAACCTCCACTAAGCCCCATACAACCAAACCCCAACTTTGAAACCTACAAAAGAAAATCATGTATCTGAATCCAAAATTCTACAGTCTGCAAATCATTAGTTCAACCAAAAATAGAGGAACAGTTGTAAAAATGATAAGAGTTCAGGGTCACTATGCAACTCAGAAACAGAATCTAACCTCAAGTCCTTGAGTTCCCAGTTTCACTCTAGGAATTTCAACACTCTGGTGCTCCTCAGCCATCTTTTGATCCTTTCTTTGATCTTTCTTTTGTTGATGAACCGAGGCTTTACTTGTTAGTGCACAAAAATACAGAAATTATAAGAGATTTTTTTTGACATCAAAATTATAAAAAGATTTAGCAGAATTTTCATTGTAGTTGACTTGTCAGTGCCAACTTGATGACGCCACTATATATGTCATCGGTTCTTATAATGTCACCCCTTAGGTAATCCTTAATAAAATATTAGATTGACTTGCTTACCACGTCATTTATGGTCACATCTAACGAAATTTTTTTATCTCATTTTTATTTAAGGTGAATCTTCGCATCTTTTTTACATGTAATGAAGGAGTGAATAGTTACTTGAAGTACACTGAAATGGGTGAATGTTATTGGATGAATCATGGATGACGTGGTGAGCCGGGTTCTTCTAATAATTTCTCCTCTACCATCCTCTCACCATAGGCTAGCAGCTGAGCTACCTTGGTGTAAGTGGACTTCTCCTAGGCTCATGTGGAGCCTAGGCGTGCATGTATTGAGGTCAAACGGATGTCATAATGTCTCTTTAGGAAGACCTTTTAGGGATGGTTTGGGTCAAAGGACCCTGTATCGCACTCGTCGCCGAAGTTAAGGGTTGGAGACTATCGTTCGCTAAGTCCTACAGGATACGATAATCAAAGTGCATGTTGCTTGAAGGATCATAAGACGACGCTATCGAGTTAAGTGCTTGAACAAGGGACGTGAGTAAGATTAACTTGTTTGAGAAGAATTCCTTTCAAAGTACCGTACGACATGCCGATTCCAACACAAATTTTCAATAAAAATAAATAAATATTCGCAAAGGGATAGAAAAGGAAGGGTAAAACTTTGATAAAATTAATTTTACACAAAGCCTGTGTATTTACACTATAAAAACTCAAATCCTAAATTCCTAATCCTAACCCTAAAAAACTAAACCCTAAACCTTAAACCATATACACTAAATTCTAAATACTAACCTTAAATTCTAAATCCTACAACCTAAACCCCTAAACCTTAAACCCTAAACTAAACCCTAACCCCTTAAACTAAAAGACACGTATAAACTTAAATTAAAAAACACGAGTAAACTAAAGTTTACACGACCTGTGTATCAAAGTTTTTTCCAAGAAAGTTAGGGACGCATAGAAACTGCCACAAAGAAAAAACTGTTTCATTGTATTAGTTTTCGGGACCCCAAAAACTGCATCAACCGAGAATCGAACCCAGGTCTTTACTGTGGCAGGGTACTATTCTACCACTAAACAACTGGTGCTTTGATTATTTCAGGTAAATTTACGTCGATCCTGTACTCGTGTTATTTATTTTAGATATTGTTATTCTGTACAGATTTTAAAAGGAGACAAAAGAAGAGATCAAGAATTGTAATAAACTTAGAGCAGCGAGATCATACACTTCTCAAATAACATGTTTAACTTGGGTCAAATTTTCTGGGAAAATCAAGAATTTTGTGTCCAAGTAAAGCAGCTAGTAGCAACCTACAACAATGATACTGTTATTGGTGGTACTTAGTAGCAGAAACAACATTGTTCAGCTGATCAACCTGTTTCATTATCAAACTACAACTCCCAAGTCCCAATATTACTAGCTACAAATCACTCACAAAAGAATCATACAATCCTGCTTATTTGTTTTATTTTTTAAATGCAGGCTTCTGCACTCACTGATCGATTTCTTTATTAATGTATCTAAAGGTTACTACTATTCGTCGATACAAACTTCTAGCAATGGTTTCAGTTGTTGGATCACTCAAAACCTGGTGTACACTTTGCATCCATGGTTATTTCAAGTTGAAACCTTGCTCCTCATTGGTGGTGTATTACCAAACTTCCAGTAGAATTGACTTAAACCCTCTGGCAAAAGATCACCTGCCACCTCATTTATCGGAACCACATCTGAAAACTTCTTTCAAATCTTCTTCGGTTACTATCAAGATTTTTTTATCTTGGTTGTTCCTATGAAAAAAAAAAAGTGAAAGAAAGATCAAAACTTTGGCCCTAGTAAACTTCTCTCAAATCTTCTTCGGTTATTATCAAGATTTTTTATCTTGGTTGTTCCTATGAAAAAAAAGTGAAAGAAAGATCAAAACTTTGGTCCTAGTCCTATTATCTAAACAAGGCAAATTTTAGTATATACTTGGGTGCTTGGTACAAGATTTTCAGGCCAATTACGCTACTTCTGCTGTGGATTTTAGTTGAAATATCACTATATCAGCAGGCTATAGAGAAAAGAGATGTTGAAAGTTACGGAATGTGACTCACCGGGAATCGATGTTACGTCGTCCCCTTGATGAAGAACCCAAGCAAGTGCTACTTGTGCAGGGGTACATCCGTGCTTCTCAGCCAACTTCTCGATTTTCAAGTATAAGATCTTGTTTTTGTCCAAGTTTTCTCCTTGAAACCTTGGGAGAACAGGCTTCGGAGTAGAAGTTGGCAATCGGTTTACTATACAAAGATTAAAAGATAGGTTAAAGGCATAAATAAGTTAGTTCTCATACCAGAAGCCGCCAAAGAAACCGCGACCGATAGGGCTATATGTAACAATCCCAATTCAATTTTCCCTGCATAGATACATATAGAATGCATTTGCCAAACTTAGGAAACGAAAAGAATAGCACGATTTATAGTTAAGATTTGAAGTTAGCTTTTCTGTTTTTAAGTTATAGTGGTTTAAGATACACAAACAAACCTGCAAAAGGGACTATTTGTTCCTCGATATCACGAGTCCACAGAGACCACTCCATCTGCACAGAAGTTATTGAATGAACTGCATGTGCTCTGTTTATAGTGTCAGGGCTAGCTTCGGATAAACCTATGTATTCCATTTTCCCCTCTTCCACCAACTCCTTAAGTTCAGACATCTAAAGGCATAAACTTATGATGCTTTCAACTGCAGCACTTAGTATCCTCTATAGGAGTATTGGTGTCAACTCTGTGTTGGTAGTAGAGATTCAATAAAGTTCGCATCCAGGTGCTTCAGGCTAACCTCCATACAGGCACGGACATATTTGGGAGTGCCGTTTATTAAGACGCAGGTTGCATCAATGTTTGCGACACCAAATTTTGTGGCTAACTATATCTTCTCTCTTGGTAGGTGCTTCAATGCATGAAAGAAAATTCATTTAACAACATAATAACCAGAGTAGAAACATGAATATATAAACGGTTTGTCCAAGCATGTTTATCTTTCCAAGCAAGATTTCAATAGTTTTGGATCCATAGAAATCAGATGTATCAAAGAAAGTGACTCCTCTATCGAATGCATGCTTGATAATTGATATGCCAACATCTTCAGGGACAGTCATTGTAAGCTCCACTAAACCCCATACAGCCAAATCCCAACTTCGAAACCTACCAAAGAAAATCATATATCTAGTCCAAAATTCTACAGTCTGCAAATCATCAGTTCAACCAAAAACCGAGGAACAAAATCTAACCTCAAGTCCCTGAGTTCCCATTTTCATTCTAGGAATCTGAATTTTCTGCTGCTAGCAGGCCATCTTTTGATCCTTTCTTTGTTCTTTCTTTTGTTAACGAACCGAGGCTCATCCGAGTTGAGTTGCCAACTTGGTGACTCCACCACTATATATGTCATCCCATAAGTAATCCTTTCGACTGATTTGTTAGAAAACGTAGAAAATTATGCTTTTAAGAACTTTAAAATATATTAAGCACAAACAATTAGTCCAAAAAATGGCAAAATAATCAAGTTTATATGATAGATACTATCCAGCATCGTGATGCATGTTACTCAACCCATTTTTTGATTTACAAAAAAAAAAAAATCTAAGTGGCACTCTATGAATGTGCCAAATGACACATAATATATGTTATATTCGAACAACCTCAAAAAAATTCATAAAAGAAAAGTAGGAGCTATTTGTTTGTGATGGTATTGCATACTTTGATTCGTTTATGATCGGTTTTAGATTAGATTATACACTGAAACATTTGTAAACAGGGCGAAGCTGGAAATCTATTTTAGGGGGTCAGTGTATAATTTTATCATCGGATTAATTAATAATTTCAGAAATTTTGAAGGGATTAAAGGGAAAATTTCCCATTTTGGCGCCAAGGCCACTGCCTCTAGTTTGGTCACTGTTTGTAAGCCATTTAAACTAAAGAATGAAGAACCACAAAGTACAAATTTTTGGAACTTTAAAACCAGCCACCGTAGAATCAATTATAGCATTAATAAAAAGCATATTATTCAACTAGAAGATTAACAGACATATTATTTAAAAAAACATACATATGCAAGCATTCAACAGCAACGCTAGTAGCCTGCTTATTTGATTTTACTTTCGGTAATGCTGCCTTCGGGTTTCAATGGACCCTTTCTTATTGCATCATCATGTTCTGCGGCAGCCTGCAGGTTTTGCATTCATTGTTGCATTTAACTTTCAATCTTCTTCTCCTTTGTGGGTGTATTAGCCAATTTCCATGATGGTGAGCAAGTCTATCCGTTGTTCTCGAGCCGGCTATCTCGTTTACAGGAATCACATCAGTGATTCTCTTTAAATCTTCTTCCGTGAGCTTCAATTTTAGAGCATCGATGTTGCTATCGAGATTTTTTATCTTGGTTGTTCCTACAGGAACGATGATGAAACGTGCGTCACAGGTCATATTTCTAATGGCAATATCATTTGTACAATATTTCCAGGCAAATTATGTTCAATTCATCTGTATCGTCTGATGTCAAAAGAACAAATCGGATGTTGAAAATATAAAATGTGAATTACCGGGAATCGGTGCTACATCATCCCCTTGGTGAAGAACCCAAGCAAGGGCTAGCTGTGCAGGGGTACATCCATGCTTTTGGGCCAACTTCTCTATTTGCATATACAAATTCTTGTTTCTGTCCAAGTTTTCTCCTTGAAACCTTGGGTACATTGTCTTGAAGAAGTTGACAACCAGTAAATAAAGAAGCTACCAATTAGAAGGCTTGTTCTTACGGTAGATCGGGTAAAGATTAAGGCTATAAATGACTGAATAACCATACCAGAAAACTGTTTGCAGGCACACTTTCCACAACTGCCTTGCCACCGAAGAAACCACGACCGAGAGGGCTATATAGAACTATCCCAATCCCAAGTTCCCTACGTATGGGGACACATTGAGTTAATGATTCAATATACAATTTTTCAGCGAGATCAAAGCGGGGTTTTGAGGAAACCTGCAAAGGGGATTATTTCATCCTCGATATCACTAGTCCAAAGCGACCACTCCATTTGTACGGCAGAGATGGGATGAACAGCATTTGCCCTCCTTATAGTTTCAGGGCTAGCTTCAGATAAACCAATATACTTTATTTTCCCCTCTTCTACCAACTTCTTGAGTTCTCCCATCTAAGATACAATAAATAAAAGCAGCTTAGCATTGAATTACCACTATACATGGAGCATTTAAACCAAGAAAAATAAAGGATGCTTGATGGTGCCAGCGCTTACAGTATCCTCTATTGGTGTTCTACTGTCGACCCTGTGCTGGTAGTAGAGATCAATGTATTCGACATCAAGGCGCGTCAGGCTAGCCTCGACCGAGGCACGGACATATTCAGGGGTACCGTTTATTGCAATACCAGCGGCAAGCCTGTCAATACCAGCAGCAAGATCCATCTTGGCAATACCAAACTTTGTGGCTAACTGTACCTTCTCTCGTGGTAGTTGCTTCAACGCCTAAAAAGAGATTAGTATTAGCAGGTTAACAAGAGACATAAACTAATGAAATCATATAAAATATGTAGTTGCAAACTTGCAATTAAACTCAAAAACCTACACACTAAAGCCCTGCTGGAATTGTGGCAAATATATTACCTTTCCAACCAATATTTCATTAGTTTCGGGTCCATATATATCTGATGTATCAAAGAAAGTGATTCCTCTGTTGAATGCATGCTTGATTATGGAGATGCCAACATCATCAGGGACTGGATCATTGTACATTCCAGTTAGCCCCATACAGCCAAACCCCAACTTCGAAACCTAGGAAATAATAGAGTTCAAGCAGGGTTTTAAGTTAAATAAGAACTTGAATAGACAATAGACTACACAGAAAAACGAAAACCTTACCTCGAGTCCTTGAGTACCCAGTTTCAGTCTAGGAATCTCAACACTCTGATGCTGCTCAGCCATCTTTTCGCTTTCGTTCTTGAAATCAATGGTTTCTCTAGGTGTAGAGGTGAAAAGGCTGTAGTAAATAGCTATAGGAAGCAGATACAAAGTGTAACTGATATATGTGGTGTATTTATATTAGAAAATTTAGTATCTGTCGAGAATCTTGGATGGAGTTGACTGTCAGCTTGGTGACGCCACTATGCAGTCACCCCGTATGCAATTGTAAATGTATTGAAAGAAATTATTGGTGGAATGTTTTCAACAATTTCCCATATAAAGTCAAGTAAGGCACTTCACTATATATATATATACAAGGGTAAACTAAACGGAAAACCACCTATCTTTGAGGTTGGTGTCGAAATGACCACCGATCTTTCAATTATAATTATTGTTTAATACAATTATAATTTTAGTCCTTATTGTATTATGAATTTTAATAATTTTTTATTATATATATATTAAAATTTATTTTATATTTGCAGTACCCTTGTTGTACCCGTACCTTATATTTTTGGAGTTTGCCGTTTCTTGACCCCGTCCTCGTATCCGTATCGGTGCAACTTAGAATAAAACCAGGAGTTTGTATCACTTTTCAAAAGACGGGTTAAATTTGCCTTCCTCTTCCTCTTCCTCTTCCTGCCATGGCTTCTAATTAGCTTCATATATATATATATATATATATATATATATATATACAAAGTCTGCAGCAAAATATGAGGTTTGGGGAGAATGGACTCTAGAACAACTGAAACCATCGAAAAACTAGGAGTTTGTATCAATGATTTAGTAGGCTTTGGTTACATTAGTGAAGGTTGAGTGAGAGCAGAAGCCTGCATCACCAAAATAAAAACAAATAAGAAGGGTTGTCTCATTGCTGTATGTGATTTGTATCTTTCCAGGTTGTAGTTTAAAAATGAAACGGGTTGTTTATCAGCTAAACACTGGTAGCGGGGTGAGAAATAAAAATGCTAATTTTCCCAGAAATTTTGACACAGGTTAAATATGTTATTTAAGAAGGGTATGTTTTGGTTGCTCTAAGCATTATAATGAACCTATAAGATTTGTTAAACAGGTGGCAAACGAAGCACCAGTGGTCTAGTGGTAGAATAGTACCCTGCCACGGTACAGACCCGGGTTCGATTCCCGGCTGGTGCACTGTTCTTTTTGCTTTTTTTTTGGTATCAGAATGTAAAGAAAGTTATGAGCCTTTTTTTTGGTATCAGAATGTAAAGAAAGTTATGAGCAACTTTCGGTGAATAGACTGTATAGCCTCCTTCAGTGGATTTACTAGCGGAATTGCAGCACGTTACATTTTTGAATGAGGCAAGAGAGGCTCGCGTTCGACCACCGAGAAATGAAGAACTCAAAGCTGCAATGTTTAGTCAGGATAAGGACAAAGCACTAGAAGCAGAGCAGATGGTTATTTAAGGATGCAAGAGAGGCTCGCGTTCGACCACCGAGAAATGAAGAAATCAAAGCTGCAATGTTTAGTCAGGATAAGGACAAAGCACTAGAAGCAGCTGCAATGTTTAGTCAGGATAAGGACAAAGCACTAGAAGCAGAGCAGATGGTTATTTAAGGATGCAAGAGAGGCTCGCGTTCGACCACCGAGAAATGAAGAAATCAAAGCTGCAATGTTTAGTCAGGATAAGGACAAAGCACTAGAAGCAGAGCAGATGGTTATTTAAGGATGCTTGGGGAATTTTAGGTGATTATGTTACTTGTACCAATCTTATTTTTCACAGTAATGAGATGCTACCAGCTTTAACTTTAACAATGGACTATATTACTTACTAGTCTGAGATTCTCCATATCAATGAATGGTGGACTAGTCAGTTACTTTAAAAGGGTTGAAGGTATGAAATTTTGCTTGGACAAACTTTTCATATTTTTCAAGTTCAATTGCAGCAGCTTCCAGATTTTGCTTCTAAATCGGATTCCAATCTTTAAACAAAGATAAAAGTGTTGTTTTTCTTGTATTTGAAAATGGAGAAGTTGGCCGAGAAGCATGGATGTACCCCTGCATAATTACCACTCTCTTGGGTTCTTCATCAACGGGGCGACGTAGCACTGAGTCCCGGTGAGTCACATTCCATAACTTTCAACATCCCTTTTCACTTTTTGATAGCCTGCTGATATTTCAACTAAAATCCACCGAAGAAGTAGCATAGTTGGCCTGAAAATCTTGTACCAAGCACCTGCATATGTACCAAAATTTGCCTTGTTTAGATAATAGGACTAGGACCAAAGTTTTGATCTTTCTTTCACCTTTTTTTCATAGTAACAACCAGGATAAAAAAAAAAGATCTTGATAGTAGCATTGATTCACTGAAAGTAAAGCTCATTGAAGAAGATTCGAAAGAAATTTTGAATGTGGTTCCAATAAATGAGGTGTCCGGTGATCTTTTCCGAAAGGGTTTTAAGTCAATTCCACTGAAAGTTTGTTAATACACCATCAACGGGGAGCAAGGTTTCGACTTGAAGTAACCATGGATGCAAAGTCTGCTGCAGGTTTTGAGTGGTTGGACTCTCCAACAACTGAAACCATTGCAAAGTCAAAAATGGATTACCTAATGGGTGAAATAATAAGAATCGATGGCATACCACTAGAATGAAGATTCTGCTAACACTTATAATACTCATCTGCTAAATCTTTTATAGTTACTGTTTTTTATGCGGTACTCTAACAAGTAAAGCCTCGGTTCATCAACAAAAGAAAGGATCAAAAGATGGCTGAGGAGCACCATAGTGTTGAAATTCCTAGAGTGAAACTGGGAACTCAAGGACTTGAGGTTAGGTTTTGTTCTTCCAACACTAGTTAATAGAAAAGCTGTTTCTGAGTTGCATATAGGCCCCGAAATCTTATCATTTTTACAACTGTTCCTCCGTTTTTGGTTCAACTGATGATTTGAAGACCGTAGAAGTTTGGATTAAGATACATGACTTTCTTTGGTAGGTCTCAAAGTTGGGGTTTGGCTGTATGGGGCTTAGTGGAGTTAACGGTGACACTGTCTCTGAAGATGTTGGCATTATCGATTATCAGGCACGCATTCGATAGAGGCATCACTTTCTTTGATACATCAGACATCTATGGACCCAAAACTAATGAAATTTTGGTTGGAAAGGTAAACATGGTTGGACAAACTCTTTATATTTTCAAGCTCAATTGCAACTGCTTCCTGGTTTTGTTTATCACACTAATATGATTTTATGTTTTTATTATTGTTCTTTTCTTGTTAAAGGAACTCATGCATCTTTGAATCAAATATCTTTTTCCCAGGCATTGAAGCAATTACCGAGAGAGAAGATACAGTTAGCCACAAAGTTTGTGTTGCGACCATTTTTTTTAAATCGGGTGTGTAAAATTAGCCGGACGATTGATCTTTTATAAAATTAGGGTTTTAACCCCTTTTAATCTATTTTATATTTTTTTTGAAAACTTAGGGTTCATTTTAATAAAATTCATCCTTAATTTTCTTTTAAAAAACAATTGAAGTCGCCACCGATCACTTCGTGGTAGAGCGGACACCGAAAAAACAAACCAGAGATTTTGCCTTTAAAAAATTGGGTTCGGGAGTCGGTTACGTGTAGGGAAGGATTAGCACCTCTACGAACGCCCGTTACCGGTACCTTTAATTTTACGTGGCATTTTGACATTTTTGAATAATTATTTGAATTTAATTTATTACATATTTATTAATTGAATTTAAATTCCGAATGCAGATATCCTTTCATAAGGAAATTCATTTTTGTTTGAATACTAGATTAAAAGCACCCCGTTAGGTGGCACCCCTATTCGTATTTAAAAATAAATTTCCAACATGAAAGGTTTTAAATGAATGACTTTTTATTGTCTTGTCAATTTTAAGTACTATTCCTAAAAAGACTCTAATCAATTAGTTATTTATGCTATGAATATTAATTAATTTAACGGCTTTTATGAGAAAATGTCAATTGCTTGAGCACCTTCCATATATTTAAAGCCCTTCAATTAATCATATTTTTAATTAATTAATCTTTCTAATTAATTAAAGTTCTAGTCTTATTTAAGGCTCTAACAATTTATTATTCAATATTTTAGGTGAAAATGTATATTAAATGTTCACCTTTAAAACCAACGTTGAGATAACACCCCATTGTAAACAATGGAACACCATCCAAATTTGAGTCCCAAAGGTTCAATTTAATATACATTTAATTGTTTAATTTTTATTAAAGGCTAAATTAATATTCAATTTTATGTGTGATGTATATTAAATATAATTACAAAATTCATGTTGAGATAACACCCCATTGTAAACAATGGAACATCATCCAAATAAGAATTTTAAAATTATATTTAATATGCACTTCTTTACTACAATTATTTACCCTATTTAATTATTGAACTCTAATTAAAGAAACCTAAGGGAAAGACTCTAATTAATTAATTAAATTAAATACATTTAATTATCTAACATATAACTCTATATGCTCAATTTAAAACATGCATCACACAATTAAATTAATTGCATTTAATAAAAAAATTAATAAATAATTAGAATAAAACAAAATGTACACTAAAACTGATTTTTATTAATATGGGGTCCAATTGAAATAATTACAAAACTATAAGCCCAAATTACAAAGCCTAAGTGACCTAATTGAAGGAAACTACGAATTAGGGAGCGCAATTAAGGAAATTAGGGATTCAATTGAATTAATTGCAAAATTTAAGGGACAAATTAAAAGGGGAGAGGACCAAATTGAAAGAAGTCAGAGTTTTGGGAAAAAACCAAAGGGTATCCATTTAAGGATACGCGGGTCAAACCCGATCCAAATTCAATGCGCGAATCTCTTGTTTGACCCGACACCAAAACGGTGCCGTGTCAACTCGCCTATAAATGGCTTGAACACGAGCCAACTCAGTCATTTCCACAAATACACACTCTATTTCTTAAAATCTATTCTCTATCCCTCTCTCTAAATTCTCTCAATCCTAATCTCTCATTTCCAGAAAACCTAGCCTAAAAAGGATCTAAATCCGTGTTCTTCATTCTGTCCTTCCCAAATTCATCCAAAATTCCCTATTCAATCCATTATAAACACCCAAAACAAACCATTTCATGTTTCTCTTCGATCAAACTCCATTTTCATCATAAATTCGTCATATGTTCTTCATACTTGCTCATTTCGATCCCCTAAAACTCCTCTCTTAACCTGTTTCCCAAGATCAAAAACCTCTAAAATCCTTTATGTTCTTAGTTATTCATCCCAAACTGAACAAACTTTAAAAACTTGGCCTTGCTCTACCCTAACCACTACCCTTAAATCTAGGACCACCGTCCCTAGTCCTTCAGGCATGTTTGTCGGCCGCTAGAGGCGATGCCGGCCACCTCTGGCCATCGTCTCCGGTCAACTCTAGCCTACTCCGATAAACCCTGCAACTCCGACCACCCCTAACCTAATTCCAACCACCGTCCTTCGTCGTGAGGCGATTTTCGGTCACCGTGCCGGAAACCTAAAATACCCAAAATCCTATATTCTTCCCTATTTTTTCACCTAAACCTAGATCTAAACCCCCGATTCAACAGAATATCCCATCTTCCTCCCTTAAACTACCTATCCGGACCATCTTCTCTCATTTTCAACTCCACCGAAACCCTAAATACTCTCAAGTGACCACTTAAAACAACTCCGGCAGTAAAAATAAGCTTATGAAAACCTTTATTCTTTATTGTTTTCATTTTTTAAAACCTAGGTCTAACTTTATTTCGTTTTACTTTGTTGCGGGAATAAAGGCTTGGATTAGAAGGTTACCTTTTAATACCAGCGATGTAGATCTGGTGACGGTGCAACTCCGGCAGCGATTCGTCTTCTCCGACGGCTTCTGGACTCCCAGGTATCTCTTCAGTTCCCTCTATCTTCAATTACTCAGTTAATGATTGAGTAATTATTGCTATCATTATTAACTGAATTTTCTCTCTCTGCAGGGTATTTATAGTTGGAATAAATGTTGACGTCAGGGCCATTGAACTGTTGACAGTTGGGCACCAGCAAGACTCAATTCGAGTGAAAGGGTGATTGGCCACTCCCATATTGCTACGTGGCTAGTTTGGGTGGGCTAAACAAACACAAATATGTTTGTTTGGGCTTTTAGCTGATAATGTACATTTGGGTGGGGATTTAATTGTGAGTAGGTTAGGGAACGTAAACGGGCCTTTTGTAGATTTGGGTTCTGGATATTTAAACTATGTAATTGGACCGTTTTTGGACTTTTTATTTATTTGTTTGGGTTTTTATAATACTATATTATTTATTCCCTTATGTATTATTTATATTGATTTATTTAATAAGTCCGGTCAAAATTCGGGTATTATAGTTTAGTATTGAAAAGATGGATTTAACCGGCATCGTAGTTAACGATACTCCCGAATATGTCCGTTCTGCAATACGCCTGGTTGTGGACTATATTGATCTCTACTACCAGCACAGAGTTGACACCAGTACTCCTATAGAGGATACAATAAGTGTTGCAGACTTGCAGTCATCTTAAATACATGATATCAAGCCATATATTTTCCTTGTTTCATACTCTTATTGAGGGGCAATGATCATTAACTGCTTGAGATTTCTGAACTCAAGAAGTTGGTGGAAGAGGTGAAAATATAGTACATAGGCTTATCTGAAGCTAGCCCTGAAACTATAAAGAGAGCACATGCGGTTCACCCGATAACTGCTATGCAGATGGAGTGGTCGTTGTGGACTTGTGATAATCGAGGAACAAATAGTCCCCCGTTGCAGGTTTGTTCGTGTATCTTGAATCATCAGAATTGAAAAAAGACAAGTTAACTTCAAATCCAAACTCTAACCCTACTTGTCTTTTTTTCATTTCCTAGGTTTGAGACTCAATAAACTCATGCTATCAACCATTATTCCTTTCACTGCTGCAAGCCAAATCATGGTGAATGCCTATCTAACTCCGTCCATCTATGCAGGGAACTTGGGATTGGAATTGTTCCATATAGCCCTCTCGGTAGCGGTTTCTTTGGTGGCAGAGGTGTGATGGAAACCTTGCCTGCAAATAGTTTTCTGGTATGGGAACTAATTATGTCTCTTTAACCTACCCTTAATCTTTTTATAGTAAACTGATTGGCAACTTCTACTTTTAAGCCACATTTCCCAAGGTTTCAAGTAGAGAACTTGGACAAAAACAAGACCTTATATTTGAAAATCGAAAAGTTGGCTGAGAAGCATGGATGTACCCCTGCACAACAAGCACTTGCTAGGGTTCTTCATCGAGGGGACGATGTAGCACTGATTCCCGGTGAGTCCCATTCCGTAACTTCAACATCCATTTTCTCTTCTTGATAGCCTGCTGACATTTCAACTAAAATCCACAGCAGAAGTAGCATAATTGGCCTGAATCTTTGCACCAAGCACCAAAATTTTCCTTGTTAGGATAATAGCACTAGGACCAAAGTTTTGACCTTTTTTTCACTGTCTTATAGGAACAACCAAGGTCAAGAATCTTGATAGTAACATTGATTCCCTGAAATTAAAGCTGGCCGAAGAAGATTTGAAAGAAATCTCCGCTGCGGTTCCGATAAATGAGGTGGCAGGCGATCCTTTTCCAGAGGGTACGAGTCAATTCAGCTGGAAGTCTGAAAATACGCCACCAAAGGGGAGCTAGGTTTCAACTTGAAAGAACCATGGATGCAGAGTCCGCAGCAAAATAATGGGGCTTGTATGTGATTTGTTGCTAGTAATCTTCAAGTTTATAGTTTAAAAATGGATCAGGTTGTTTATTAGCTAAACACTGGTAGCAGTTTTCTAACAGTTGCTATACTTGGAGAAATGAAAATCTTAATCAGTTTAGTTCTAGAAAATATTTTATATTTTTGTTTTTTATTTTTATTTTCTCAAAAACAAAAATCACTTTTGTTAATAAAAATAAAAATGTGTTTGATATATAGCTTTTTCATAAAAAAATAATTATTTAATAATTCAATTAAAATATAATTATTAAAAATTATTATAATTATAAAAATAAAATACGATTGAACAAAGCAAAGTTTTGAAATGTATAAAAATAAAATAATTTTTATTCTGAATAAAGATATGACATATTCAGACCATTTATTTTGGTATGTTATTTAAGTTTATACTAACCGATAAAATAATTTAATTCATGCATCTTTTGATTTTGTGTTTCTATCTATCACGAAATGTGAATTGATTGTGTGAAGAACAACTTTGTTTTGGTTTAGTGATTTTGTTAGAACAATTTTAGGGGTTTTTTGTGCATTTGTGCTTTTTTTTTTTTTGTTTCAAATCAGAGAGTTATAAATGATAGTTGTGTTCTTAAGGTAAGTTCAATAGCGCTTGGATTGATGAAGATGATGATGGTAGCAATACAAAGTGAAAAAAATAGGGAATTGGGGATTACATTAATAGAATATTGAAATGTCGAGGGTTAATTTTTTTTACAGTTAGGACTACATTAAAATAAAGAGTAAAAATTGATGATTAAATTTATTATTATGTCAATTTTATTAATTGTTATGTGATTTACCATTAAAAAATTTATTATGTTATTTTTTGTAATTTTATTGCATTTTTTTTCGATGGTTTGAAACAATGTTAGAATAAAATAGTTGAATGTTATTCAAATAAAAAAAAAATGCTTTTCGAAAGATTTGGTCTCGTATGAGTTGAGTCTTGTTTTTCCAATGCAACATCTGAAAAAACAAGGTATGTTCATTTCTGCTGCGATTTTGTTGAAAGATCTATATTGTCGGATATCAGAGAAACAAAATGGATGTTGAAAATACAGAATGTGACTCACCGGGAATCGGTGCCACATCATCCCCTTGATGAAGAACCCAAGCAAGGGCCTGTTGTGCAGGGGTACATCCATGCTTTTGAGCCAACTTCTCTAGTTCTGAATACAAATTCTTGTTTCTGTCCAAGTTTTCTCCTTGAAATCTTGGAAGATGTTGGAAACCAGTCAAAAGGAAAAGCTACCAATAAGTTTTGTATTTATGCAAGATTGAGCATAGATTATGGCCATAATGATTGAGTTACCATACCAGAAGACTATTTGCAGGCATGCTTTCCACAACCGCCTTGCCCCCGAAGAACCCATTACCGAGAGGGCTATGTGGAACTATCCCAATCCCAAGTTCCCTGCATATGGGACAGATTGAGCTAATTAGATATTTCTCTTTTCTCGGTTTTAAGAAGTAAAAAGGCACAATTTCTATAACAATAGGTAACAAGCATAGGATTATTCACCTTCACTGCAATATGAAATAGGATTTAATATCTAAAAGAACGGCTCAAAATTCATGTTAACTTATACTTTTATTGATTCAATTATGCTATTCCTTGGCAAGATCAAAGTGGGGTTTTGAGGAAACCTGCAAAGGGGGATTATTTTGTCCTCTATATCACGCGTCCAAAGAGACCACTCCATTTGTACGGTAGTGATGGGATGGACAGCATGTGCCCTCCGGATGGTTTCAGGGCTAGCTTCAGATAAACCAATGTACTTTATCTTCCTCTCTTCTACCAACTTCTTGAGTTCTCCCATCTAAGAGAGAATGGAAAAACAGAATTGATTTGTAAATTCAAGCAACTTAACTGAGAAAACTATACAGTGCTTTATACTGCAGCACTTACAGTATCCTCTATTGGTGTTCTAGTATCAACCCTGTGCTGGTAGTATAGATCAATGTATTCGACATCAAGGCGCTTGAGGCTACCCTCCACGGCGGCACGGACATATGCAGGGGTACCATTTATTGGAACACTGGGATCTGCCCTGATAATACCGAATTGTGTGGCTAATTGTACCTTCTCTCGCGGTAGTTGCTTCAAAGCCTGAAAAGAAATTGGTGTTTACAGGTTGATGAATTGCTTTTACAAGTAATAAACTAAACTGAATACCTATGAAATCATATCGAATGTTGTTGTAATTAAACTCAAAAGTCCTAGACAGTAAACTCCAGTGGAATTGTGGCAAATATGTTACCTTTCCAACCAAAATTTCATTTGTTTTGGGTCCATAGACATCTGATGTATCAAAGAAGGTGATTCCTCTGGCGAATGCATGCTTGATGATGGAGATGCCAACATCATCAGGGACTGGATCATTGTACACTCCACTAAGCCCCATACACCCAAACCCCAACTTGGAGACCTGCAGAATAATAGAGTTTAGGTTTACAAAAGAAATAGGACAGGATGATACTGTTTCAAGGAGATCAAGCATCTTAATTTAATTCTTTATATGAACACTGTAACCAAAGCTGATGAACAAAATCAAACCTCAAGCCCGTGAGTTCCCAGCTTCACTCTAGGAATCTCAACACTGCTGCTCCTCAGCCATGTTTTGTTTCTTGTTCTTGAATGAACCCTCTCTTTGTGTACAGATGAAAAAGCAGGAACTGTGTGGTATTTATATTACCAAATTTGATATCCACAATCTTGATTAGGAGGAAAATTCAATTATCAAAACCAGGTGACGTCACTCCATATGTCATGATATATGTACTTATAAATATATTGAAAAAAAATTGTGGGTGGAATGTCTTGAGCCAGATTCCCTTGTGAATAAATTCTAACTTTAACCCTAAGCTCAAAATTAACCAAGAGTCAAAGATTGTTTTTGTGTCCTTTTTTATGTCTAACATTAAAAGATTAAATTCTAATTTCAAACCTTATATCTTAAATCTTAAACCCTAAATCATACACCCTACAAAATACACCATACACATTACTCTAAAACCTAACCTTAAGCCCTGACCTTAAAACCAAATCATAAACCTTAAACCTTATTTTTAATGGCGCGGCATAATTATGGGCATAAAAAACGGACAAATGATTTATACTCTTAATTTTATATTTTTAATGTTCCTATGAACGAATAAAAAATTTATATCCCTTTTTGGTGTCTCTATTTATGCCCACACTAAAAAACTTAAGTTTATGTTTAGAATTAAGGTTTAGAATTAAGGTTTAGGGAATTAAGGGTAATTTGTACTTTTTAGATTAAGATTTAGATTTTAAATTTTAAATTTAAGGTTAGATTTTAATTATTTTTTTTTTGTATTTGATATAAAAAGGGCCCTGAAGAAGGACATGATTTTTTTTCCTATGAACTTGGTGGATGTTAATTACACATTACAGCCAATCAAGTCTCTTCCTGTCATAGCCAGCAATCCCAATTAGCTCAATTTCTATTTGTACATAGCCAGATTGAATTACAGAGAAAATCTGTGGCCTCATATCTTAGTGGCCTAATCAGCCCACTAAACAAAATCCAATGCTGGCTAATTTGATCGTTACCAGCATTTGATCATTTTGTAAAGGCTGAAATATGTTCAAAGCCCATTTTCTCTTCATACGTATGAAATTTAATCTCTACTTTTATTTCAAGAATTTAATCTCTTTGGATTTTCCAGGAATTTAGTTCATCTACTTTTTAGACTTAAAAATCAAGTTCCATTTTTAGTGTGGTTAAAATTCTTCTGTTAGTTTCAGCCTAATTACTACTTTTTTTTTCTGTGCATAGTTTTCAAGTTTGGCCTTTTTTTATTTCAAAATATCACATCAACAAAATTTTAAAAAATACCCTTAACTGCGTTGATTGAACTAAAATTTTTAAATTAAAAAAAGTAGAGAGACGAGTCCTGGTTTTAGAAAATATTTTATATTTTTATTTTTAAAAATTAATTTTTATTTTCAATTTTTTTAAAATTAGAAAACATGTTTGGGGTCTTCTAATAGTGCTAAGGCCATATCCCTCGTTCGTTGGGATTCTGTTACATTACCCATATCAGAAGGTGGTTTGGGTCTTCGTGATTTAGGCCGACATAATGAGGTTATTTTGATGAAAATTGGGTTTCAACTTATTACTAAAGAGGACAAATTATGGGTGAGTGTTCTTAAGCAAAAAATATAAATGGGAGGAGGAAGTTCCTATTTCTATTAGTTGACCATGTAGTTCAAGACTGTGGAAGGGGTTAAGTCACATTTGGGACGAGATTCGGAAGGGCATTTGCTGGCAAATTCGCGATGGATGGCATACGAGTTTTTGGTGGGACAATTGGCTCGACAATGCTAAACCGCTTGCCTATCACAAGATAGGTAATACGCTGTCTCCCTCAGTACCCGTGGTTGCTATGATCGGTCCTTCGGTGCAGTGGGATTGAGACAAATTGGCACGTGTTCTACCCCATGGAATAATACAGAAGATTGCGACGGTGTACCCACCCCGTGCTACACTAGGTCGCGACAAGCTTGATTGGCGTTAGGATGATTCCCGAAATTTTTCGACTGCATCCGCTTATATGGCCCTCAGTGGTGTAACCAATGGTCTTTTACCCGGGCTGTGGAAGCTGATTTGAAGATTAAATGCACCATAAAGGGTTCGCACATTCCTTTGGTTAGTGGCTTATGACCGTCTTTTGACTAATGTTGAATGTTGTCGACACCATATTGCCTCTTCGAGTACTTGCCAAATATGTGGGAATGATATTGAAGATTTAAGTCATGTTCTTTGCGATTGCATTGATGCGAAAAGAGTGTGGACTCGCTTTTTACTTCCCAATTAATTACAAGATTTCTTTCACCAATCGTTTAATACTTGGTTGGAGTCGAATATCAAGGAGGATGGGCATTGTATCTCGGCAGAACCGTATTGGAATATCATGTTTGTGGTGTCGTGTTGGTGGTTGTGGAAGTGTCGCCGCTCAATTATCTTCAATAATGGCTAGGCGAGGATCGAAGATGTGATGACATTTTGTAGACAGCTTAGGGATGAGTGTGTGGCTGCTCATGAATTAGGGAGGCGATGTTGGGAGCTAGTGCTATACCCTTTGGGGCACCTAGTGGGACGGTTTAGGGATGGACAAGACCAGCTCTAGGGAGGATTAAAATTAATTCTGATGGGGATGTTGGTGGTTCTAATAATATGGCGTCAATCGGGGAGGGGGGTTATCCACGATAGAATGGGTGAATAGCTCTTTGGGTTTTCTAGAAGCATTGGTGTTTGCTCGGTCCTTATGACGAAACTTTGGGCGGTACATGATGCTTTATGTCATGCTTGGACCTTGGGGTATCGGCGTGTCGATTTGAAGACTGACAATACCATTGTGGTGCGGATTATCCATGATCAGTCTCGGGCTTTACAGGTCAATGTGTTGGTTCAAAGAATTAAGGAATTGCTTGCACAGGCTTGGAGTGTGACAATTACACATGTTTCTCGTCAGGCAAATATGGCTGCGGATAAATTAGCTAGCTTGACCCGTGGTCTCCCCTTGGGAGTGGTCTTACATCAGTCTCCTCCACCTGAGGTAGAGTCGTTGACTTTGGATCAAACAGGATTATGATGGTTCTATTAGTTTTTTTTCCTTATGCGTGTAGTGTCTTTGCGCAGACTCCTATATTGTTCACAAACCTTTCATATCACCATGTGTACTTTTTTCCCTCATTTAGGTGTAAGGGTTTTTTAACGAGGCACGTGGTGATATCACTTATTTCAATAAAAAAATAGATGTAGAAAGTTATTTTTAAAAATAAAAATAGTAAAAATGTTTTTGTTATCTAGTTTTTCAAAATAAAAATAATAATTATTAAATAATTAAAATAAAATATTATTAGAAAATATTATTATAATAATAAGAAATAAAATATAATGAAATAAACTAATTTTTTTTTTTATAGAAATGACAATAGAAGGATTCGAACCCGAGTTAAAATTAAAAAAAACCATTGTTCTCATATTTTCCACTTTCCTAAAACATTTTTAATGAAAACAATGACAACAATTGTTATGTTTTTAAATTTTCACTTATTTTTGTTTTCGTTTTCTAAAAATTGTTTTCTATTTTTACAATCAAACTTGTATTTTTACCGTTTTCTATTTTCCAAGAAAATAAAAATAAAAACAGACTATGTTCTTTAGAACCAAACGAACCCTAAAATTTATAGAAAAAAAACATATGACTAAATTCCAAATGTATAAAGAGTACAGAGACTTGGAACATATTGTAACCTTTGTGAATGAAAACTTTTTCTTTTAAGGTAAACTACTCATATAGTTTGTTGAGTAGATGTGGGCAAAACTCGACTCGAAAAACTAAATTATTCGACTCGACTCGATGTGAAAAAGATCGACTCATCTTGACTTGTCTTATAATTTCATAAACTCAACATGAAAAAATATTCAAAAAAAATTGATTTATAAAATAGAAATTCGAATAACTTAAAATTTTTACTAATTAGTGGATCAATTTTTAAGTTCGAGTCGAGTCTCTCTATACTGGTGAGTAGGGGTGGGAATCGGGTGGGGCGGGGACAGTTTTACATTCCTCACCACGTCCACAATACTTGCGGTTACGTTTTCTGATAATCCCCATTAAATGTTTCAGGATTTTTTTGTCCTTATACCCTCCCCGCGCGGATCCCCACAGTTTTCAGGGAATCCTCATCCAAGAAAAAACAAAATTACTATTTTACTAACCAAAATAAATGGACAATTCAGCTCAAAATATAAAGTTTAGATACTTCGATTGAAAGCAGTTACGAGATGATGAAGATTCAAATGGTGTTGTATTGGGGAAGATTTAGACGAAGATTTTAGCTTATATCTAAAATTGAAGATGAAAACATTGTTACGGCCTAATTCTCAGGTTAGTGAATTAGGTCTCGGGCCGAGTTATGGGGCCTTTATCGTGGAAGAATAAATTAAGGGCTTTTAGGTTATGCCCATTAATTTGGAAGGGAAATTTTGAATTTTAAATATGTGTGTAGGTGTTAGAAAATAAAAAGAGAATGATTGGGGAGAGAGAAAAGGGGGGAAATTGGGGAAATGGTGAAGAGTATTTTAGAGAGAGAAAGAGTTTTACTTAAATCCAAGGGTGTTCCGACATCGTAGAAGCTTACCGCCGACGCTATTAGAAATGCCTCGTCGAGACGTATTTGCAGGTGATTGCCACGATGTCGTCGCTGCAATTACTCATTGGGGAAAAGCTCGAGAAATTTCAGAATAGTTGAAAAGTAACATTCCAATGGCCACCACCATGAGTTGTTGCCACCTTAGTTTTAAGAGGCGCCAAGCGCACAAATGCGCTAAGGGTCTCTGGAGCCTAGGCACTACGCGCTAGGCGAAAGCGCTCGCCTTTTGTAGGCGAGACACACATTATATTAAGTTATTATTTGTATCAATTTAAATATAAATAAAATGAAAAAAAAGTTTATATTCTTTATTAAAGAATGAAAATAGCTAATAAGTATAACTTTTATTTGCAATAGTTTAATTATAAAAATAAATAAAATGGGAAATAAAATAAAAAATATTTTTATACAATTAATATGAATAAAACTCTAATTAATAAAAAAAATTAAAAACAATTCAATTATAATATATTATTATTTAGAAACTTAGAAAAATATAATATATTTTGGGGGCAATTTGTGAGTTATGCTAAGTTTAGGGTCTTGGGATTTCTTATTGTCTTGGGTCAAATCAGAAACCCTAAAGGATTTGAGGCTAATCCCTAATTTTACCATTTTGTTTAGTATTTAAATAATTTGTTGACTTAGTCAACCTCACCAACTTGTGTGTAATAGGTTTATAACCTGAGACACTAAGGTTAAACCCCTAAAAAGAATTATAACCTGATACACGTGTTTATAGGTTCTAGCTTATGTTTTTAGTTTTTTTTGCCTAAACACGCCGTTTCATGTAACCCCAAAAAAATACTAGGGCTTCACTATGTTGAATAAAACAAAATTCCGCCGTTGTCTCTTATCTTCTCTCGTTTCTGAGCTGCCTTCAATCCAAAACTCCATTCTTTTCCTGCAATTTTTCTTAATCATCTGCAATTCTTAGTTTAGTCTTATCAGCATCCAATCGTCGTTCGAAACCCAAAGGCTCAAAAAGCGTCGTGCCCAGCGTCTTTCAAAAAGCGCGCGCCTTCCGACGCCTACATGCACCTCCGGTGTCTCGCTGCGCCTCCAGTGGTAGAGGTATTTTTCTCCGCGCCTCCCTTCGCCCAGCGCCTTAGGCGCGCTTTTTAAAGCTAAGGTTGCCACAACTGTGACCGTCGTTACCTAGAGTGTCGATCTAGAGCTTCTCGTACACGTTCGACCACCAGAGGCCGTCGTAATCGCCCCCAAGTGCTGTCGCTGTATGTGGGCATGCTCCAGCGCGCTGGAGAACTATCCAGCCGACTAGGCCGAGCCGGTTGGGCCGAACTGAGTTGGCCTTTTGAGTCAACCCAAGCCGGTTGGACTGAGCCGGTTTGCCAATCTAAGACGCCAAGCCGAGTTGTCGAGCTGAGCCAATCTGCCGTTGATCGAGCTGCGCTGACTGTTAGATCGAGCCGTTGACCGTTGACCGAGCCGTTAACTTTTTTTGGAGGCCTTACCCGAGGGCTTCTCGACGTTGTGAGTCTGTTAGCGCAGTTCATTTCACTAAATTCGAACTAGTAAGCTATTTTTATGCATTTGACCATCGAATTCGTTAAAATATAAGATTAAGTGATACTTATGGTATTAATTAATATACGAAGATTATTCAGGATCAGATATCGGATCAAATAGAATATTTGAGAAGCTCAAATGAGAATTTTAGCGATAACTCCTTAAAGTTAGTACACTTCAAACTTCGAAATGCTTCATGAGCATCATAAGTGTAATTATCTTTCTTTTTAGTAGTTGCAAAATAGGTTGATGATAGATAAGCATGTGTTGGGAATGATATTACGAGTCTTGGTAAATATTAAGATGCATGATGAGTTTGAGAATATTTGAGACTATTATGAGCTTTAGAGACCGTGTAGAGTTATTGAATATTCATATGATTATTCGATTGGTTGATTTACATGTTGTGTTGCTTTAGTGTTTGAAATATGAAATGGCATGTTTGATGGAATTATACTAAGTGGACTGATAATTGGTAATATTAGAATAAATGATCATGAAGCCAGTAATTAATATTAATTGATTAAACGCGTTAGTAAACAAATCCTAATGACTTTCATAAGCTTTAGAGATCGAATAGGTACTATAATATCTTAATTCGAGGGGATGGTACGAACCCGTGAACATGGTAGCGGTACGAGCTTTGGCCGTACCAGTACGCGATTGAGGTACCGTATCAATACTCATGTTCGAGTACCGGTACTCATTGAACTAAAAAAATTATAATGATAATAAAAGATAAAAATTACGTATGATGATAATAAGATAATATGGATTAATAAAGATAATAAATATGGATGATTAATATACACTTTCGTAAGTTATTAACTAGCTGGTAAACTTAAATGAAGAGTTGATAATTGATAGAAACCATAGAGATTGGTGGTCATGTAAATGTCGTGGGCTGTGTGGTAATTGTTTCCATACTGTGTGCTGGTTGGACAATTGATTGGTTGTGTTACCTTTGATTGATGAGATCTGGATATCCAATGAAAGATTGTTGCAACATCATGTTTAGAGATGTCAAATGTACGTTCCAGGCGCTATGTGACATCGGGCCTCATCTGATGATACTCGATGAGAGATACCGAGTATGAGTGTACGTTCCTGAGGTTGTGTATATGGGTGTACGTTCCCGAGGTTGTGTGACACTGGGTCTCACTCAGAGTGTTCGTTCTCGAGGCTGTGCGACACCGTGCCTCACTCCAGGTTTATGGTATGACTTAGTGTGCTTTGCTCGATTGATATGGTGAGATCCCGAGTATGGTTGGGCCTTGTGTGTCATGTATGATGTGTTGTTATGTTGAGAACATGTGTTTAGACGACTAGGGGTAGCGCCACATGTTTATTTATCTATCATTATTACTTGGACTAGCTTGCATGCTTATGTTTATGATTAGCATGAAGTATAGTAGAGTTGATGTGTACCACTGAGCTTTGTAAGCTCAACACTCAGAATCGTTGTTTTCGTACGTAGGTTAATCGTCGGATCGTGAGTTTGATGAGCACTATCAGTACGAGATTCCAGCATGTGGAGGATTTCAGAGTACAATACTTGTGTTTGTGGGCTATGTATTCATAGGACCTTACGTGGTCGAGTCTATAATTTTTACTTTTGAAATTGTATTTATCAAGTTGAATGTTAAATGTTTTAATTTAAAGTGGAGCTCCTTTGTAACGATTTAAATTGTTTATCTATGTTTTCAACTGTTGGATCTAAATGTTTTGGAAAATAACTTGTTGGGCTAAACCCAGTTTAAGAAATTTCATGGTTTTGGTTTGGGCTTGAGGCCCAAATTGTGACATACGAGTTTGGAGTGTTACAAACATGTTGAGAAACTTGAGTGTGGCAAGGTTTGAGAGAAAGTTGAAGTGATAATAATATAGTTGAGGTTTTTTTATTAAGATATAGATTAAGAGTATATAGATAAATAAGTATTTATATTTTTTGAAAATCTTGTAAAATATCGAGTTCATTGGGGATTTTTTTGGGGATTCCCATGGTTATTTATACGATTATGGTTTGGTTATCCCCACAGTTATCTATAAGGTTATTATTCGGTTATCCCCAAGGTTCAGATATAACAATGGTCATCCCCATCCTTATTTGAACTTCGATGATAAAACTTCCCTCGTCCTCGTGGGTGAAGATTTCGATTATTCCTCATTCTGTCGGTTCGGATCCCTACGATTTTCGCATATTCCCCACCCAATTCCCACCTCTACTGATGAGATTATACGGTACTATATGTTCATACTTTTTTAAACCCTTTGACAAGGCACACACACCTTGCACATATAGGTGCTCGAACAAGCATCAAATTGCTAAATATAAAATGATTCATATCCATGAAATTTTAGATTTTCAGATATAAAAAATATTATGATCCTTATTTGATTTGAAAAATAAAAAAATGAATTGGATATCCAAATTTTCGAATTAGATCAATGAATAATCATATTGAATCGAATATTTTTACACACTCAAATCAAAAAGTATGCAAGCTTGAGAAGTCCTTGTACGGATTAAAACAACTTCCATGAGTATGGTTCCGTAGATTTACCAAAGTTATTATAGAGAATGGCTACAAATAATGCCAAACAGATCACACACTATTTGTGAAAATGACTTCAGAAAAGAAGAAAATTAATTTATTGTCTATTTGGATGATATTATAGTCACTAGGGATGATATTAGAGAATTGAGAACTTGAAGAATCTCTTGATAACAAAATTTGAAACCAAAAATATGGATAGTCTTAAATATTTTTTGAGAATGGAAGCTGCGAAAGATGTAAAGTTGAAATTGTCATTAACTAAGAAAGTATATTCTTAACTTATTTCAGAGACTGCGAAGTTAGGCTGCAAACCAACAAACACTCCTATGAAATCGAACCTAAAATTAAGGAAAGATGAAATAAGATGTCCAGTGAACAAAGAACAAAAAAGAGGCTCTTTTTTGTGTTCGAAATAAATAAAAAAGAGAGGCAAGCATTTTCAGATCCAACAAGTAAGAAGAAACGAAAGTATATGCTTTTCGAATCTAGTGATAAATATAATAAAAGAGAGTTTTTAGAGACCCTTATCTTGGTTCGATTTTGAACCAACTCCCGAACCTATCTCTGGTTATCTTTTTGGTGTTCGGCCTACCAAAAGTGGCCGGTGGCGACTCCACTCTTCATTTTAAAATTTTAACAGTGATCTATTGGGAGTGTCATCCTATTTTTTTGGGTGTCATCTCCTTTGATGCCGCAAAACATTTTAAACCATTAATTTTTAAGAAAAAAAAAGGTCGCTACACCAAGCAAGTGCTAGTTGTGCAGGGGCACATCCATGCTTTTGAGCCAATTCTATTTGCAAATACAATTTCTTGTTCCTGTCCAAGTTTTGTCCTTGAAACCTTGGGCGAAATGCCTTAGAAGGAGTTGGCAATCAGTCAAATAAAAGCTAATCAGTCAAATAAAAGCTAACGGTGAGAAGGATTGTTTCTATGGAAGACGGAGTGTGGATTAAATACATGAAAAACTGAGTTTTCATACCATTAAACTATTTTTAGGCACACTTTCCAGTTCCACTACCGCCCTTACGCCGAAGAAACCATGAGCAAGTGGGCTACATGGAACTATCCCAATGCCAAGTTCCCTAAATATAGGGACACATTAAACTAATTAGGCATTTCCGTTTCTTGGTTTAAGTAATCTGGAGTACCGCACGCCAAGAACTTAGCTAAACAGTGTTGCTATGAAGTAATAATGGTATTTCATGGCACTACTGACGGCATTCTCTATCGGTGTTCTAGCAACTGAAGAAAACTAAAGTGAACACCTATGAAATCATATCAAATGTTGTTGCTATTAAACTCAGAAGTCCTACACAGTAAACTCCACTGGAATTGTGGCAAATATGTTACCTTTCCGACCAAGATTTCATTTGTTTTGGGTCCATAGATATCTGATGTATCGAAGAAAGTGATTCCTCTAGCAAATGCATGCTCGATGATGGAGAGGCCAACATCATCGGGACTGGATCATTGTACATCCCACTAAGCCCCATACACCCAAACCCCAACTTGAAGACCTGCAAAATAATAGAGTTTACAACAGAAATAGGACAGCCATGTTTTGTTTATATGAACCCTGTAACCAAAGCTGATAACAAAATCTAACCTCAAGCCCTTGAGTTCCCAGCTTCACTCTAGGAATCTCAACATGCTGCTGCTGCTCAGTCTGTTTTGTTTTTTGTTCTTGAGCCAACGCTCTCTTTGTGTACAGATGAAAAAGCAGGAACAGAAAGCTGCCTAAGGAAACACACTGATTAGTGTGGTATTTATATTACCAAATTGAATATTCGGAATCTTGATTAAGAGGAAAATTCAATAATCAAAACCTGGTGAGGCCACTCCATAGGTCACCCCATATGCAATTATAAATATATTAAAAGAAATTGTTGGTGGAATGTCTTGAGCAGATTCCCTTATGAAATATAGCCAAGGGCACTTCAAATTTTAACTTTTAATCTTCCTATTAACTTGGTGGATGTACATTACACTTTACAGCCAATCAACTCTCTCTTCCTGCCATAGCCGGCAAACCAAATTAGCCCCATTTTTATTTGTGCATATTTAGCCACTAAATATGTCACCCCTTATGCAATTAAAAATATATCAAACATAGTATGAGGAGAAATGGATTGAGCCAAGGCATTTCAATTTTAAATTTTCAAGAAATGGATTGGCCAACAAAAGTCTAGTTAAATGTGTCCTTTCCCTATACTTGGAATCTCTTTCTACCGTAGACAGCATCCTAATTAGCCTCTTTCTCTCTCACAAACGCACAAACATATATGCATATAGTTTAATCTATGAATCGTATATTGGAGACTAAGTTTTGGAGAAAATTCTTCTTTCACCGTCAGACTTCTGGTTGTTTAAATGTTTTTGCAGACGCAGGAAATAATCTGTGCTATGACTTCACCTTCTCTTGTTTCGAAATATCATATTCATGTCTCAATGTATGGAGCTATATGAGTATCCTTAGCCACTAGGTCAATCAATGGATCTCATAGTTGTACTAGATTATTAAGAGAAAAAAAAAGTGATCAAGAAGAATCAATTATAACATTAATAAAAGCATATTCTTAAAAGAGCAGCTTAACCATGCTCATAACATGCATATTCTTAAAAAAACATACAATTGCAAGCATTCAACAGAAAAACTAGTATCCTTTTGTTTTATTTTTGGTAATGCTGGTTTCTGGTTTCAGTGAACACTTTCTTAATATATCTAGTCCTTCAATAGCTTCACCTGCTGGGATTCCATGGACCATATGCATCATAATACTCTGCTGCAGGTTTTACATCCAGCGTTACTTTTAACCTTCAATCTTCTTCTCCTTTGTGGGTGTATTAGCAAATTCCCATGATAGGTGAACGTAGCTCTCTGGTGTTCTAGACCCGGCTATCTCAGTTACAGGTATCACGTCAGTAATCTGTTTCAGATCTTCTTCTGTGAGCTTCAGTCTTAGAGAATCGATGTTGCTATCGAGATTTTTTATCTTGGTTGTTCCTACAAGAATGATGGAACGAGGGTCAAAAGTCATTTTTCCAATGCAACATCTGAAAAAACAAGGTATGTTCATTTCTGCTGCGATTTTGTTGAAAGATCTATATTGTCTGATACCAGAGAAACAAAATAGATGTTGAAAATACCGAATGTGACTCACCGGGAATCGGTGCCACATCATCCCCTTGATGAAGAACCCAAGCAAGGGCCAGTTGTGCAGGGGTACATCCATGCTTTTGAGCCAACTTCTCTAGTTCTGAATACAAATTCTTGTTTCTGTCCAAGTTTTCTCCTTGAAACCTTGGATGAAATTTCTTGAAGATGTTGGAAACCAGTCAAAAACAAAAGCTACCAATAAGAATGCTTGATTTTATGCAAGATTGAGTATAGTCCAAGGCCATAATGCTTGAGTTACCATACCAGAAAACTATTTGCAGGCATACTTTCCACAACCGCCTTGCCACCAAAGAAACCACGACCGAGAGGACTATATGGAACTATCCCAATCCCAAGTTCCCTGCATATGGGACAGATTGAGCTAATTAGATATTTCTCTTTTCTCGGTTTTAAGAAGTAAAAAGGCACAATTTCTATAACAATAGGTAACATGTATAGGTTACTTCACCTTCACTGCAATATGAAATAGGATTTAATATCTAAAAGAAGGGTTCAAAATTCATGGTAACTGATACTTTTATTGATTCAATTATGCTATTCCTTGGCAAGATCAAAGTGGGGTTTTGAGGAAACCTGCAAAGGGGGATTATTTTGTCCTCGATATCACGAGTCCAAAGCGACCACTCCATTTGTACGGCAGTGATGGGATGGACAGCATGTGCCCTCCGGATGGTTTCAGGGCTAGCTTCAGATAAACCAATGTACTTTATCTTCCCCTCTTCTAACAACTTCTTGAGTTCTCCCATCTAAGAGAGAATGAAAAAAAAAGAATTGACTTGTAAATTCAAGCAACTTAACTGAGAAAACTATACAATGCTTTATACTGCAGCACTTACAGTATCCTCTATTGGTGTTCTAGTATCAACCCTGTGCTGGTAGTAGAGATCAATGTATTCGACATCAAGGCGCTTGAGGCTACCCTCCACCGCTGCACGGACATATGCAGGGGTACCATTTATTGAAACACTGGGCTCTGTTGCAGCATCTGTCCTGATAATACCGAATTTTGTGGCTAATTGTACCTTCTCTCGCGGTAGTTGCTTCAAAGCCTGAAAAGAAATTGGTGTTTACAGGTTGATGAATTGCTTTTACAAGTCATAAACTAAACTGAATAGCTATGAAATCATATAGAATGTTGTTGTAATTAAACTCAAAAGTCCTAGACAGTAAACTCCACTGGGATTGTGGCAAATATGTTACCTTTCCAACCAAAATTTCATTTGTTTTGGGTCCATAGACATCTGATGTATCAAAGAAAGTGATTCCTCTGGCGAAAGCGTGCTTGACGATGGAGATGCCAACATCATCAGGGACTGGATCATTGTACATCCCACTAAGCCCCATACACCCAAACCCCAACTTGGAGACCTGCAGAATAATAGAGTTTAGGTTTACAACAGAAATAGGACAGGATGATACTGTTTCAAGGAGATCAAGCATCTTAATTTAATTCTTTATATGAACACTGTAACCAAAGCTGATGAAAAAAAAATCTAACCTCAAGCCCTTGAGTTCCCAGCTTCACTCTAGGAATCTCAACACTCTGCTGCTTCTCAGCCATGTTTTGTTTCTTGTTCTTGAGTCAACCCTCTCTTTGTGTACAGATGAAAAAGCAGGAACTGTGTGGTATTTATATTACCAAATTTAATATCAAGAATCTTGATTAGGAGGAAAATTCAATGATCAAAACCTGGTGACGCCATTCGTTATGTCACCCCATATGCAATTATAAATATATTAAAGAAATTATAGGTGGAATGTCTTGAGCAGATTCCCTTATGAAATAAAGCCAAAGGAACTTTAATCTTGAATTTTTAATGCTCCTATGAACTTGGTGGATGTTCATTACACTTTACAGCAAACTAACTCTCTTAGGGGCCATTTTTATTTGTACATAGCCAGATTGAATTACAGAGAAAACTGTGGCCTCATATCTTTGGGGCATGATCAGCCCACTAAACAAAATCCAATGCTGGCTATTTTGATCATTTTGTAAAGGCTAATATATGTTCAAGCCCATGCTCGCTTCATACATTTGGAATTTAATCTCTCTATTATTTTCAAGAATTTAGTCTTTCGAGATTTTTTAGGAATTTAGTCCCCTACTTTTTAGACTTAAATGTCGAAGTTCAATGGTTAATATCGTTAAAATTCTTCTGTTAGTTTCATGTCACTTACAATGTCTTTTTTTAGTTACATAGTTTTTAGGTTTGTCTTTTTTATTTCAAAATACAAATCAGTAATTTTTTTTTTAAAAAAATTAATGATGTTAATTGAACTAAAACTTTTAAATTTGAAAATAGACTAAATTATTGAAAAATAAAAAGTAAAAGAATTAAATTCCAAATTATAAAGAGTACATGGACTTGGAACATGTTTTAACCTTTTGTGAATGAAAACTTTTACTTTTAAGGTAAACTACTCATATAGTTCCTCAAGTATAGGGAACTTTCAGTTGGGCCACCCAAATATAAAAGTTATAAATTAGCTACTCTACTCATCAAAAGTTATAAATGATCATGAACCATTAGTTTTTTACAGTTAATAAAATTGATATAATAACAAACCTAGTCTTCAAGGTTTACGCATTTGGTTTAATTTAATCCTAATTCTAAAATATAACTTCAATATAATATTATATTAATTTGTTCCTTGTTCTACTTATTTTTATTTGCTCTGCCATGAAATCCCACACTCATCGTCGAAAACATCAAGCCATTTCACCATCTCCTTCGCCAAAAACTACCAAACCAGTCCATAAAGTAACCGACATCGGCCACCATACTTGACCCCAGGCCATCACCCCTTGGAACCCCAAACCAACCTAAACCTATAAGAGGACCTTTTATAGTTTGTTTGGCAACTCTAATGATAAAGAGGTTCTTGACTAGGGAAAAAACATATCTCGAGAAAGAGGTTGTCTAACAATAGAGCTAGGAGATCAAAAAAGAATTGACAGAGACATTCTAACTAAATTCATGGAGTTCTGGCCATTTTTTAGTGTAATGGAGATTAGGAATGAATTCAGGATGTCGAAAATCACATAGAAGGTAAAATATTTTAGATCAACGACCCCCGTATCCAATGACTGACACGACATCCGACGACGAGGAGTGATGGTCGATGTTGCTTTCTCACCAATTTATGGGTTTTACACAAGAGAGAAACTATGTTGGGAGAGAAAGAGTACAAGATAAAAAATGAAGAAAACAAGATTTTTGAGAGATTTTGTATCGATTTCAAAACGACGTCGTTTTAATGCATAGAAAACAGACCCGTGTGGCATGCATTTGTCTATCTAAATTTGTTTTGTGACCTAGTTCAATAGGAAATCAAATTAAAAGGTAGAGGAACCAAATTGATACAATATTTAAATGTTGAGGTTATTTTTTTCAAAATTGGTATCAAATAAAAATAATATGTAAATGTTGAAGATTAACTTTATTATTATGTCAATTTTATTAATAATTACGCAGCTTTTTGTCTAAAAATCAATGGTTGATGACTATTTTATAACTTTCAATTGTCATGGGACTCTTTTGTAACATTTTTATAATTAAGGGACTTTCAGATTAGTTTACCTTTTCTTTTATACATTAGTGTTTAAATTAATAATTTTGTTACTTCTTTTGAATTCCATCAATTTATTTACTATAGTCTTCTAAAATCAGTAATATTTCCTCTCATTTTTAGTTTTATCAATGTAGCCGTTGATCTTGATCTCCTAAATTGCTCCAATCTCATCCTTTAAACGTTGCTAACTAACAGAGCACATGTAGTCACTATTTACTCCCACATTACAGTTATTACATGTTGTCTTGTAATGTCGATGATAATATATCAATTTCAGTAACGTGGTAGTACGAATAGTAAGATTCATAATTAATCATTTATTTTAAAATTATATCTTTAAAATTGATACACCATCTTCTTATTGACAAACATAATTTCTTAAAAAAAAATAACATGTGAATATACTAACTCAAGCACACTCTCTAACTCACTCTCTCTAACTCAAACGCTCGTTCGCTCGCTCGCTCGCTCTAACTCAAACACTTTCTCTTTTTTCATATGTATTTCGTACTTGTTTATTCTATATATAAAATCAATATGAAGTATATATGGACTATCATGTCAAAGTCAGTAAATTTTTTAACATTTTAATTAGTACTTTCATTAAAATAAATAGCGATTTGACTTTTTTAATAGTATTTAATTTGATTCTTTTAAGATTTTGATAGTCAAATTAGGAGGAATTTCATAAATATTACTTTAAGGTTTTTTTCTCCAAAATATAGTATTTTTTATTTTAATTCCCGAAAATATTACATTTCCTACCGCACCTTAAAAGTAGGATTTAACAGAATCCGACTTTGAACAGTAAATTAAAAAAAAACCTAAAGACTGGTTCAGGAGGATACGACTTCAAGCAATTTTTAGGGTTTTTTTTGGAAAAATAATGTTCATAGTTAGATTCTGTTAAATCTGACTTTTAGGGTACTATAGCAAATGTAATATTTCGGGAATTAAAATGGGAAGTACCATATTTTGGGGAAACCCTAAAGCTATATTTTAGTAAAAAATCCTTCAAATTTAACTAAAAAAATAAGGTTTAAATTGACAAAAATGTAAACATCGGAGATTATTTTATCATTACACCTAAAAGGGTAAAATACATCTATGGTCACACAATTATGTGTTTATTAACAAACGGTTAACATTTTTATCTTTAAAGATTAGACAAACCAGTGATGTGATTTTGTATAATAATTGTTTTAGTCCAAACATGTAATTGGTCTTTAAATATTAAACAAACTAGTCATGTGATTTTGTATAGTAATTATTTTATTCCAAAAATTTATACATTCTACTAGTTTGGTCTTAATTCGAAACAATGCAATAAATTTAATCATTCATATTTAAAAGCCTATCAATTTAGTCTATTTCTTTCTCCTACAAATGTTATATTATTTTCATGTTATTTTTATAGTATAATAATAGTAACTTGTTGTTGTATAATAAAATGCAATTATTTAATTATCAGTGGAATATCTAGAATTTAGAAATGAATGATTACATTTATTAAATTATTTTAAAATAAAAATAAATTGATAAATTATATAAACTTTAAAGACTAAAATTATTATTATTATTATTATTATTATTATTATTATTATTATTATATCAAACTCATATTAAATGCTTGTTTTAAGTTTAACGGTCATGCATTGTTGGTAACAATTTTTAATTGAGCGACATGTATAACTTTTAGACGAAAATGTTACCTTATTTCCAAATAAATGATGGAGAAAGATGTTTATTAAAAATAGAAAAAGATATTAGATCCACTAAGGCTACCCAATACTCAGATATTCAGTTTTTCGGATAGTGAATTTTTTAGCTCGGTTTCGGCCCATAATTATCGAGTATTCATAAAATTCAGTTATCCGTAAAATCGGGTATCAGACCTATTTTATTTTATTTATTTATTTATTTAATTTTAAATTTAAAAGCTTTAAACAAAAACATATAGTAAACACATAAAATTTAAAAGTTTATAATACATAATTCAAACACAAAAATTAGTGATTTGAAGTTAATTAGTTTTAAGATAAAAATATTTGGATATATATATATTAAAGTTTATCACCAAAAATACAATAAAAATGTTAATCTCGTTTTTTTCTTTGGAATCTTGTATTAACAAATTAATATAAATGTTTTTGAAAATTTTAAACCTAAAAGTATATAATACAAACATAGAAAGACTTTAGAGATTAAATTTAGTTTTAGGGTAACAATATTAAGAACCTAAAATAAAAATATATTTTAAACTAAAAAATAAATATATTAAAAGTACCGGGTAGGGTACCCGGTTACAAAAAATTTTTGGCCCAAACCCGGCCCAACTACCCAGAAAAAATCCTGAGTCAGGTACCCGGCCTGGCCAAGTATTTTTTTTAAAGAACTACCCGGTTTTTTAAGGTTCGAGTCGACGGGTGAACGAGTCGGGTATTTTTTATCACCTTAAATTGGTTGAATGGCTAAAGATGCATATATTATTTTATTTTATATGAATTTAAATATCAACATTTATTTAAAAAATGGCGGTTACTCAAGCAAGTTTTGTTCTTAGTCGCCAGATCATAGACAACATTATTCTTGCACAAGAGGTTATGCATTCAATGGGGAAAAGAACTGAGTGTGTGAATGGCCATTAAAATTGACTTGGAGAAAGCCTACGATTGTCTGGAATGAGAATAAATAGAGGAGACTTTGTTTGCTGTGGGTATTCCTACTAGAATTATTGGACTGATTATGCAATGCGTTCGTTCTGTCTCCACGCAGATACTATGGAATGAGGACCTGACTGAGGCCTTTAGACCTATTAGAGGGATCCGTCAAGGTGATCCGCTATATTTTTTTGTTCTTAGTATGGAACGGTTGTCGCAGGATATCAATGGGAGGGTCGGGACTGATTTATGGAAGCCTATTCGTCTCTCTAGAGGGGTCTGGGTTTGTCTCACCTCTTCTTTGCCGATGATTTAGCGCTTTTCGCTGAGGCATCGATGGAGCAAGTTCAAGAGGTTAGTGAATCGTTGATTAATTTCTGCTCGGTATCTGGACATAAAATTAGTGTGGCGAAGACACAAATTTATCTCTCACGAAATTGCCTGTCTAATGTCCGAAGGGATATTGCCCAAACTTTTGGATTCGAGGAAGTAGAGGATCTTGGTAAATACCTTGGTGTTCCGCTTTTACATCGCGGTGTGACTAAGGCGACTTACGCCTATCTAACTGAAAAGATGAGGGCACGATTGCCAGGGTGGGCGGCTAAATCGCTCTCACTTGCAGGACAGATTACACTCGTTAAAGTCATTCTTCAGGCTATTCTGATTTATGTAATACAGTCTTCTTGAATTTCGAAAGGCACATGTGAAGAGATGGAGCTTTTGATTCAGCGTTTCGTGTGGGGATAGGTAGTGGACAATCGAGAATTAATTTGGTGCCATAGAGAATTGCTCAACAGCCTATGGTGATATATTTTACCTATAAAAACATTTATTTTAAAATATAATATCCCTATTTAATAAAAAAATAGAAAAAGATATCACTCTTACATGAGGCGGCATTGAGTGAAATTGATTGACCCAGTGGAGACTGTGGAGTGGGTGTCTACTTTTTCCTCATACAAATTGCCTAATCTTCCATCACATGCTTTCTTTAAAGCCTGTTGATTGTTCTATTTTGTTAATGGTTTCCCCTCTCCTTTTCAGATTTCTCCTCCTTAATAAACAAAATAAAGGTAAAGTTCCAAATAAAATGAAGCAACACTAACTAGCTCATAGTACCACCATATACAAAGAGATATAAATTTACTCGGCCTAAGATTTAATCGACACAAGATAATATCATTTCAACTAATATCATCATAACAATATAGTATAAGAAGGCAACCCGAGTTTTGGGTACTATTTTGACTAGAATCAGGGACAGATCCATTTGGATTCTGGGAGGCGCTCTTGTCCTCCACCCCAATTTTTTTGCTATTTTTTAAATAAATTAATTATGAATTTGTCTTCCACTTTTCAACATTTCAACATTTATATTTTGCCTCTTCAACCACCAATCCTAACTCCATCCCTATTAACAACAAGTGGTCTAATATTAAACCAAAGAAGGAAAAAAGAACGCATAAAGTTAGGTATGGAGAAGATGATGTTGTTTATTGTGCCTTTCCCTTTTGCTTTATTGTGTGAACCTCATGGAAGCAAGGCATGCAAAGCTGGTCCCCTCTTACACGCCTCTCTGTGTTTTATACTCTGATTGGTTTCATGGCTGATGCTAACCTTACACCAACATAAAACACAGAGAGAAAGAGAGGGGTGAAAGCTTCATCCAACTAAAGTTATAAAAGCCATGGAGGCTGTATGCAAAATTTTAGATACATGTGCTGGTCGCCCTGCCCAAACCCAATATTCAATTTGGTTTCATCTCTCCTTTTGGGACCACTTCCCTCTCTACTTTTTCTTGTTCCAATGCTTTTTTTCTTTCACCAATCTTCTTTCCCTCATTGCTCCCTAACCATCACTCATGTGTGACATGATTAATGTGGGTTTAAATTTGATGAGTTTGGTTTGTATGATGCTCATTACATTTTGTGACCAACAAGTGGTTAGAAGAAATGTCAGTGGACTTCTTTCGAATCTTGAATTCATTATTGTAGGTAGGTTTCATCTAAATACTACTCCTGAACCAAATAAGATCACTCTCGGACCGTCTAATTAATATATAATTTATAGTTGAACTACTCATTCTTAATTTGAAAATCTTGGTCTCTACCCTAATTTTTGTTCAACTTCACCTTTAATTACCGACTTAGAAGCTATAAGAAAGATAAAATAACGTTTTAGTCCTATGTATTGACAATTTTTATCAATTTCGTTATTAAAAAGCTGTAAACGTAGATGATTGAAAATTATATCGTTTAATTAATAATATTTTTTTATTTTAAAGATTAAGTGTCAAATTGATAAAAAAAAAGTAAATGTAGGTGCTAATAAAAGTTATGTTGCCTTTTTATACCTTTTTAAGTCGACAATTAACAATAAAATTAAATAAGAGTCAATAAGAACTCAATTTCCCAAAATATAGGGACTAAATTTAAATTTTCAAAACAGTACAAGGGCCTGTAACATATTTAACCCAAAATATATATAACTATAGGCTTGAAATGCTAGTTCCTGAAGGGATAACCTTGCCAGCCTAGCCAATCATACGTAAGAAAAAGAAAAATGAGATTGGAAGTAGCCTAGAAAAAGGTAGAGAGACCAGAATTCATCAAAACCTGAAACCCCCTTGCTATTTATATCCTCTCGTTTCCCCTCTTATGCCACACAAGTCCTGCAAATCAGATGGAAAAAAACAAAGAAGAAAAAGGGGTTTGGAGTTTCAGCCTATTCATATGAAAGGCAGCTCTGCAAATGTATGGTCTTGATTGATTTATCATGCACCACTGATAGTTGAAGCTGCCAGCATGATCTAGCTACCTAGCTTTCCCTATTTTAGTTTTTCTTCCCTTTTAGGGAGAGAGACTAGATCATATGGCAGCTTCATCTGTCCATGATGGCATGAAGAAACCCTTTTTTATCCGATAAAATTAAAATAGTACAGAGAAGATTAACATGACCCTTGCGCAAAAATGACCGTACAAATGGAGAAAAGGCATGAAGAAAACCCTAATGAAAAAAATTCTATTTTCCTTCTCCGGCTTGAAGAAGGGTGAGTTTAATTTCTTGGTTTCTTCTTCTTCTATTCATTTTCTTTCATAAAAACTTGTATGATTTCAGCTTTTTTGTTTTGGTTCATTTACAATACATGTATCAGTATTGAGTATTGTTCTTCTTCTTGTGTTACTGGAAGGATGTTATATCAAGATGTTTGTTCAGTGTATTTTATTCACGAAATGTAACATTAACTGACACATTATATAATTAAAAAATGTTATATTTTGATAGGAACGTAAGGTTATAGTGTATGATTGGAGAATATAAGATTATCTAATATTAAATTGAAAATATTTGTATGAAAATTCATTAAAATTTTGTGTTTGGTTTCATTTTCTGAACACGGATTTTCTTTTCTAGAAGAGATGAGGAGGCCTAGGGATTGTAAGAGCGTTCATGAAATAAACTTTGAGAAAGGATTCATATAAAATAAAAATACCTCATTTCAGAGGTAATAATCTTTTCAGTGAATCAAACACAACCTTAGTGTTTAAGTAACCAGATTCTTTTGTTATTTGGACTTGGATGGAAACTTTAAATATACATACAAATATGTGTTTTACGCGAGTATGTTCAAGTTTTTCTATGTATTTTTAGGGTCTTTGAAGGATCGTAAACCCATATTCAAATATGCTCGGCAAAAATACTTGAAGTGGGAAAAAAGATTTTAAGCAATATAACTCACTCTTGATTGGTTTGGTGCTCTTAATGTATTCATTGTACTATATTTGTGATCTGATCTATTCAGAAATATTCATTCTTCTATGTTTGAGAGCTCAACGATGGATCTATGATTACAATTTATATGTTTTCCTTTTTCCACATTTGATTTTTTTGTACAAATTTCTAGATTTATCTTTGATTGTTGGAAATATTTCGCTCATTCATTTCTATGTTAGCACTTAATTAGAAGAATTCATAGTGGACCACCAGCAGGGCAGGAAACAAGCTCTAAATGATACTAAATAAGCTACCAACTAAATACTAAATTGCTAAGAAATTCAAAATAAAAAAAAAGTATTTTGGAAATTAAAAACACCCAATTTTATACCCTCTTTATTAAACAAACCCAGAAGAAGACACAAGTTGCTCAACCCAGCCCTTTGACCTGTCATCTCATTAATTTTAAACCTTCCAATCCCTGTGCTTTTAAATTTCAGGGTTACAAAACCAATTACTTTTGACAATATTTGTTCGATCTCAATTCTAAGTGTTACATGCAATGGTAAGGTATATTGTTAGAAGGGATAATTATGAATCTCGAATATGGACCGCGAACATTATCTCTTTTGAACGGCAAGTCTGCAACATTGATGAGTAAAGATCAACTCTCAGTCTCTTTGTGGTCCAAGGAAATAGGCTATTCTGGAAAAAGAAACATCGATTTCTGTATTTTTTAAAATAGATTTCCGAAAGTGCCAAGTCCTGAAAAAATGTTACTGGTATAGACAGATAAGTCAACTTTGTACGCCATGATTGTCATGGCACTGCCTGATTTCTGGGATATATGGTAATTCTTTACCCACCTCAAAAAATACCATGCAAGTGCATGTATATACGGGTTTCATGTGCATGCGCATACAATAAGACATGATTTCAGATTGTTGGACTTTTTGGGTGTTGCACATAATATTTTTTTCATTGTTTTAAAGCAGCTTATGGCTAAACTCTTCTTTCTAGGGCTTTCTTTCGTTTATGTCTTTGAAGTTTGAGCCCAAAAAATGCGTGTCTCTATATATATATATGATTGTTCTTCTGGCAATGTCAGCTATAAGATTTGAATATTGATTTCTTAAGAGTGTAAAGGCACCTAACACTTGTGGATAAAAATCTATATTATACAGGGAAATGATTTACTGCATTAGCAGTGGAAAATATTGCATTTTTAGTGTTTAGGGCTATGATTTTTAGATTTAGGGTTATAATTTTAATGTTTAGGGTTAGTTTTAAGATTTAGAATTTAAGATTTATAATTTAAAGTTTAGGTTTTAGTATGAGATTTAATGCCCCTAAAATAATATATAACATCATTTAAAAGCTCGCTTGTGAAAATAAAAAATTTCACTTTAACTTGAAATCATCGACATACCAACCACACTAGTAATAAAATAAATATAAAAATTCGTCACAACTTGACTAGATACAACACTTGCATGCAACCAAAAGCTATCAGACATATATGTACGTATGTCAACGTGGAAACCTAGACGTTTTTTTTTTTTGTTTGAAAAATGACATTTTTAACGTTTGTAAATCTGGTTTTGGTTGGCTTCTCCATTTTAGCTTGAAATTAAGCAGGCACAGCAAATTTGATCTTGTCTAGATGAAGCAACGTTGGAACTGTTATTTGCACTGCTTGATGGAACTCTGAGCAGCCGGCCGAGAATATAAATTGTTTATGCAGTCCGGAATTAAATCGATCTTTCCGAGATAAGCAATGTACTACAAACTCTCGTTACGGACAGTGATTTATGTCAAAGGACGGAGTCATGATTAAACTACGAGAAAGACAAACTTTGAAATGAATACGATCTTAAAAATAATTAAACTATAAAAATTAGAGGAGTTTAGGTTTAATTTTATAAATTTAAAATTAAAAAAAATCTTAAAAAGTAATTCAACCAAAAAAATTAGGGTTCAAAGTTTAATTTTATTAATTTTAGATTATAATGTCCTAAAAAATAATAAACTATAAAATTTTGGAGGGACAAGGGAGAGAAAAAAGCTTAATTGTAATATTTTCAAAATTATTATGCCCTAAAATACAATTAATAGTTAAATTTGGGGGATAATTGTCCCTCCCACCTTACACACCGTTCCGTCCCTATTTATGTCCAATTTATTCTAACTCTTGAATAGTTGCAGGTGGAAAGCTAGAACTCAAAGCAGTAAAACAATCTCAAAGCAGAGAATTTTTATGAATGTTTCTTGAATATAAATCTAATTTATCAACTATTAGTTGGTCTAGCGTGATGAAGTATTAGATTCTTAAGCAAAGTTATATAGAGTCTTAAATTTTATCGTTGTGAATGGTGCAAATTAAGTTAAAAAAGTTATCTCATGATAGGTCTCTACAGTATTTAATCCAGATTAGTCGATCAATAAATAGTAAATCTTAATTTAACTACCAATTGAAATTAATTATTTTTTCGGCCTCCGATGAAGTCGCCGGAGACCCGATGAGGTACTTTCAAGATTAGAAATTATCTCAATTTGGTTCAATCATGAGGATTGGGCTCTTACTGTGTAGCCCAAATATTTGTTATAAACGTTGATATATGTTTTACGCTGATAGCCCATTGGCTTAATAAAAGAAACAGAATTGAGCTGGTAATGAAACTATAATTGTTTTTGGTATCTGGATTTAATTTATTACTTCAAATCATTATTCAGGTTCGATTTCTTGGTTTAATTTAGTATTTTTATTTTTTTATCTAAATTGATACTTGAATTTAACTTATTAATTCTCGAGTTATTTTATATTTAGATAGTTCGTGCCGGACAGACTTAGACGAAATCAAATGATTTTAAAATTTTATAATATAAAAATATTTTATTTAAGTTTAATAATTAATTGAACAAAAAGGCATAAATAATAAATTAAATTAAAAATTCAAATTCATATATCAATTTAAACTAAGAAGCAAAGTGATTTAGGAGTGTTCATTTCTGGGTACCATAAAAATCGGGTACCCGGTTGTCCCGGGTACTACATATATCGACCCGTGTTTCGGCCCGTTTTACTCGGGTACCTGTGAAATCCTAGACTTGAAAAATTGGATAATGGGTATCCAGTTCACATTTTTATTTATTTATTTTTTAAATTTCAAAATTTTAAAAAATTACATAGTAAACACATAAAATTTAAGAATTCATAATACATAATTCAAACACAAAAAATAGTGATTTAAAGTTAGTTTTAAGATGAAATATTTGGATATATTTATATATTAAAGTTTATAACCAAAAAGACATTAAAAATATTAATCTCGTTTTTTCTTTCGAATCTCGGTACGGTAATGTAATACATCTCTATTTAATCAAAAAAATAATTGAAAATTTTAAAACTTAAAAGTACAAAATACAAACATAGAAATGATTTAGAAATTTAAATTTAATTTTAGGTACAAATATTGAGGAACCTAAAATAAAAATATAATTTAAAACTAAAAAAAACTAAATATATTAAAAGTATCGGATCGAGTTGGGTATTCGATTACCAAAAAAATTTGGCACAGACCCAGCCCAACTACCTAAAAAAAATCTCGGGTAGGATATCCCGCCCGGTCGGGTAATTTTTCTTAAAGAATTATACGGATTTTTAATGTTTTGGTCGTCAAGTTGTCGGGTCGGATCATCCGGATCGGGTATTTTTGAACACCCCTACCAACAATCACTTAACTTTTAAGATGTTATCATTTTGGTCAACAAAACTTAAAGAGTTTTGTTACCACCATTTAGAGAAAAAAAATTTATTTTAATCATTCGAATGTTAAACTCTAATGACATCTGACTCAGCAGGCCACCTCATTTTCAGATGCCATTAAGCGAGTTGAGTTAGACGCCATTAGAGATTTACAGTTTAATGGCTGAAATGAGAGTTTTTTCTAACGACCATGAATGGAATTGTTTTTTAGGTTATCAAAATGATGGTTTCTAAAAGTTGGGTGACCGTTTGGTAGTTTACCCATTATTATTTTCTTTTTATACCACTGTACATCTTTGATAAAAATACATTGTAAGCTTCACGATTAAGAATTATTTGGCCAAAAAAGTAAATAACTCATTTGGCCTTCTTCACAAGGAAAATATGGGTAGTTCTAGGGTGAGACACCTTAGGGTGTAACTAAAATGAGACGAATCTATACAAATTCTTACTCAGTTAGTAAAAAATTTGTGAGTTACACAAATTCTTACAATCTACACAAATTATTACTATTTGGGTAAGAATTTAGGTTATAATATAAGGATTTGTGTAATTACACAAATTCTTACTAAGGCAAAATCTACAAAAACTTTTACTCAGTTGATAAGAATTTATGTAGTCACACAAATCTTACCAAGTTAATAAGAATTTTGATTCTGCCTAAATTATTACTCAGTCCTACATAAATTCTTACCATTTTAATACAAATTTATGTAAAGTCATACTTTAGCCTCACCCTAAAGTGCCTCACCTTAGCATTTCCCAAAAATCTTGAGATGAATTTTTACAGTACAATGTCTCCAATGTGTCGTCAAGGTCAGCCCCACTTGAAAACTATCTCTCATCTCTATTTCTGTCTCTTGTTTCCTATTTCCTGTGATTTTGTTCAATTACCGAATTGGCTTTGGACCCCATAGTTTAATTGAATTGTCCTTCAACAACTAGTCCAAATAGCTATGCTTAATGGGGTGGTGACTATTTTCATCATTAAATTAGTATTTTTTTAAAAAAAATATTCTCATTAAAAACCTCCTTTTAACTGTAATTCAAAAAACCATATGCTAAATGAGGATGATGTTTAGCTTCCTATATGTTTTTCCTTTTTCTTTCTGTGCTAGAAGTGCATAGCACCATGAATTACATCTCGTAATTATTTACAAATAATCATCAACTAGAAATAATCTTTTCAAAACACAGACATTGATTTGTTACATAAAAAAAGTGTTGGAACTGTATTAATAACATCATTCGAACTTCAAACTACACTCAACATTTGTTAGTATCAGTTTAATACTTATATTTATCAAATGTTACACGTTCAGTATATGAATTTGTCACTTCTAGAAAGATGATATGCATGTTTTTGGAGCCAATATGATATTTATATGATTATCAAACATTACACAATTGGCATCTATATTTATTAAATCAATATAAATTGTTTTAAAATATGATATGGATTCCACGTCACAATTTGTTATAATTTAAAGTAAACTAAATAACTTATTTTATAATTGATAAAAAAGGAACGACGAATGATCTGAACCCTAAACCTGCACAAAAACACGAAGACATTTCCTCCCAAAGCTGCAAATGTTCCTCCTAAACGTAAGAGCATAAATCGACATCAAACAACATTTAATGTCCCTTATAAGCGTTAAATTAAGGTGTTGTTTGATAAATTGAAAAATTAAGCGTTGAATTTAAATTATAAATCAGTTAGATATTTTTATTTAAATTAAATATTAGAGCATCTTTGTGACTCGGTGTTGGTATGCTAGGATCTTTTGCATGCATTTATAAATTACCTGATTGAAGTCCACTTGCAATCTCCTAGCTTCGTTTCCTTTCTTATGTTATCTTCCATGGTGGGGCCTGAAGATGATGAAGTCTAGGGTTCTTGTATCATATCTAACACTCCAAGAATAACACTTTGCACCCATTTGAAGAATCTTTTCTTTACCATGTTATCCTGGAATCTACTTTCTATCATTTTCATGCTTAAAGAGACTGATGATTAGTAATGGTATTAAATTGTGGCCGCATCGTAGCGGTTTTTAAAGTCATTACAATACCACAATCACAACCATAATTTAAAAATATATCGTAATTTTTTTACGATACAACGTCTGCAACATCTGTAACCGTAATATCGCGAACGCAACAATAATTTAATACTTCGATCAGCATGTTTGCAGCCAAAATCTGTTGATTGCAGTGATGTTTTATCTGTCTCTCCAAGCCAATCCGCTAATATTAATATATTACAAGGCAAAAGCATAATATTTAATACTTTGAACAAACATTGTACTTTCCTTGTGAGTTATTCCTACAAATTAAAATCTATGTTACCAACAAGGACAAACTAAGTCATGACATGACAGGAATGTTTTAAGAAACAAATATTCAAACATCAAATCAAATAAATCACTGCTAGTGAACCTTAAACTACTTGTCCATTTCACAAAATAAAAATAAAACCTTAGTGCTAATGCTATGTCTTTCATGAAGCAGAACTTGGCTTTTTCTTGTCAACGGGAATACACTTGACAACCCAAGCAATCGGCCAAGATAGCGCGGCGACGCAGATGCAAATCCCCCATTGCTCCCAGTTCAACCTCTCAGTATTGGCAAACCTCTGCAGAAACTCCACCATTACTGCCTGTAGGACCAAGGTAACTCCAATGATGCCCAAAAATAATCTGTTCCTATGTATCCCCTTGAATATGTTCTTCTTTTCCAGATTTCTAGCATTGAACTCATTAAAGATTTGACAGAGGACAAATGTATTGAATATCAAGGTATCCTTAACCTCATCAGACACATGGAAAATGGATTCTCCTTTAAATTGTAAGATCAGTAGGATAGCTACCTGGTAGAGTGCTTGAGCAATGAGGTTCCTCCACATAACTTTGGTTATAAGTGGCTCGGTTCGACCCACAGGCGGCTTGTCCATGAGATCGTCGGTAGGTTGCTCGGTAGCCAAGGCTAGTGCACCTAATGTGTCCATTATGAGGTTCACCCACAAGAGTTGGACGGCGGTTAATGGCACGTCTCCGGATGATACAGCAGCGATGAAATTGATGACCAAGGCTGCAACATTGACTGTAAGCTGAAATTGAATGAACTTTTGGATGTTGTTGTAAACACATCGACCCCATCTTAAAACTGTTGCCACGGAAGTGAAGTTGTCGTCCAAGATGACGATATCCGAGCTCTCTTTTGCCACTTCGGTTCCTTGAATCCCCATCGAAAGTCCGATGTCGGCTTCCTTTAAAGCGGGAGCGTCATTTGTGCCATCACCGGTGACTGCTACTACATGACCCCTCTGCTTCAAGCTCTGTATCATTAGGAGTTTGTCGAAAGGCGATGATCTTGCCATGACTCGAATAATTTCAACCTTCTGCAACCTCTCTTCATCCGTGTAGTTTCTAAATTGCGCACCTTCCACCACAGCATCATTGTGCAAACTGTTTTCGGAATCGAGAATTCCACATTCAAAAGCAATGGCCCTTGCCGTATGCATGTTGTCCCCAGTGATCATCTTGATGCTTACCCCGGCTTTCTTGCATGACACGACTGCTTGTTTGACACCCGGCCGACATGGATCCTTCAGGCCAACAAGACCCAACCAGGTCAGTCCAGTTTCTTCAAGCTTTTCATGAACCTCATCATTTCCATCCGTTACTGTTATATCGGCATTTGCAAAGGCGATACATCTCAGGCTTTTAGCCGCCATGCTCTCGATAATCATTCCGATGTGTGCTCTTTCATCTTCATTCATGGCGTTCGATGTACCCGATTTGTCATAGTAACATGAACACATGGCTAGTATCATTTCAGCAGCTCCTTTCCAATGAGTTGCCAACACTCTCTTGTTATTTCTTCTCCTTATCAAAACCCCACTTTTCTTTTTCTGTGAATTGAAGGCCTCAACATGGATTATTTCACAACTTTGATTCGAATCATCAATATTCAGTCCCATGTCATTCAAAGCCCAGGAAAGTATAGCTTTCTCAGTTGGACTACCGTATATCTCAGGAACCGATGTCGGATTAGGCTTATAAACGGTACCGGTAGTGTTTAAACCGACCCCTTCGCTTAGTAACCGGAGAACATTCGGTGATATATCTGAGCTCAGAGAATTATCAATAGGCTCCTTCCCAAGCCAAAATTCAGTAACCTTCATCTCATTTAATGTAAGAGTGCCAGTTTTATCAGTGCAGATTATGGTAGCTGACCCCATGGTTTCACAGGCAGAAAGTTTCCGTACCATGGCATTGTCCCTCATCATCCTCTTCATTGAATAAGCCAGAGTTAGCGTGACGGCTAAAGGCAGACCCTCTGGAATCGCCACAACTACGATGGTGACCGCCGCTGCAACGATTTCGACGACCGAATTCATCACATCATCGAATTTGGTCTTGCTTCCATTAAACTTACTTCTTCCGTCCTTGGCTTTGGTGTGTCCAGTGAAGTAACGTATAAGAAGGACCAAAAGAACGAGAACCGCAACGGATAATCCGATGTTGCCGATGTAAGAAGTCAGCTTGCTGAGCCGGGCTTGTAACGGTGTCTCCTCGTCCAATTCACGCCTTATTGAACTCATCATCTCGCCCCATGCAGTGTTCATCCCGACAGCCGTGACCAACAAGTAACCATGTCCGTCCGTGACCTTTGTACCGGATAGCAAAAACGGGTAGTGCTTTTCATTAACTTCGACATGGTCACTCTCCCCGGTCATGCTAGACTCATCCACCTTCAACGAATGGCCCTCGACGAACAAACCATCAGCCGGAATCTGATCACCGATCTTCAAAGACACGATATCACCCACCACGAGTTCAAAGATCGATATAGGTTGATGTCTTCCGTTTCGCACCACTTGCACGCGTATGTCACTGCTTTCATGAGAAAGCTCTTCGAATTGTTTACTTTGCCTGTAATTACTCACGGCGGAAACGACGACAACGAGAACGATGGCTACGATGATGCTGCCGCCATCATACCACCCTTCTTTGAGGCCATGCTGTTTGATTCCGAAGCCTAAAGAGAGGACAGCGCAGACCAACAGAATGATAATGATGGTGTCTTTGAATGCTTCAAGAACAAAGCTAAAGAAACTCTTCGCAGGTTGTTTCTGGTACTTGTTTGCACCAAAAACTTTGGTTCGAAGAGCAAGATCAACTTTATCACCTGTAATTACCAAGAAACAATATTGCAGAATGTCAGCCAATTTCTTGTCCAGAAATGAGAAAATCTTTATTTAATTGTTAATATTGTGTCTTTAACTCGATCATTACTATTGTGGGTTCAAATTACTTATAATAACTTTTATATATATATATATATATATATATATATATATATATATATTTACAGCATTGGAAGATAATAATGCGATTCTACGTGCTCTAACAAGAACATAACATTTTCATCCATGCTATTTTGGAGGCAATAATATAAGAATAATAACGAATTATTACATTAAATTGGTAAAGACAAATAAATATTTAAATTGATGTGTATTTAAAGGTGAGCATTTGATCGGAGTCCGAGTAAAAAAAAATTATTTGAGTTAGTCGAGATTACGAGATTATGAGTTTATGAAATTCGAGTAGATCGGTTGTTCGAGTTTTTATTCAAATTTAATTATAAATATTTATAATATTACGATACTAGTTGGTTCCAATTTCTATAACTATATAAGATATAGATATATATTTCTTCGTGTATTTTTTCATATGTTGGGCGGATGAGAGCATCCGCATCCTACTATTAAAAAATAGGTTTAATATAGTGTTATTTTTTCTAAAAAAATAATTTTGTTTAGTGTGGGAACTTTTTTCATACCCATTTAAGAAAAAAATATTTTGGACCTTATTCTTGAATTTCTGGATCCGCCACCAAAGTTGATGGACTCGACTCAAGCTTGAAAACATGTCCATTAATTATTAAAATTTCAAATTAGTCGAGTTATTCAAATTCTTTTTTTATAACTTAAACTTTTTTATAAAAAATTTTGGTCGAGTTTAAGAAATTACGAATCAAGTGAAATTTTTTCGTGTCGAATTTTGCTTACTCTTATATGTATGTATAATTATTGAGAAAAATAAATAATTGATTACCTGGGATTCCGGTTTTGAAATCAGTTTGAAGAAGCTTAGCAACCTGTTTAACTCCACCGTACTGATCATTCAAATTTTGGAAGCTCTTCTCTTTCACCATCTTAGCAAGACCCTGAGGATCGACGTCGAGAATCGGAACGCGTTCGTCGCCACTCCCTTCAAGGTCGATGGTAAAGGAAGAGAGGGAGCGCAAGAGCTCCGCATTCTTTTCGACAACTTTTTTATTCAAGCCAGCAAGAAGCCTGGTAAAGCTTATGGCCGTAACCGCCACTCGCCACCTTCGTACGTAGCTTTTCGAAGGCGGCGGCCATGACAGCTCACCTTGGCGGAGCGTGGAGGGTTCGTTCGGTTTTCGTAACCTCAAAGACATCGATCAAAAAAACTAAATGGGGAAAGAACGAAGGAATTTGCTTTTTTAAAGGGTAAAGGGAAGGATATATAGATAAGTTTATCATATGATTCTCGTCGTAGGAGAAGTAAACGCAGCTTGGAGAGGAAACTACAGTGCAGCTTCCTCATGCTAAACAGTTAGAAAATCCCATGAAATTTGGGATTTATGAAGGGAAGGGAATATTAGTAGTAAAATACAACCCATGCCAATCATTTATTAATTTGGTTATAAATGAGTCACTCTTCCATTAAAATAGAAACATTCGTTTAATTTGACATGATATAATAACAGTTAGCCTCTAACACTTATACACTTGGTCAATTTGATTTTAATTTGAAATAATTTAAGCAATTTAACTCATTTAATCAAACGAAATCATCGAATCAAAATAGCAGTTCAATAACTGCATTTTACAATAAAATGACAACAAATTGCTGATAAAAACAGTAGTTAAATAACTGTAACATAAAAGGAATATAACATTTTTAGAGAAGAACAAAGACTAAAATGATAGGATTTTTAATATGAATGATTAAATTTATTAAATTCTTTTGAATTAAGATCAAATTGATAGAATATATAAATTTAAGGATAAAAATTATTATTATTATTATTTCATGTCACATCATAATCTTTTATCTATTTTAAGGGTTAATATCTATTTGTAACAATTTTTTAATTAAGTGACTAAATAATAATTTTTAAAGGGAAAATCGGAAAGTTATTTGTTTGTAATCAGACTAATATTTAAGTGACTTGTGATGTATTTTAACCAAATTATTAATGAATCTTTCTTTTCGAAGGTTAAGTTACCAAGTTTAGTATATTCTCTAATAATTAAACTTTTTTAAGAAAAGTAAAAGTGACGTAGCATTTCGTCGCATTTTAATATTAAAGTTATGTTTTTTTAGAAGCAATTAATTTTATAAAAAATATATTTAAGACTATAATGAGAATTTATTATCTTAATTGTAAATTAAATATATAAATTAGATTTTTTATAACCTAAAATAAACTAACTGATTGTACAAAAACCATATAATAAAAAAGTTAAAAAACCTAACTGAAAATTTTGAATAAAAGATAAATACGAATAAATTGACAGTATTTTAATCTCAAAGTTATGTTATTTGTACTCGATTACTATTTTTTAATTGTTTTTTAGGTGTGACAATTAGTTGTGAGACGCTGAACATAGCTACTCATTAATAAATTAACTAAAATATTGTATACATGAAATTTACATGACACAACTTTCCAAGGGAGTGTACCATTTAAAATTATATAGAGTTGAAGGAAAACAGTTTAGTCACGCATTTTGTATTTTTTATGCATTATTCACTATTTTTTCTCTTTAAAAATATATTTATTTTTAAATTTTTAATCTCAATAATTAATTTGCACTCATTTAGTAGTTTAAAATTAAAATAAAATTAAAAATTTCACATTAGGTAAAACCATATTTTATTCCATATATATAATTAAAAGGAGTATTCGTATGAAATAAATTAAACAAAAATTAAATTAACTCTTTTTAATCTTTTAGATTCATATTTGGCGTTCATGATTATCTCTTCTAATGTCGCTTTTAAAGTTTGAATATAAGCTCTTTCATTTGAGAGTGTCACTGCACTCAATACATGTTGCTTCGAATTAATTTTATTTAATTTATTTGACTAAAAATGAATTTTGATTGTTACCATTTTTTCCGTTTTTACTTCTTTGTATAGGAAGGCAAATTGTTCTTTACCCAAAGAATTTTTTAAACCTTTATCTTCCTATATAATTTAAAAAAATGATTTATTTATAAATTTGTCCTTCACCTTTAATCATTTATGTTTTGTCCTTTCCAACCTCAAATCATGACTCTATATCTTGTTGCGTAGGTGGTAAAGATGTAATAATCCACTTTATTCGAGCACACGTGAGTGCCTTGCACTCCATGAAAAGCAAACTCTTTTGGGATATAAAATGATGCAATTTCTCAACAATCGGATAAGATCAAAAATACATAAATTTTCTTATTTAAGCCTAGGTTGAATTGAACCTTGTAGGCAAATTCGCATCACTGTTTAGAACAATACTTACTTCTATAAATGAAAATATTCAAACACATATATACTTTGCTTGAATGAAATTGGAATGAATAGGGGATTAGGTAAGGGATCTTACCATTGGGGGCTTTCCAATTTGCCGGATGTTCAGAGCTAATATATTTTGTTCTGAATAGAAATCATATGCTCTTTTTGTGCCTTTTTTTGTCACACCACTAAAGATTGAGTTTAAGTTTTAGAATGAATGTTTATAATTAGTATTTAGGGTTTAAGATGTGTGATTTATCTTTTAAGATTTATGATTTAAAATTTACGGTTATGATGTATATTTTAGTTTTTAGTGTTTGAACATAAAAAGAACATCAAAAAAGGGCAGTGAATTTTTATTCTTTTGCTCTTAGAAGATAGAGCCAACACTAATATCTATCAACTCGTCTGCATTCTGATGAGAAGAGAGAGAATGAATTGTTTAGAGATCGAATCTAAGATTTGATATCAACTGAAACTTTATTTACTTATTTATTTTTACACTCGACATTAGATTTACTAAAACGTTAAATACTATATGAATTTAGGCAAGCCAAATGGTTCAAGAGTATTGGGGAGTTAGAAGTCTATTTTTGGTAGAACTAGTAATTCCACTTCCACTAGTACCAAAATGTTGAGAGATAACGGTCATTGAGTTCCCTATGATCTGATCATAGATATATTGAGGGAAACTTCCTCTCAAGTCTTTAGTGATTTTCAAGTACGTCTCCGAGTAATGGTTTCTGTCGATTACCGATTCCTATTACAGCGACATAAATCTTTCGAACCAAATGAAAAAGGATCCTAGATTCATGACAGCCCCTTATTATGTTAATTACGAGATTGGATCCAAATTCCGATGCTTGCTGGAAAAAATCGGCGAAACCCCTTATAAAATTGATGCTCCATCTTGCCTTGTGTATGTCAATTGAGCCATTTATTGGGGACTTTGAGAGAATGTTTGTGCTTGGCATAGCAAGAATCAGATGTTGAACTAAATATTAGATAACTGTAAAATCCCCAGTCCATGTGATAACACAATGTTGCAACCAATTCAGTTTGTCTTGATCAATTAGTCCTTGTACCACAGTTTGTTTGGGACTTGTCATCTTGGAGCTTGTAGCTTTTAAACTGCGCCGCAATGCAACGCAACGACAACATCATAATGGTTTTCTTAGAGTTTATAGCTTTTGTTCATCATTATCCTTTGAAACTTCAAACACAACTTTGTTGTCTTTTAGAAACATAATATTAAGTTGTAGCCGCAATGCAATGCAATATAACATCGGTATCGTAACGGTTTTCCTGGAGCTTATAGCTTTCGCTCTATCATTATCCTTGATGTATTTAAATTTTGCTTCGGGTTGTTCCCTAGTCTAAGTTTCCTCCAATAGGAGGTTCTAACACCAAATCTTGCAAAACTGACTTGAATTTTGAATCCAAATATACTGAATCTGTTTAGTCTGTCCATTAAAGGTGAGCAAAATCCGACTCGAAATTTAATAAACTCAACTCGATTCAAAAAAATTTCAAATAAAGTTTGAGTTATAAAATAGAAACTCGAATAACTCGAAATTTTTAGTAATTAATAGATTTATTTTTAAGTTCGAGACGAGTCCCTCAATTTTTTATTATATATATACCGATATAAAAATATGAAGAAATATTGCAACATATGAAAAATATGAAGAAATATATATGCATATTTTATATGATTAGAGAAAGTGATTTAAATTTGAATCAAATTTTACTATAACATGATAAATAATTACAATTAAATTTTTATAGGAACTCAAGAACTCGAATCGAAAAAATTTCAAATAAAGTTTGAGTTATAAAATATGATGCGTCAACTCGAATAACTCAAATTTTTTTTACTCGACTCGGCTCGTCCGAACGCTCCCCCTACTTTCCATTGTCCTATTTGCGATAAAATATAAATAATCATTTATTAAACTAATTTGGTACGAAAATTCTACAAATTAAGAATTTTATAACAATTTAGCATCAGTTATATAATGATTATTCGGCATGTTTGGTAAATAACGGTTTGAGCCAAAATTAGAGGTTTGAGCTAATATTAGAGGTTTGATCTGTCAAATTCGCTAATTTAAATGTTTGGTGAATAGCGGATTGGAATAGCGAATTGGGGTGAAATCTCTAATTTTAAAAAAAACTGCTAATATTAGTTTTTTGAAATTAAGAGTTTTGAAATAAGAGATAAAAAATATTTCACCCTTAACAATTATCAAAAATCTCTAAATAACCTAAATTTAACTTTTCTATTTTAATTCTTCACGCTCATGTATTTATATTGTGACATTTATAATATAATACTTTTTGTTTTTTCTTTTTATTCTCACATATTTATATTTGTATTTAATTTTAATAATTAATTGTATTATATTAAAAATAATTATATAAATAATAAGTTAATATATAGATCCTTTAAATATGCTTAGTAATGTTATATTAAAAAAATATTTTTCATAATTTAATTAATATTAATAGATACAAATATTGATAACTAATAAACTACTCAAAGAATTATCGAATATAATCATATCTTTATATGTCATTTTGCTTGTTTAAATAATCAAACAACTATCAGTTAATTTTACCAAACACTTTTATACAATTATCTAATATAATCCACTAATCAAATCAGCTATCAGCTAATGTAATCCGCTATCAGCCTACGTATACTAATACATCTGTTATAACGAATTTAATTACAACTAATTTATATAATTTATAACTCATATTAAATTACTATAAATAATCACGTATGGCCTGAAGGATACCGAATTATACATAAATGAATGGCTCATCTAAAATCCAAGAATAATATTCTGATTTAGCCAATAGATTTTTGATTAAATAAATATATAACTAATTTTCATTAATGTTGGGTCAACCCATTGCAATTTAAGTTAGAACACTAAAATATACATAAATAATAAAAAAAGTTTAGAATAGACGACACATATCATCACACACCACTAACATTACATATTATTAATTTTTGGTGTTTTTTTAAATAGATATTAAAATTTTTATAAATGCGGCTCTCTTGAATCTCATCGGAATGTAAACGTAGCATACAGTAAATCAAACATAGGATGAATGAATGATGTGATGTACATGAAGGCTAGCTCTTCCGTTAATCTGTAGAATTAGGGATCTGTAGAATTAGGGGGGAGCAGGGGTTTAAAAGATTACGGGGTCATGTGCAATTTGTTAAGACAAAACCCTTTAATTTATAATCTGAAACATATATATAAGATTTTTTAAAAGATATTTTCATCTTAGTAAAACATATATTATAAAGCCATTTATAAAGTCGTTTTTATTCTTTTCTTATAATTTATTAAACCAAAACATTTTATTTTCCTGCTATAAACATTTAGTTCAACTCATTTGGGGTCATTCTTTTCTTGGAGTCTTGTGGGGTCGCTCATCACGTACATATCCAAAACCCTACCGGGTGAAAAATAGAGAAGAATACAAAGATATGTAGCGGACTAGGTTTTAGGATTTTGGTGTAACTGGCATTGCTGCAACGTCGAATTAGTTTTGATGGTTGAAAGAGGAAGATAATGCCACAATGGTGATAGAGAATTTAATACTAATATTTTAGATTAAAGATTAAAAAATAGAAAACAAAAAGATGAAATGACTATTCAAGTCAAATTCTAACTCTATTTTAAAATATGGTTAATTGTATGTTGAGTTTTTAAAAATTTTAATATCAATTTAAAACTCATTAAAAATTAATAGTGTGTAGCGTTAATAGTGTGCAACGGTGTGTCGCCCATTTTAAAATTTTTCAAATAATAAAGTGATTTTGGACTTACATTTTTTTGGTAATTAGCTAAATATTTTTGTGAGCTATAAATATATGTATATTTGGATAAATATCTTAATAAACCGTTAGATACCTAGAATATATCAAATATAGTTTAGGTATCTAAAATTAACAATGAAATATATGAATAATAAACACGGCATTTTAGTAAAAAAAGACAATGAAATACTTGAGAGTTTTTCTATAATAAAGCATATTATATATGAATAATAACAAAAGGCACTTTATATATTGAGAAAGTACATTTGACCGGTTAGCTAAATTGTTTATCTTTGGTCCCTCATATTCCTTTAGGTCATGGGTTCTAGACTCATTATAAACAATCTCCTTCATTTTCCTAGAATTTCCCTCTTCTCTAGGTAAGATTAGGATTAGATTTAAGATTTGTAAAAAAAAAAGGTTAATATTGAGCCCAACAAGTGATCCCAGTAGAAAAGCGGATGATGTTCATCCTAAGAGACTCGTGTTCAAATCACTTTGTCTGCAAGGTGTGTGTGCATTGTCAAAGGGTTAAGAATATTTATAAACATATACTACATTGTAATCACCTTAAGTCTATTAAAAAAAGTTAATATTTGATGCACTATCAGTGGAGTTTTTTCTTTTTACAAGCGAGCTTTAAATGATCTCACATGTCATTTTAAGGGCACTAAACCCTACACACTAAAAATCAAACCTTGAATTCTAAACTTTAAACCTTAAATTTTAACTCTAAACCTAAAATGTAACATTAAACCCTAAAATCTTAGCCCTAAATATTAAAACCCTAAACTTTAAAAATACATAACTTGTAGAAAACTTCATTTTTCACCATAAGTACATTATATATTTTTCATTTAAAAAAATAAGGGGCAGAAAAAAATAGGTTTATGTTGGAATTTCAAAGGGAATGGTCGGTGAAGAGATAAAAAAGAAGGAATAAAATCGGATTTTTATTTTTATTTTTTAAAAAGAGAGTTTGATATGGATCGGATTTCTAGAACTGAAATTTATAAAGAGAAATCGTAAGCAAAAAAGAAAAGATCTCCGCAAATAAGAGATACAAACAGAAGCCAAGAATCCCAGAAAAAAAACAAAACAAAACCAAGCAGTCGATTCTTTTTTGAGGTAATCCCAAATGATTTAATTTATGTTCAATTTAGTTCATGTATGTTTAAGAATGCTTGTTTTTATCCTTAATAATTTAAAATTTTCTGGATTTGATCTCAGCATGCTGCATTTCATCCACTCCCTAATGATTCCGGTTTTGTTTGATTTAGTCCAAGCCAGATTTTAGTTATGTTTGCAACAATCATTGATGGTTTTGTTTTGTCACAATTAAGTCCTTAATTTAGTGTTTTTTTTAAAATAAATCTCTATTTGATGCATGCTTTTAGGTTAGATTTGATTCATGGCATAATATTTTTAAATTAATTTTATTTTATGATGTCTGTCCTGTTAATATTGATTTGATTATATATATATAATGATTGCATGATAATTTTATGATTAATTTGATTTTGATTTGGTTTATTTGAATGCTGATTTTGAATTGATCATAGTTTCTATATTTTTGAAGCAAACCAAATGGTGCACAAATGCTCCGTCACCGTTCCGTCCAATACATATCGAGTTACTATAGTGATGGACCTTGTAACGCCTCCGACATCATTCCCACCGTCGCCTCCAACAACCCCACAGCCTGCAGTTCCTCCCGGATGGGCAACACCACCAGCAGCACCTCTACCGATACCGCCAGCATGGGCAGCACCTCTACCTCGACCTCCACCACCACCCCTTTTAGCCCCACCACAAGAGTGGGGTGTACCTCCATGGGCAGGACCTCTACTGCCACCACCAGAATGGGCAGCACCTCTACCGCCCCCACCAGCATGGGGTCCACCTCCACACCGCCACTAAACACGCGTCAAGAATGGGTTGTAGCAAGTTAAAAATGAACATGCCTGAGCCTCCGGACTAGAATCAGTTCTGGTTCATAGATTATTATTATTATTTGTCCTTTGATTTTTCTAGTTGTCATATGGTTTTATGGATTGAATCGTGTTTATCTTTACTTTGGAAACATTGATTGTTGAAGGTTTCTTTTTGAATAACCAAACTATTGGGTTTGAATACTAGATAATATCCTACCACAGCCGGTGGCAGATGTACGCGTAGTTCAGGGCTGGCACGTGTCTTTGGACATTTTTTTTTAATTTTTACAAAGTAATCTTTAATTTTTTTAGTGAACAAGGCTTGTGTTATTCTCTTGATATGGACTATAATAGCCAATCATGGATCTCTTTGGATTGTGTTTGATGGTAAAGGTGGTATGATGGTGATTTTAGACTCTCTATCTTTTTTTGGTTTGGACGAAGAGCTGTAGTTAGTGATTTTATAAGAGGAAAGGAGAAAGAAGAGGTTTGAGAAGACGATGAATAGGAGTTTGAGGTTTTAGAGGTTCTTTTAATCTCTAGTGCAGGTATTTATGCCATGATAGCTAACTTTCTAGTGTTAGAAATAAGGAATGATGACAATGAATAGGTTGTAAATTAAACAGTCAAATTTAACAACATTTACTCAGAGACTGTAGTTAGACGGAGGATATGGTAAAACTATTTTCAGATGAGCTCTGGAGCCCCACATGCGAGGGTGTTGCGGCGGAGGAGTAGTTACGAAAGGTCTGTTAGACGAAAGTACAACCGATTGCTTGGCTTATGGAGTATATGTTGAAAAACAATGGAAGCTGGAGCTGGAGAAGTTAGTGAAGTTAAAAGGTTTAGCTGAGAGGATTCTGTAAGGTGAGAGTTACTTTTGTATGGAATGACATTACAGGAAAAGAACCAGAAGTTGCCTGGCATAATCTCTTGTGGTTTCCCCTCCATATTTCTAACTTTTCTCATGTAACCTGGATGGTGGTGCATCATAAAATGCCTAAAACTAGACTTGCTAAATGTGGATTGCATGTTGAGCTTATTATGTCAAAGTGAATCCAAGACAAACAGCGACGGACGCAAAATTTTATGTACGAAAATATTAACTATTAAAAATTTATATTAAAAATGTAAAAATTATGAAATTACAAAATTTTAGAAGATAAAAAATTAAATTATCAATAAAGAATATAAAAATTATCTAAACTATAATGAAATTTAAAATTTTAAAGTACATCTTTTTAATAATGTACTTTTGTCAGGAAGGACCAGGTATGGTCTACTCTGCAATATTTGTACAGCCCCTAAAAGCTAGAATGAAGAGTACAATGGCTTTGCAACATGCATGAAGATAAAATATTGACTATTACTTTTTCTGTCCTAATAAAATAATTATTTTTGTATTTTAAAATTATTTTATTTAAATTATTATTTTTAAAAAATAACAATTTTTATAAAATAAATTTATTTTTTTCCTTTTTATTTTCTCAAAAAAAATAAAAATTAACTTTTTAAAGATAAAGTTATTATTTAAATTATTTTACACTGTAATTTTTATTATAAAACTTCATAAAAAATCAATTTAGTGATAATATAATGAGACGGAAGGAGTATGATTTTAAGACTAGAATGGATTGCTATGACACACTCCATTTGGAGTGAAAGAAATAGAAGATACTTCACTGGTTTGACAGTAGATGAAGATAAGATTCTTGAAGATATTAAAGTCGTAATTAGTAGCAAGTTATGAGTTTAAATGAATAGAATGTTCGATGAACTATTCGTGAATCGTTCGTTTATATTTATTTATTAAGTTAAAATAAATGAGTATGAATAAAAAAATTTATGTTCGTTTAATAAACGTACGAATATAAACTGAGGTGTGTTATATTCGTTGATGTTCACAAACAAGTTTGTTTAAAAGCTCATTTATCGTCTCATTTGTTGACTCATTTAATTATTAATGTCTCGAAACCATTTTTACGCAAGAAAATTGCTTGACGATTAATTTTGAAATTAGGAGTTTTCGTTTAAATTTGATTTTTGAAAAGACTGGAGCGCCACCGATCACTTAGGTAGACCGGACACCATAAAACAACCAGAGATTCGTTTTTTTTTTAAATTGGGTTCGAGAGTCGTTGTGGAGAAGGAAACATATTTCGTTTAAATTAAATAACACACGATTAATTAGAACCTTTTAAGGTAGAACTTAAAATAAATAAGACAATAATTAGTCATGTATTAAAAACCTTTTATGTTGGAATATATATATTTTTGAATATGAATAGGGGTGCCATAAACGTATAGGGGTGCTTTTAATCTCATATTCGATAAAAAAATATATTTCCTTGTAAAAGGAATGTCTCCATTTAGAATTTAAATCCAGTTAATAATTAATGGTTAAATTAAATTCAAAATATTATTCAAAATGCCAATATGCCACGTAAAATTAAAAGGCGTCGATAATGGGTGTTTGAGCGTATTAATCCTTCCCCACACGTAACCGACTTCCGAACCTTTATTTTTAAAGAATGAATCTCTTGTTGTTTTATGGTGTCCGGTCTATCTCGAAATGACCGGTGGCGACTCCAAACCTTTTCAAATATCAATTTAAACAAAAATCCCCTATTTACTAAATTAGTCGTCAAGTTATTTTTATCCCGGTTAAAAAATGGTTTCGACAGCTTGATGACTTTACTGGGGATAACTTTGAGAGTCGGGCCTAATTAATTTTACATGGCATATTGTCATTTTAGAATGGTAATTTCAATTTAATTTTTCTAATAATTATTGGATGGATTTTTAGAAAGAATGGAGATAAACTTTTTATTTGTGTGATATAAACTGTCATTTATGCATAAGCCTTCTACCCTAGCTTTCTCCTTTAAGTGAGAACGAGACATGATCCTACGTGAGGTATCTATCTCCGTGATCGAAATTTTATCTTTTTTCTTGTATACCAACCTTATATACCGTGAGGTTACGCCTCCGCTATAAGGAGACGTATATTCCCAAATTGATGTCTTGTTGTTATAATAGATAGTAACGACAATTCGGGTACCCGAAATCAAATGTGAATTTCAGTTTTGAAGGAGAAAAAATAAAGAGTAGAGGGAAAATAGATGTTTAAAGAGTAAAAAGTAAAGAGTTTGATAAGGAATGACCAGAAAGTAAGAGAGGCACGGAAAAGCTTGCTCAACTCTACGAGCGTTAATGTCTCCTTGTAGAGTCACTGATGGAAGTGATTGTGGCCCTCATCCGATCTTTCTTTACAAACCCATTACTTGGGTTGATCTATCATACTTCATTTTTTTGAGTGCTCAACAAAGACAGGAATGGAAGTGATTGTTGACGTGACATCGACCAGAATCATTGATGTGCATCTAACTGAAAGCGATCAAGCTCCACCTCCTCGATTACAGTCAACTGGGAACTTTTCGATGAAGAGGGCATACGGCGTGACAATCTGTTGACATACGTTTACCTTGGTATACCTCTGCAAAGAGATTAGATAAAGAAAATCATTTCACCAATAGCAATGAGAGTCACTCTGCCTGGACTTCCCAATCAAACATGGACAATGGCTACCAATATGACAGTGCAATAGTGGCGAAGTGAAGATAAGACTTGCCCTTGAGTAGATACAAATGCCTTGCAACGACTATGACTCGTGTCGGAGGAGCTTTGAGCGTGAGCTACCACTCATGCAGCGGCAAAGACCCGCAACTCTCGAAGGGGCCACCAACCGCCTGAATCACTGTAGCAAACCCTCCCTTTACTCAATGGATAGCGCTTATCTTCTTTCAATCAATAAAATGAGAAATAAGAAAAAAATAAAAGATAGAGGTCTTTATTGAGGAGGCTTTGCACCTGAAATAGGACTAATGAAAATCCAGAAAAATGGGTCTGGGTTTTCAAAAACAGTCATGGAGAAAGAGGACCGAAGATGAAGAAAAAGAGAGAAAAAAAGGAAAAAGATAACGTGTGCATCAATAATTTTTTAATAAAAGATAACGGCAGTGACCGTAATGAAAATAAACTAAAAATTAAGTGATTGTAATGAAAGTTTTAAAAGTTTAGTGACTATATTAAAAATGTCTTAAAAAATTGGAAACTACCAGTGTAGTTTACCCAATAATTATTAGTATTATTATTTAAAAAATTAAATATCTTTTAGAAAATAATATTACTTTAAGAAAGTTTGAGGAGAAATGTTTTAAGTATCGCTTGTCATTTACGTTCACGTTTTAATAATTCCATTGCACTGTATGATTTTTATAGAATAATAAGTTGGTTTAACGAAATGAAATGTTAATTTTTTAAATATAATAATAATTATTATATAAATTAATTATAAACTTTCTTATTTTTATACAACAATCTAATAATTATGTATTTTTATCGCCATAAAATCAACATCAATTAAAAATAAATAATTTAGTAGATAATAAAAAATTAAAACAATATATATATATTTACAAATTGCCAAATTGCAACATCATGGAAGATATATATACTTTTATCTTTTAAAACTGAAGATTACAAGTAGCCCAACAACTATATATGATTGTAATTTTATAACCTTTTCATATATTTTTAATAATTCACAAAATTTACTAATATATAAGCATTGACGTGCAATTTAATATTCAACTTTTTTTTTCAAAAAAATAATATTCAACTTTTTTGTTGTCTAATTAGATATATGAGTTTTTAATAAGAAAATTTGGTATATGAGTTCTTTTTACAGCTAAGTAGATTTGATATTTTTTTAATTAAACTTCTTTAATTCTGATTATTCCTACTTATAATTTTTTGACCTAATTTTTAATTACACATTCAAAACAATTTTTTTCAATTTAATCCAAAAACTCATCATATTATTTAATTTGATCACCCAGCTGCATTTTTTAAATTCTTTCTTCTCTTGAATTCATTGACTCTCTTATACTACATCAATATTTTATTATAAAAAATTATTTTTCAAAAATAACATTATAAACATATTCTATTTTTTAGATGATATTTAGTTTATTAAATATCATTACACTTACGCATGTGACATGTGAAAAAGAATATGAAAAAATATATATGTATTCACTGTAGCTTACCTGATTGGAAAAAATGTTTTAAATTAGAATTAATTTGTACCATAATATTATAAATAATTACAATTAAATTTGAAGAGAAACTTGAACAGCTAGACTAAACGCGAGTTCTATAAACTCGAATAAAATTTAACTAAAATTTAAATCATAAAAAACTCATCAACTCAACTAACTCAAAATTTATTTACTAATTTCATCAAATACCCGTTCCTAATAACACCATTAAAAAATTAAGTACCTAAGTAACCATTGAAAAATTAAATACTTATTTACACAACAAAAAAGCTGGATACCATGTGACTGCCAGAGATATAAAAAGTTATATTGACCCCATATATATTTGCAAATTGCCAAATTCCAATCATGAAAGAATTTTGTTCTTTTTGTCTTTTAGCCAAATCCAGGGAATTGTTTTTAGTTTTAGGTATAGCTTAATAATTATAATTTATTTTATATTGAACATATTAACTAAATAAATTTACTTATTACTAACGGGTTGATCCAAGCGGTAAACAGCTTAATATTATTTAAGCAAAATTTTCAGTTCGAGATATTATGTATGCAAAAGATTTCTACTGTGAAACTTATCCACTAAAATCAGATGTGCAGCACGGGTCGTTCCTGATTAGTCAGAGAAAAAAATTTACTTATACATTTATAAAATAAATAATTCAATAAAACAAAATTTATGCTGTTATTAATTTGCGAGAAGTAAAAGAAAAAAAAAGACTAAAGCTAGTTTTTCTAATTTTAAAATCTAAAAAAAAAAACAATTTCTTTCGTTAGTTCCAGAATTATATGCAAGTGGTGGATTTAGTTTTATTCAAACAATAATTATTAAGTTAAATTTTATTGTTAGTCTTTGATGAACCGAAAGATTATGCATGCATGACCGGGTCATTTGTTTCATTTTGGTTTTAGATGTCACTCTTTTCTCCAACTCAAAATCAGCCATGCTTATGGTTCTAGTTTTTAATCCGCCTTGCATCTGTTCAATGCATCTTTCATGTTGCTTTGTCCTCAATTTAAAGTTATTAGAATCATTTTTGCTCGTACTACTTTCGACTGAGTATGTTATGTACATTTCGAACAGGCATCTATCGTAAAACCCCAAGACTCTGCTGGTAAAGCCGACAGTGGATCACAGGCATCTGATACTGCACAATTGCGATCCAATTCTAAAGGTTTAAAATCATCACCGAAGCTTCATATGAGCATCTTTTCTTTTCTGCTTCCTTCACAGTATTATTCATAGTGGCATGTGAATTCGAGTTTTCAGAGTAATGCAACCTTATGTATCATGTTCCTGTTTTACTGAATATATAGGAGCCGGTGACGAGGATGATAATTCAATGGTTGGGATTTCTTCGATTCCGAATGGACAGAAGAAACTTGGAACTCTGGTGAGGCCGAGCACAAGTACTGGATCATCAATAGAACAGTCAGAAGAAGATGAAGTTGAAGGAGAAAATGGAACAATGGAGAACATGGATCCTGCAGATGCCAAACGTGTAAGAAGGTAACCATTGATTGTTCTTTCAAGTTTGCTGATATTTACTTGCTGATGCGTCATGCGTGTCTAAATTGGGTATAACAAATACTGTGGTAGGTTCACAGTCATTTTTTAATTGCCTATCATATGATGCATTTGATATCAAAAACATTTCCATTAAACTGCTTAAGAATGATTGATCGGTTTATTAATGGAGCGAATTAATCCTACAGATACTTAACCTTGTTGTGTTCTATTCCCACCAATTATCCGTATGGTGGTTCAGGATGCTTCCAAATCGAGAGTCAGCTAGGCGGTCTAGAAGGAGAAAGCAGGCTCATTTGACAGAACTTGAGACACAGGTCTATTGCTTTTCCCTGCCTTTTTTTTAGATGCATTTCGTCTTGTTTCCATTTTCTCGAGTTATGAATATCCTAATCCATTATTTATTGTAGGTTGCTCAACTAAGAGTTGAAAATGCAAACTTGTTAAAGCGTTTGACTGACATTAGCCAAAAGTACAATGAAGCAGCTGTTGACAACAGAGTTTTAAAAGCCGATATAGAAACATTGAGAGCAAAGGTAAGTTATTGATATATGTCTTAAAGTCGAGTTTCTTTTAGGATGTGATTTTCTTTAGGGTGATCGTTTAACACGATAAACGCGCAGTTTTTTTTTTTTTTTTTGAAACGGAAATTTTAGAGATCTTTGTATACAAGATGTTGAAATCACTTCTTAATGATATGACCGTTGGTGAATTCCTTATATAGGTAAAAATGGCTGAAGAGGCTGTCAAAAGAACAACTGGTTTGAACCATGTGTTCCGTGCCTCACCTGAGATATCGAAAATGGGTTTCTCATCATTTGATGGAAGTCCGTCTGATACAACAGATGCTGCTGTTCCAGTGCAAGACGTTCCAAAGCATACCTTTTATCAGGCTGCTGCAGACAAACCTATATCCACTCACGACCAGAGAATCAAGAATGCACTCACAGATATTTATTCAGTTGAAAACATACAAACAAATTCTGGAGGATCAGCAGTAACAGGAAACAAAATTGGACGGACAGCTTCTTTGCAGCGAGTGGCTAGCTTGGAACATCTGCAAAATCCGTGGGGGTGTAATCCCCTGTGAATCCCAGTCAAACGGGCAAGGCACACGAGCAGAGTCCAAAGAGAGTTACTAAAGAATGTCTTGGAATTTGACTATGTGTGCTATAGTTTCTGGTTTAACTAGTGGAAACAATGTTATTCTTTTGGTTAATTATGCAGTAATGGCAACTGCTTGATTAAACCTTTCTTTACTCATGTGATATCTCCTGGAAAGTGACTAATCTATACAGTGGTCGATTTCACCACTGCCATTTCCATAACATGATATGGACGTTTTCTATATATCTTGTTATCCTTTCTTTTAATTCAATCCCTGTGATCTACTAGGAAGCCTTTCCTGCATCTTTAAAGTGCTAACTCAAAACTTGTATGTCAGAATCCTGATATTTATTACACGAGAGACGTGGAAAGAACGGGAAAAAAAAAGAGATTGTTCTACGCTGTTGTGTTTTTCATTATCAGGTAACCGATCAAGTTGATTCACTGATGGTCTGCATGAAACAACCACCAAGTTTGATTTCTACCCTCTTTGACTTCATTTTCTTTCTTACAATCTCCACTTGCCGCCACCTTCCGGCAGAAGCATAGACATTTGATAAAGCAACATAATTTTCACTGGTAACAGGCACATGTAGAGAACTCTTCGGTGGCTCTAGTCGGAGCAGAATCTTTCCTACCTTCTCAGCCAATGCATGATCTCCATGAACATTACATGCACTTGATAAACTCTGCCACAGTATGGCATCAGGTTTGATTGGCATCTCTATGATGAAATCGTAGGCTTCGTTTAGATATCCGGCCCTGCCAAGTAAATCAACAATGCAGCCATAATGTTGAATCTGAGTCTCGATACCGAACCTGCTCCTCGTATTGTGAAATAAGTGAAGTCCCTCTTCAACAAGCCCTGCATGACAGCAAGCAGAAAACAAGCTAGTGAAAGTCACTGGATTAGGTCTAATACCGGAATCCTCCATCGCATCCACAGCTCCAATGCTTCTTTTCCTCTCCCATGAACAGCTAAGCCAGCTCCCATGGCAGTCCAAGTCAGAACATTTTTCACACTCATTAACCTAAAAATGCATAAGGCACTATGAATGTACCCACATTTTGCATACATATTAACAAGAGCAGTTCCAATAAAAACATCATCCTTGGGCCTCCGAATTGTCTTCTTTATAAAACCATGAGCACAAGTGCCACTGTAAAGCTCTCCCAATTGAGAACAAGCATAAAGAACACAAACCATGGTAGTATCAATAGGATTCAGGCCAGAAACATCATTCAACATGTCTCTAAACAGCACCAAAGCTTCCCTGCAACATTTCTTAGCTCTTTCCTTTTGTGAAGTATGTAGCGATGTCCCTATCGCTAAAAAAGAATGTGTTTTTTATTATTGTTTTGAAAATATTTTTTTCCGCGTGGAGTTTTAGAAGAAACCGTGTTTTATTTAAGAATGGAGTCGCCACCGGCCGCTCAAGGTGGACCGGACATCGTAAAAATCAGAGATTTGAAAATGTCGGGTTCGGGAGTCGGTTACGGATGGGGAAGGGTTAGCACCCCACACCGCCCAAAATTGGTACTTTAATAATTATCGCTTTATTAATATTAGACTTTCCGGATTAAAGTGACAATTAAATTAAAATCTGGTTATATGTGCGAGTAAATTTTAAAGGCCCCGTTATTCGAGAGTAAACGCCCAACCACTATCACTACGCCGATCATCGCCCTTTTACGCTCGAATAAAAGGGCACCGCATTGACAAAATATATGTCCGTTATGCAAACTTAAAAAAACATGGCAAATATAAATAAATACATTGCGATAAAAATATAAATAAATACTAACATAATAAAATACTAATATAACATAAATAAAATATTAATCTAAAACATACATACATAACTATTAATTTAATACATAAATAAAAACAAATCGAACATAAATAAAATATTAATCTAAAACATACATACATAAATATTAATCTAACTCATAAATAAAAACATATCTAACATAAATAAAATACTAATCTAAAACATACATACATACATAAATATTAATCTAACTCATAAATAAAAACAAATCTAACATAAATAAAATACTAATCTAAAACATACATACATACATAAATATTAATCTAACTCATAAATAAAAACAAATTTAACATAAATAAAATATTAATATAAAACATAAATTTAAAACATAATAAATACTAATCTAAAACATAAATAAACATACAAACTAAAAACACAATTTTAAATTAACTACTACTTCATTAAATCATAAAAATTACAACATAAATAAAAAGGAAAGAAAATATACCTAACTAGGAGTTCGAATGACGAACCCCGACCGAACCCTACAGAGATCTACCACGGCCTCTCCAAAATATTAACTAGAACGGGTCTAAAATAAGATCTCGATCGAACCGGTTAGGACCGGGGGACTGCCCCTTGGCTCTGGGCTAGCCGAGAGCATTGCTCTCTTATTCGGTCAGCCCCTGCCGATTTCAAGTTTTTCTTCCCCCACCCCCATGTCTTTATATAGGCAATTGGGTGGTTGGGGGTTGACGTAGAGCTTCCTCACCTTTACTCTTTTTTTTTACACTTTAATTTTTAGTTATTACAAAATATAGCCTCTAATCATGGCAATCCAAGTAGCACTACTTTCAGTCATTTCATCAAACACTCTTCTTGTTGACAAAACATCCTTATTACTCGAATAGAAATGAATCAATGTAGTCTTTACCAAAAGATTCGACATAAACCCAGATTTAAAAGCATTCACATGAACTTGTCTTCCTAACAATAACGTTGGCAACGATTGCAATCTAGCACAAGCTCCAAGCACACAAATATAAGAGAAATGATCAAAAACTAATTTTTATAGGTCCAAGCTCCAATCACATGAACTTGGCTATTTATAGGTCCTATTTTTTAATTTTTAAATTTAACCTAATATATGTACTCCCCCAAACTTGAGAAGAGTATTGTAGTAGCGGTAGCGCCGTCGTCCAAAACCGTTATTGTAAAAAATAACGGTCCATAATAACCGCAATTCATCCGCTTTTGTCCGAAACCGCGATAAAAGTCGTTACCGAAAGCGCGACCGCGATCGCAATTTAAATCCCTGCTCATAAGCCCCATATTAATTCCAAAATTTTCGCTTTAATGCTAACTGTTTCATTTTGCAGTTATATTTCCAGTAGTTAGTTCCCTGAGACTTTTATCCCTTTTAAACCAAATTTCAAAGACATTCTTGTATGGCTCGAATGAAGCATTATGGTTCGTGGTGGATGAGTGTTTCGGTGTCTCCTTGTTGGTGACTTGGAAGTAATCTTCCATGTAGATTTCATTAAGTATGGAAAATAATACATTTCACTCTTTAAGCAATGAAATTTCATTCTAAGCTTTCATTGGAAACCACGACGCTATAGGAAAAGCTGATTTTATCTCCTTGATCCATAGGTACCTTGAGAACATGGCTACAAGACATTATTTCACTTGTACTGTTGTTACACAGGTTCCTTGACAATCACTGAAAGGGTTTTTCTTACACGTTGTCAATATGTTTCTCAGTAATGCAATTTCTAATCCGACACACTTTTTCTGGCATCCTACGTGGTTGATAATTTTTGAATTTGATGGTCCCTAAATTTTGCAGGCGGCAAAAGGAGTTTGAATCTGAACTGAAAAAGGATGCCGAGTCTCAAACAGAGGAATCGGAGGAGAACCAGACAGCAGTTAGTGAAGAGAAGAAACCAGATGTTGATGCCTCCAGCTCTAAAGGGAGTGATGTATGAGTTCAGAAAACAAACATCTGCTCGGTACGATTTCTCAATGCGTATCTATTATATAAATTGCCTAGACAAAATAATTCTGAACATAGATCAGTTGGGAGAGCGGCTATTTATCGAAGGGCAAGACATTGACTCAGATGGATTGAGCCCCAGGTAGTAGGGTCGAGATCGTAGGCAGCTGTTCGAGTCGTAATACTATCTTCTTGCACAAGGCAAAAGCTGATTCTTGAGTTTTGCATTATGTAAATATTTCAAGAGCAAGAATCATAGCAAGCTGTTCCTGCAGTTGGATTCATCGTTGTTAAATGATCCATACTTAGCCTAACAAGTTCGGTTTCCTTTTTGTGTCATAATCGTATTTAAGATATTTTATATAAATTTCGATATATTACATACATTCGTCTAATTTTTTATATCGTATTTTATTTCTTAATTTGTTGTGACAACATTTGATGGGTAGTTTGAGCACACCCAAATTGACTTTCTGTTCTTTTCCAGTAAATAATTGGAGTCAAGAATCCTAAGCAAAGGCTTTCAAACTTTATATATAATGGAGCAAAATTTAGGTAAGGGTGATTAAAAAAAGTACAGATTTTGCTATTTGTTAAGGTTAATTAACAATTTTATATTAAGTACAATAATAATTAATTTGATGGGTTTAAGTGAAATTGTCGGTTACCTCAAATTACATGGGAATGCTATAAAACAATGAAAACATATAGATCTCCAATCCCCCCATTTTTCTTGTCATTTTAATAATAGAACCTACGGTTAATCGTTCTAGTATTTTAGTTAATCATGCACACTACTATTTTAAACTAATAAATTCACCAATTAATTATTTTTATAAAAATAATTTATGTATTAATTTAAAAATAAATATTTATAAAATATGAATGACCTTTTTATGTTACTTGTAAAGTTTTTATATTTGGTGTATTATTAAAATATACAACCAATTACTAGTTAGTCTAGTAGAATGTTGTAAGAGATCCATTAAATAAGATTAATAGTATTAATTATATCGTACGAATATAGTAAATTAGGTTATAAGGATTGTCACCATATCAATATATATTATTTATACTAATATTTAATTCTCTAAGTTTTTCGCTGGTTAACTATACACTGGAAAACCACTTTAAGGACTCATATTTCAAAGATTAAAAATATTATTATACGAAAGTTTTTTTTTTCACACATAAAATATTAAACAAAATCATATACTACTTTGCTTGATATTAAAACACAAAGCAATGCAGTTTTATACTCAACTTTTTCTACTAAACCTATAATTATTTGTTAACTAAAATTTTTAAAACATAACCTTTTAACGTAATACATAATTTTTTTTAATCTCTCAAATACTAATGGTGAGGGACATGTCTAAGAATTTAAACTTGATAATTTAATCATTAATAATAAATACAATCACTTATAAATCAAGAGTATATTAAATAAATCATCAATAAAATGTTTATAACTTACTTGTAAAAGATCCATCAATCATACTTGAGTATATATAAGGTCCACTATGATTTAGTTACAAGTGCAAATCAGAACAAGATATTAAGATATCGAATCCATTTTAAAATTGTCATGTATTCTATAGTCCATCTTCAAAATATGTATTAGATTAATTTGCATAAAAGACCAAGCTAAAACTTTATTTATTGAAATACTCGGGTTGAAAGCTAAGAACATAAAAAGAAAAGGCCACGGGTCAAATAATTAAATGTAAAACATGCGCGAAAAAAATGAAGCATGTAAGAGTAAGCATATGATGTAAGAGAAAGTCAATAAAATGAGAAATTATTTCATGGTTTTTCTTATCACGTTGGTCATAGTTTTGACTATTAAAAATCACCCACATTACTATTTCAACCATATCATTAATTCACTCAAATTTGAAACTTTCAAATAACTGTATTTTATTTTAAATAGTGTGGAAAAAATATGAGCGTAGAATCATCCGTAGAATAAATAATGTAGATAACTTTTAATGGTTGAAATAATTGTTGATATGGTGAGAGGGTTCAAGAATAATTAAAAAAAAGAGTATCATGCTTTAATGACATAAAGAATCCTTCAAATAATCAAAGCTACTGTATAATAACTTTAAATTTGAAAACATTTTACTGTACCATGACCTACACTAGATACACCCCTACAAACAGTCCAATATATATAATTAATAACATATAATCACAAATAATATATAAATGGTAAAATTTTGATACACATAATTTTACACAGGCCTGTATATTTACACTATAAAAATTTAAATCTTAAATTCTTAACCATAATCTTAAAAAACTAACCCTTAAACCCTATACACTAAATTCTAAACACTAACCTTAAATTTTAAACCCTACAACTTAAACCCCTAAATCTTAAACTAAAACCTAACTCTTAAAATAAAAGACACGTATCAAAGTTTTTTCCTATATAAAACCATATAGTATTGATATAAATCCGACATTATAAAACACAAAGTGGAGTTCATCAAACCACAATCATCACCCATTTGATTTCTTTTTTGTACTTGGGTTGTTTGCTTGTGGTTCGACTTGCCCTCAAAACCATCTCTCTCTCCCTCCCTCCCTCCCTCCCTCCTTTTTCCCTCACTTCTTTCCCTTTAAAACCATACCTCGCAGCACAATAGCTCCCTCTCAGACCCAGAAAAAGGCCACAACTTGAGAATTCTTCTTGGAATCCACAATCTTCTTTTCGGATTATCGGGCTCCGGATCTGCCACCCATTCCACCAACACCCCTCCCACTTTTTTCTCGGTTACCCCGTTCAACTCAAAACCCCCATACCTTTCTACAATAATCAAAACAAAAACCCAGTTTTTACAATCTTTTTCCACTCTTTAAAACATTGAGAAACTCGTCTTTTAATTTATAGACGGAGGAGTGGTAGAGGGAAGAAGGAGGAGTTGCTTTGTTTTGGAGTTTTGAACATGGCGGGTAATAATCAACAACAGGAAGCTGGGTTAGGTGATGATTTCTTCGAGCAGATCCTGGCGGTACCACCGGGGTACGGTGGTGGTGGTGGTGCCACCTTGCCTATGGGGTTGCAGTTGGGGTCAGGTGGTGGTGCAACCGGCGCCAGTGGTGGCGATGGTGGTGGGTTTAGAGGAATGGGAATGATGCCTTTAGGGTTGAATTTGGAACATGGATTCTTAAGACATGAAGATGGAGTTGTTGACAACAACAACAATAATGTTTCTTGTTCAGCTGCTGCTGCTGTTCCTGGGATCAGTGTATGGCACTAAATCAATCTCTTTTTCAATCTTTTAAAACCTTTATTATTTTTAGTGTTTTTGAGTTATCTTTCTTCCACTTCCCTTTAAAGTAATCCTAACTTGAACCTAAGGGGGAATGGCATTTTTTCTTCAAAATATATATATTTAATAGTATGAAGTGAACTACAAGGGTAATTTTGTCATTTTGCATCTCTGCTTTGTGTCAGGAGAGGGATTCTATGCATATGGTAAGTTTGTTTCCACCTTTTGGACAAATGCAAGGTCCCCAAATCCGCCCTTTACCTCAGCCTCAACAGCAGCTCCACCTGGTAAACTTATTTTTTGGACATATATACCCTCTATATTTCATTTTCCTTTACTTTGGGTTTAAAAAGGTGCTCTGTAAGGAGCCTACACCTATAGCCATTTGGACTATTTTTCAGTGATAAAAAAGATTAAAATTAAAAAATGAATAAAATTATCAATTATATATAAAAAAAGAAATTGAAAATCTGAGATTGAACTACCTTTTTGTTTCCTCTTCCTTTTGAGGCTGTACTGTACTGTAAAATTTGACCTTTTTGTACGGTTCAATGATTAAGGTTAGGGGTATGTTTGATATTTAGAGAAAACCTAGGGGTTTAATAATAATATTCACTTTATTACTCGTGACTTTCACGCTCTCTAAAGGGAGAGTGGGGGTAAAAGGGTAGATATAAAGTGTTGTGCACGTGTGGAGAACCCTGCAATTTTTATCTCAGATCTTATACAATTTACTGTAAAGGTGAAAGGGTGATAGTGGTCTTTTTAGTATGGGTGTTTAAAAATATTCGACTTGGTTGACTCGACAACTCAAACTTTAAAAAATTGGATAATTTTTTAAAAAAGTTATCTGACAAAACCGGGTACTAGACTCGGAATTTTTTCTAAGGTAATTAGGTTGGGTATGAGCTGAATTTTTTTGGTAACCGGAAACTTGATCTGACTAGATACTTTTAATATATTTAATTTTTTAGTTTTAAATTATATTTTTATTGTAGGTTCCTTAATATTTTTACCTAAAATTAAATTTAAATCTTTAAATTATTTCTATGTTTGTATTAATACTTTTAAGTTTTAAATTTTTTTTAAATATATATATATATATATTTTTTAAATAGAAGTATTATATTTTCATACCGGGATTAAAAAAACGAGATTAATATTTTTAATGTCTTTTTGGTAATAAATTTTAAAATATATTTATATATATCGAAATATTCATTTTAAAACTAACTTCAAATCACTAATTTTGTGTTTAGATTATATATTATGAACTTTTAAGTTTTATGTGTTTATTATGTAATTTCTTAAACAAATAACTGAAATGTTTGGTTCAGCCATTTTTATCTTTTTTAAAAGAAAACAATTTCCCCATTCTTTGCATGATTTTGGGGAATACAATTTTTTCATATTTTATTCGGTTGGTAAGTGATTTCAGGGTTTATCCGTCACTAATCCTTCGTGTTATGTTGATCACTATTAGTTTATCTTAGACTTGTCTTTGACTCATAATATATGGTATAATGAAATAGACAAGTGACCCTTTGTGAAGATTGATTATGTTCACTAATCTATTTAATAAGGTTAATTGTGATTACTACAAAATTGTCTTTTACATGGCTTTAGAACGTTTTGATTGCATAATCTGATTCGTTCTTGTGCAGCCATTTCATGGCCAGCCGACATCAGGTCCTGTTTCTGCTGCACCGCACCCACCTGCCATCCGTCCAAGGGTACGAGCTAGGCGAGGACAGGCAACCGATCCCCACAGTATCGCTGAGCGGGTAAACTCGATTTCTTTTTTTTTTTGTCAAAAGTTCTTTATGAGTCACTACTTAGTTCCTCTTCATTCAGCATACTTTATATAGTCTTAATTCTGGTAATCTTTTCGTTTCGTATATTTAGTTCTTATCTTCTATTCTTTTGAACCTCTATCGGTCCCTCCACGTTTTTCCTGGTGAATGCAGTTACGTAGAGAACGAATCGCTGAAAGAATGAAAGCTTTGCAAGAGTTGGTTCCTAGCTGCAACAAGGTTCGAATTTTGTTGGCATAATTTATAAATGCTTTATACCTAATTGTTTGCAACTCCATTTAGTTCTTCTATGTGAATCTTTTTGATATTTCATATGAATTCACGGAGTTCGTAGTGCTACTGTAATCATGAAATGGCAGCGAATCTGTTTGTGACAACTAATTTCCGTATTTGCTGATGCATTGCTGAATCTTCTGCAGACGGATAGAGCAGCTATTCTTGATGAAATTGTCGATTACGTGAAGTTTCTTAGACTTCAAGTTAAGGTATTAACATTTAAAACCTCAATATTGATCTCGAATTAACCAAGATTCATTCTACTTTTTTTTCTCTGTTTTTATGTTAAATTAGTCTTTCTCAATATGCTTAGAAAGGAATCATTTTAATAAAGGTAATAAAGTTGCAAATTGTCTTCTAATATTGCTTTCTGAACATCAAATTCGTCCTCGTTGCTTTTGCATTTTCATTTTTTAAGGCCGAGAAAATTTTAGAAAAGTAAAAAGGAAGACTAGACGAGAACACCTCATCATCAATATCGAAAAGTGCCTCAACTAATTTCAATTAATTTTTCTGAATATATCTTCCAAAAGTCTTAGGCTAGTACTTCAGGTAGGACCCTTATGCTGAATCTTAGATATCTATGAAGACCTTAAGACATCCCTTTCTGTTTCAATGTCAAACTAAATCGACTTCTGTCTGGTCTGGTGGTCCCGGAATCTCAAGGCCGCGAAATAACTTATCATCGAATAGTAATAAAGGTGAATTGCATTACTGTTTGTTGGAACAGTTAAAGAATGTGAGCTGGTTTTCTGTTCATTTGTTTTCTCCGACAGCAGATTTCTGTTATCGATTACTTTTGCTACATGTCTTCGGTTTCGTTGAATGTTTGAACAGGTTCTCAGCATGAGCAGACTTGGTGCAGCAGGCGCTGTGGCTCAGCTTGTAGCGGATGTACCCCTATTATCCGTTGAGGTAAAATACAGACTAATTGTAATTCTTAATCGTTGAATCTTGCCATTTGAAGTACTAAGCATGCGAGTATCCGTGATTAGGCACTAAACCATCAAGTATGTACGAAAAAATGAAAAAGGATGTAATGACTTGTATGTTAAGGTATCTCATTTGTTGCTGCCTAAGTTCCTTGTTGCTTTGGAATTTATGAATGTACACTATTTTACACTTTCCGTGGTCGTTTTCCATGAATCTATTAACAGGATAGAGTAGTTGGCTGTCGTTTTCGGCCCTACCGTATATGCTAAGTTTTCTATTTTTCCATGATTTCACCTTTTTATTATCTTTCTATGAATAGGGAGATGGTGCTGCAGGTGGAAGCCAGCCTGCTTGGGAAAAATGGTCAAACGATGGCACCGAACAGCAAGTGGCTAAGCTGATGGAAGAAGATGTCGGTGCCGCCATGCAGTTTCTTCAATCTAAGGCACTCTGCATCGTGCCGATTTCACTGGCATCCGCGATCTTCCCTGCACATCAATCGGATGTACCGACAATCGTCAAACCTGAATCAAACACTCCGTCGTAAAGATCAAAAACAACATCACGACGCATGTAGAAATCAAATCACTATTGGCTCACTGGCGATTAATGTTTAGCTCTAACTCCGACCGGCAACTTTTCCGTCCTCTTTTCGTTTCGAGTTGGAAAAAGACTCGGAAGGTATTTTGATGGTCTATTCGGGGGTGTAAGTGAAGGGAAAACAAGATTCCAAAGGTAGATTGATGTCTTCCTCTATGTAATATCCAAAGTAGGGAGTGAGTGGAGGATGACCAAAAAATAATGGTGGTAGGAACTCGCTTTCTTTTCTTTTCCTTGGATAATGGGAAGTGGGACCATTGAAATTGGATGGTATAGGTATCTCCATGATGTATTTGAAGAAAATTTTAATGCAACTTGAATTATATAATCTACTACCCTTTTATTGGGTTTTGCTCACCGTTGAATTGAACCGAATCATCGGTCGAATTAAAAATCGAGCGGATAATGGATTGGTTGAATTAAGATTCGATGTTTTGTTGATTAATATTTGTTATAAAATCACTTCCTAAAAACAGTAAAAAAGAAAATGACAAAAGATTTATGTTTGAAATGAATTTTTTATTCATAAATGTTTATCAGGAGATAATTTTTTTTAACTCAATTTATTTTTTTAATAATATTTAGGATAATTAGTTCATACACAGGTGGTGAAAATAAAAAGTTTTTATAAGTGTCACAGTTTTAGAGTTTAGGGTTTAAATTTAGTGGTTTATAATTGATGGATTGGAGGTTGGAATTTAGAGTTTATAGGTTAAAACCTAAATCCCTGATAATATTACCATAAACTCTAAGTCCTAAACTCTAAACCTTAAATTCTAACATAAACCCTAAAACTAAGGCGCTTGTAATTTTTTTTATTTGTACCGCATGTATATTGAATAAATCCTAACATTTAATATATATTTAATGCTAAGATGATCTATTAGTATACTCTTTATAATTAAGTATTTGATTCAATTAATGAAAATAGTTCAATACATATAATTTTTGTTTATGGTTATAGATTTAGTTGATAAGATTTATAATTTAGAGTTTAGGATCTTAGTGTTAATAATTTAGATTTTTTTTAAAAAAGTAAATATATAGACTTATGTAAAAACTTTACTCAGCATATGTAAAAGAATTACTTTTGAATAGTTGAATCCATTAAACAATTATTCAAAAAATTTAATTACTTTTTAAACGTAGGTTTTTTATAGTGGTTGAAATTAACCAATTGGACGGGAATCAGTAGGTCGATGGTTCGACCATCCTCATTGAACCATTTTTGCTATAAATAATCTGCATTTTTTAAAATATTGTAACAACAATTATACCAATTAAGTGTGCTAGATTAAACAAGAGAATAAAAGTTTAATTCGACCATCCTCATTGAACCATTTTTGCTATAAATAATCTGCATTTTTTAAAATATTGTAACAACAATTATACCAATTAAGTGTGCTAGATTAAACAAGAGAATAAAAGTTTAAGGATTTATATACAATAAACCGGTGATGAAAACTTTTAGTTTCCATAAGCATCTTAGTTTTAGGGTTTAAGAACTTAGTTTAGGGTTTAGGGGTTTAGGATTAGAATTTAGGGGTAATAGTTAGAATTTAGGGATTAGGGTTAGTTTTTAAGGTTTAGAGGTTGGAGTTTAGGTTTTAGGGTATATGTTGAAGATTTAGATTTTAACCTATAAACCCTAAATTTTATTCACATTCTCTAAATTCTAAACTACTAAATCTAAACCCTTAAACTCTACACCCTAAATTGAGTCCTTAAACCATAAAATTAAGGCGCTCGTTGAAACTAAAAGTTTTCACCGCAAGTGTATCAAATAATTATCTAAAGTTTAGTATATATATATATATATATAGTTTTGTTGGGAGTGTCATTGTTTAAAAAAAGTTTTGTTGGAAGTGTCCGTATCTATAAAGAAGCTAAAATGAAAAAGTATCCAATGTTTATAAAAGTGTGTTGATTTAAAAAAGTAAAAGTTGAGTCCCTTTTTTGAATTTTTGCTATTGTTGGAGGGGTGAGTTATTGGAGAGAAAAGGTGGCAAAAGGAGCTTTATTTCTTTTATATAATTTATTTTACATTACCTACTAAAATGGGACAAATCCAATTACCCTTTTTCTTTTATTGTATCTACAAAGGTACAAAAGAATTTAGTTGGGTGATAATTAATTATAAACAATGAAGTGAAAAATATTCAAGTGTTAACTACATCCTTTATGGAGTTTTGACTTTTATAATTTGTGAGCTCACAAACTCAATTCCACTATAATTAGGGTTCCATTTTAATATTTCTTGAAATCAATTGGGGTTTTGATTTTTTTAACATTATGAAAAGCATGTATGATTGGTGAAGAAAGCAAATCACTAGGAGTTTGAATACACAATGAGTTAGGAGATTTTGAAAATAGTAGGAGTATGACTTGAGGAGTTAGGTTAGATTTGAATAAAAAGGAAAGATATCAACTAGTTTTATAATTGTTCGAATTCGATTTAATTTAATTTCAGAGTAAATTTTTTATATTTAAATTTGACTTGTTTATGCAAAAAAATAATTTTTAATAGTCTAAAGGTGATTACAAGGTTAGAAATTGTTGATTGTTCATACATATTCTTCACCCTTTGATAATGCGCATACACCTTGTACGCAAAGCGATTTAAACCCGTATCTCCTAGGATAAAGATCAAGGTTAAGCTTAAAACAAAATGTTAAATACATTATCAAGGTTAAGTTTAAAACAAAATGTTAAATACATTATCAGATTAGCCACTACATTTAAAAATCAAATAAAAATGTTAAATACAAAGGTTACTCTATTTTGAAAATAAACTTATTTTTTGTGTAGACCTTTTTGTTTTATATTCTCCCCCATTAACTTATTTTGTTGATCAAATCATTGATTTTATTTTTTTAAAAATGTGAAAGTTAAAGGCTAGCTTTTAATATCATGTCATTGTTTAAATAAAAAAATCGATATCCAAATATGTGTTGGGTTAACAATCAAAATAATAATGATCTTTAGATTTTAATTTATAAGAGTGTGCTTATACACCACAATATGATTGTTTGAAAATGTAATTATTATTCTCCTAATAATTACGAGAAATTCTAATTACTTGAACATGTTTAACAAACACAATGTAATTACAATCTTAATTTTTTCTATCATATTTTGGTGTACAAATTGTAATTACACATTTACATAAATTTAAATTTTAAATAATATTAATTATTATAAAAAATAACCTTACACCTTAAAACATTTTATAAATGTTTAAGCAATATTTGACAATAAAATTACCATGGTTGAAAAAGTGTTATAAATATTTAAGAAATACTAATATATTATAAAACCCTAACCTATAACAATAATAATAAATTGCTAGTTGATGTTGTAAGAATAAATAAATAATATATATAAAAACTTTGCATACATAAATTTTTTAAAGTATTATATATAATTGATGTTATAAGAAAAAAAGTGTACATAATCAAATAAAATGGAATGCGATTTCTCTGCTCTTCCTTTGGATGGCACCGGAGTGCCTAATCCGAAGCATCCAGATCCAGGTCGCTGTGGTGATCAAATAGATTCCCCTTCAGATGGTATGGATTGCGATCTTACGGGTTCTCGTTTCGTTCCGTTGGTTTCGTCGGCTAACACTGATGCTTCCCCTCAACCCACTGTTCCATTGATTTTGGTTGCCGATTCCCAATCTGGTAAATTGTCTTCCCCTTCTTCCAAGTCTCCAATCTCTTATAAGGATGCTTTGATAGGTGATGACAAACAAATGCAAGCCACAGAAGGAAGAGATCCTGGATGATGAAGATGTGGATTTAGTTGATGGGGATATCACTCGATCCACAATTGATGGTGTGATTTCCATCAATTTCTCGGACAGAGTCCAAGATATTGCGATCAAAAGCCTCGCTAACACTGTAGCGATCAAACTACTTGGTAGGAGAACCAGATACAACATCCTTCGCACTCGCCTCTACGACCTCTGGAAGCCCGCGCAAGCCTTTTGTCACGGGGCTAGATTTTGACCCTAGCGGATCTGTGCGGCCTTAGACGCCTTCGACGCAAATCAGTCAATTCCTACGCCTAAGTCAGCCTTCAACCAGCCTTGTGAGTACTCCTGCTCGACAACGGCTTCGACAAGCCCTCCAGGTTTCGATGGATCTTGTCACGGGCTAGACCTTTGCCAGACGAATCGTGCGGACCTTAGTCGCTTTCTCGGTTGAAACGTCAGCTAAGTCACCCTGAAATCCCTTGTCACGGCCTTAGGTGAAGCTCTCTCGACAAACACCTAACTTTACCAGGATTCTCGCTCCGGAAGATCAAACACTTCCCGAAGCCCTCGAACGAAAGATCGTTCTAAGCGGAAACTAATCAAAGAACAACGAAAAGAGATTGGCAACTAGAACAACGAAGAACACTTAAGAACAATAAAGAACACTCAAAGAGTTTAGAGTAAATGCTTCTTGTATTACTCAAAGTGAAGTGAAGTGATGTGAAGTAGTGAAGTGAAGAAGTGAAGTGAAGAAGTGAAGTGATTTACAAGTGAGGAGGGAGCCTCTATTTATAGTTGAACTCCCCTATATCCAACGGCTCAGTTTAAATTACATTGACGGTCGAGATTGATCTTAACTAATCAAATCTCAATTCAAATCTCTAATTATCACAAACATTATCTACAAATTATATTTCAAATAAATAGATGATGCTTTGACCAAATTACCCTCATGAATCCTCCATGGATTTGGCTAAGTCCCGTGGGCTTGCGAGCTTTCTAGCATTCTCCAAGTGTCGGGCTAAGTGTGATGGTCTTGGCAAGCCCGTTACACCGCGCAAACCCTCCTTGGCTGATTCTTGCGCCAATGCCTCAGTCCCAAAGGTTTGGTCCACGCCTTTCTCCAAGTGTTGGGCCAAGTCTAATGGTTTTGGCAAGCCCGTTACACCGCGCAAACCCTCTTAGGCTGATTATTGCGCCAATGCTTCGATCCCAAAGGTATGGTCCACGACATTCTCAAAGTGTTGGGCCACATTTGGCAAGCCCGTTACATTGCGCACAACCTCCCTATCTGATGCTCCCGCCAGTGTCTCGATCCGAAAAGTTTGGTCCGTGATATTCTCCTCCACTTGACTTAGCGACGCCCTCGTTGCTGCACTCGAACGATCCTGGGCAGGGTCAACTTGATTACTCGTCGATGCCTCGGCTTCATGCAATTCCCCCATATGAACTGCTCGCCTCGACTCAAACTGTTGTTGAACATCGCGTGCTAAGACGCCTCTTGATACATCTCTCTTGTAGGAGCATTCTCCCACAAACTCTGATTTACCTCGACTTAGACCCACTTGGTCCTGCGGCAAAGACTTGGAAGTCGTCACAACATTGAACACAGACTGAACTCTCAGATTCGTCGACAACTCTAGTTTGCCCCTTTGAACTCTAAAAGGTCTATTCCATTCTTCATTTCCCCCGCACTGAAGACTAGGTCGTACTTGATCTACGCTCATCAACAATGGCAAATCAAAACCAAAAACACTAGGAATGTGTTTGAGATGTACCTTCTCCTCGATCACATTTACTCTAAAACAGGTCAGCCCTTCTTTCTCCTTGAAGTCTGGCCCCCTCTGCATTGAACCTTCTTCATCGAAGTTCTTTGCATGCATTGGCACTTTCGCCACAAAGTCTGTTGCGCTACTCTGCATCGGCTCTTCTTCCCTGAAGTCCATTGCTTTTGGTTGCATCCGCCCTTCTGACTTGAAGTTTGGTGCTCTCTTGCATCGATCCTTCTTCCTTGAAGTTCGGTGCTTTCTCTTGCGTCGACACTTTCTACCTGAAGTTCGTCGCTCGTTTCCCACCTTGCCCATGGGTGGTGTCTCCACGGTTACTATGTCCCTTAACGGCTTGGCCCCTTTCGACTCTCCAATGGTCTCAAAAGCGATGCTCTTTCCCGAACATCCTTGGCAAGCTCCTCGGTAGCCTTCTCAGACATGGTCACCCCTTTCTACTTTCGGTCCCCCTTGGCCTTGGCAGAACTCGACATTATTGGATCAAGCAATGCAGCCTCGCTTTTTTCAGGCTCACCCAACTCCTTGGATGGCTTGACTCGATCCAGGCACTCTCGTAATTTGTGAGGCCCCTTACACTGGTAGCACTCTAGTTGCTTCATCTTGCATCAGCACTTCTTCCTCGAAGTCCTTCGCTTCTTTCCCACCTTGCCCATAGGTGGCATCTTAACGGTTGCTATGTCCCTCAACGGCTCAGCCCCCTTCGACACTCTACTGGTCTCAAAAGTAATGTTCTTCACTTGAACACCCTCGGCAAGCTCTTTCCCAACCTTCTCGGACATCTTCAACCCATTCTGCTCATGGTCTCCGCTTACCTTGGCAGAACTAGACAACTCTAAACCAAGTTTCACAGGCTCTTTACTCTTAGCCTTGTCTTGTCCCTCAGACCACTTGGCTCGAAACGGGCATCTCCGCAACTTATGAGGTCCCTTGCATCGGTAGCACCCCAATCGCCTCGTCTCTACCTTTGACTTGACAGCTTTCACACTTGCTATCGCACCAAGTCTCATCACTGGCTGGACTACTTTGGCACTCGTAGTCGAACCACGGCTCTCACTTCGCTTGGCGGCATTGACACACACAATCGCCCCAAGTCTCGCTACTTCACCCTTTGACTCATCTGCTGTCTTCACTATGGCAGCTAGGCGGTTCTTCTCGGGACATCCCCTTATCAAATGAGGACCATCACAGAAGTAGCACTTCAACTTCTTGCTCCCCTTCTTTTCTGGCATAGACTTAGCCTCACCATTCTCCTCGTCTCTTGAATTAGGCTTGGTTGACTCAACACTCGCCTGCTTGCATTTTGTGGGCTCGGTCAGAGGTTCGGCAACAACGAGAGCCTCTGAAAGTCTCTGGGCATCTCTCTGCTCTACTGCGAGCTTCGCCCCCGGTCTAAATCCCTCTAAGAAGGTCTTGAGCGCATCACATTCACTCATTGCCGTCTTGCAACTGAGCAGCTCCCTCTTGAGCTCACCCACTTCTTTTCGCAAAGCTTCCATCTCAGCTCCACTAACATTACTCCCTCGAACAGTCACCAACTTGTTGAGAACTTCTCGTGTCTCGTCCTTGAACCGGTCATCTATGGACTCTACTTCGTCAAGACGGGACTCGAAAACACCTTGGGTCTGCTTGGCCTCCTCTTCGGATTTCTCAAGTCTAAGAACTCTCTTTCCCAACGACTCCAATTCTGCCTTCATTGCCTCCACTGCATCTTGAAGGGAATTATCTTGTTGGTTCAACTTATCGTACACCGAGTTGAGAACTTCTCGGATCTCCTTCGCGGTTTTCTCCTTGGAATAATCATCCACTTTTTGCAAATCCCCCATCTTGGCTTCACAAGCACAACTCTCTCGAACTACCTCCAACTCGTTGAGGATGCGTTGCGTCTCATCATTGAACTTGCCCTCCATGGACTCTAACTTTTCAAGACGTGACTCCACAACACCTTGGATCTTTTTGGCCTTCTCTCTTAGAGTGTCCACTGTAGCCTCTAAGGAATTGCCACGCTCAGATATCTTAACTTCCAAGCCATTAAGAGCCCATTCAACCTCATCCTGGATCCCTTCCAGAGACTCTAACATCTCAAAATCCAACGAACTCAGCTTCTCAAGGTTTACTGACTCTAGCTGTTCAAACACCACCTGGCCTCTTTCTTGAAGTCCAAGAGTTTATCGACCCAAACCTCCACGACCGTTATGAATTCGAGATTCGATTGCAACTTATTTTCAAGACGGTTGCTCCTCTCGTCAAATTCATTCAGAGTCTTTCTTACATCGTCCATTGTCAATGTCTTCTTCTTTGGTGCCATCTCAATCACCACTTTAACACGAACTAGTCTGATCCCTGATCCCTTCGACTAACTCGAACGCAAATCACCACCACACTTAACTGCACCTACAAGCTGGAATCCACTACACTTGACTGCACCTGCAAGCTGGCTTGAACACAAGTCACCACCACGCTTGACTGCAACTGCGAGCTGGCTCGAACACAAGTCCCTTCCTCGACTCACTCTGATACCACTTGTCATGGGGCTAGATTTTGACCCTAGCGGATCCGTGCGACCTTAGACGCTTTCGACGCAAATCAGTTGATTCATACGCCTAAGTCATCCTTCAACCAGCCTTGTGAGTACTCCTGCTCGACAACGGCTTCGACAAGCCCTCCAGGTTTCGATGGATCTTGTCACGGGCTAGACCTTTGCCAGACGAATCGTGCGGACCTTAGTCGCTTTCTCGGTTGAAACGTCAGCTAAGTCACCCTGAAATCCCTTGTCACGGCCTTAGGTGAAGCTCTCTCGACAAACACCTAACTCTGTCAGGATTCTCGCTCCGGAAGATCAAACACTTCCCGAAGCCCTCGAACGAAAGATAGTTCTAAGCGGAAACTAATCAAAGAACAACAGAAAGAGATTGGCAACTAGAACAACGAAGAACACTCAAGAACAATAAAGAACACTCAAAGAGTTTAGAGTAAATGCTTCTTATATTACTCAAAGTGAAGTGAAGTAATGTGAAGTAGTGAAGTGAAGAAGTGAAGTGATTTACAAGTGAGGAAGGAGCCTCTATTTATAGTTGAACTCCCCTATATCCAACGGCTCAGTTTAAATTACATCGACGGTCGAGATTGATCTTATCTAATCAAATCTCAATTCAAATCTCTAATTATCACAAACATTATCTACAAATTATATTTCAAATAAATAGATGATACTTTGACCAAATTACCCTCCCGAATCCTCCATGGATTTGGCTAAGTCCTGTGGGCTTGCGGGCTTTCTAGCATTCTCCAAGTGCCAGGCCAAGTGTGATGGTCTTGGCAAGCCCGTTACACCGCGCAAACCCTCCTTGGCTGATTCTTGCGCCAATGCCTCGGTCCCAAAGGTTTGGTCCACGCCTTTCTCCAAGTGTTGGGCCAAGTCTAATGGTCTTGGCAAGCCCGTTACACCGCGCAAACCCTCTTTGGCTGATTCTAGCGCCAATGCTTCGGTCCCAAAGGTATGGTCCACGACATTCTCCGAGTGCTGGGCCACATTTGGCAAGCCCGTTACATTGCGCACAACCTCCCTATCTGATACTCGCGCCAATGTCTCGATCCGAAAAGTTTGGTCTGTGACACTTTCGTCTTATGGACATCGAAAACGATTATTTTTTGGTGACTTTTAGAACACGCTCTGATTTCATGAAAGTTGTTTCTGGTGGTCCTTGGGTTATTTTTGGCCATTACGTTGTTGTGGAACCGTGGACAGTTGACTTTTCCTCCTCTCAGCCTCATCCTAGTCGGGTCGGTCACTCTTTATAAGAAGAGCATAATTACGGCAATTGCTGAGTCTATTGGCCCAGTTGTGAAATTGGATTACCAAACTGAATGTGGTCGTCGGGGTCGATTCGCTCGTATGGCTGTCAGTCTTGATCTCAACAAGCCCTTTGTCTCAAAATTGCTCATTAATGGAAGGCTTCAGGTTGTCGAATATGAATCACTTCCCGCAATTTGTTTTGAATGTGGGAAATATGGACATGTTAAAGACATCTGCCCATCTATTACCAACGCTATCGGTGAAGTTGCTCCTCAACAGAAAATGGCTCCCACTTCTTCTGTTGCGTCGGCCAAAGTAGATTCTTTTGGTCCTTGGATGATGGTTAAGAAACGCCAACGTCGAATGCAGTGTAAGGACTCTAAACCTGGTAAAATTAGTCCAGAATTTGTTGTTAATGAATCCAGGTTTAAACCAATTTTTGTGGAGGACCCTCCTGCTTCACCCTCTGTGCCCGGATCGCCACGCAGCAGTCCACGTCCTGCTCCTTTACCTCGACTTGCAGTGCCAAGTGGTTGCACTTTGAATAACAATTCCAAGTCGCATGTGGTTAGCCAGTCATCAAACATGGCCAGAGACAAGGCACAAGTTCTGCATGACCCTTCTACTGTCATCTCTAATGGAAAGGCAAGCTCGGCATCTGACTCGCGGTCTGCTAAATCCCGTTTCATGCTTTTCATGCGCAAACCAATTGTTCTGCAACATCATGGCGCAGCTACCTCATCTAAGTCTACTCCAGCCCCTCATCGCCGTGTATCGTCACTTAGCGCGTTTTACGCCTTTCAGTCGGCTCTCTATTGATAAATTAAAACATATGTTGGTGGTGGTTTCGGAGAATGATAACCCAAATATTCTCATCTCCTCATTGACGGAAGTATCGCCCATGCTTAAACCACGCAAACCTCCTGACCAGCGTGCGTTACAGGATTTCCCTTCAGCTGATGGTGTCGATGTGTCTGATCCGAATGGCATTGTTGAAAGTGGAAAAGGGCTATCTCTGTCTAATGTAGTGGAAGCTACTAAGAAGCCGTCTTCCAAGGGCCAGTAATGTCTTTCACCCTCCTTTATTTATTTTATGATGAATCTCAAATTTATTTGTTGGAATGCCCAAGGGTGTGGGCATCCTAAGTTTCTCACTACTGCTAAGCAATATCTTAAGGACTACACACCTGATTTGTTCGGTATTCTGGAGCCACGTATTAGTGGGTTTCGTGCGGACTCTGTTATTAGTTCGTTGGGTTTTCCTTTCTCTCACAGAATTGAAGCTTCTGGTTTTTCGGGTGGTATTTGGTTATGTTGGCATGAAACTGTCTCTGTGGAGGTTCTTCTCAACCACTTTCAGTTTTTGCATTGCCGTATTTCTTGTAAAAAGTCTAGTTCGTCTGCCTTGCTCTCTCTTATTTATGCCAGTCCGTCTGCTTCGAAGCGTAAAGCACTTTGGCCTCATCTGAGTTCTTTGGCACCAACCATCCATTGCCCTTGGGTTCTCATGGGTGACTTTAACGCGACCCTATCGTCGTCCGAAAGGAAGGGTGGTACGGGTTTCTCCAGATATTGCCGTGATTTTCAAGACTTTATTTGTAGTAGCGGTCTGCGGGATATGGGATTTTAGGGCCCTGAATTTACCTGGTCTCGGGGCAATACGCTTGCTCGTCTAGATCGTATGCTATGTAATGATAAATGGGATGAAGTTTGGCCTGATTCTACCGTGGCTCACCTACTCCGCATGAAGTCTAACCACCGTCATCTTTTTCTTCATGTGTGTGCCCCCAGACTCTCCCCGGCCTCTCGTCATTTTCGTTATTTTACTGGCTGGCAAGGCTATGCTGACTTTGAGCGAATGGTTAGGGATAATTGGAAGTCTTCACCCTCTCTCGCGGAAACCATTGCTTCTTTCTCTTCAGCTGCAGAAAATTGGAATCTGACTATTTTTGGATTCATTGGTACTAGAAAGCGCAATCTTATGGCTCGTCTGCGTGGTGTACAGAAGGCCCTTGAATCTAGACATTCGGGCTTCCTTGTTCAGCTTGAACATGACCTTCAAGTTGAGCTTGAACTTCTTCTCGACCAGGAGGAATTGCTGTGGAAACAAAAATCGCGGGCAGATTGGGTTTCTTGTGGTGATCGTAACACGGCCTATTTCCATCGTAAGGCCAAGAGTCGTAGAGTGCGTAATCATATTTCATCTTTGCGACTACCGGACGGTACTTGGTGTGAAGATGAGGGCTCTCTGAGAGCCGAAGCTGCAAGCTATTATCACCGTCTTTTTGCTTTGTGGGATGACACCCCTGGTCCTTACCTGCTGACTGGATGCTTCCCTTCCATAAATCTAAATATGATGGATTTAATCGCCGTCGTTCCTTCTTGCGCCGAAATTAAAGATGCTCTTACCGCCATGGCTCCTCTTAAGGCTCCTGGGCCTGATGGGTTACATGCGGAATTCTTTCAGAAGCAATGGTCTACTGTTGGTTCGGATGTGTGCCGCGTCATCCAGGATGTTTTCAAAGGTGGTGATCTTGAATCTTCCCTTCACAGAACTAATGTTGTGCTCATTCCCAAGGTTGACGTTTCGCAGTGTTTTGCGGATTTCTGACCTATTAGTTTGTGCTCGGTTATCTACAAATTGCTGACGAAGATCATTGTGAGACGTTTTAAGAGTATAATGCCTCTCCTGGTGCATCGTTCTCTTGTTGACGCAGGATTCTCTCCTCCTATAATTCGCATCATCATGCATTGTGTCACTTTTTCTACTGTTCAAATTCAGTGGAATGGTCAGTTATAGCCTCCCTTACGCCCCGAGCGGGGGATTCGCCAAGGTGACCCCTTGTCCCCGTACCTTTTTGTTCTTACAATGGAACGTCTTGGACATGCTATTCATTCAGTCGTCAGCTCTGGGGCTTGGATTCCTTTTCGAATGGTACGCAATAGAATACCTCTCTCATCTTTTCTTCGCTGATGACCTTATTCTATATGCAAGGGCGGATGTAGATCAGGCGAAAGTTATTTCGGATATCCTATCTATTTTTGGACATCACTCAGGGTACAAGGTAAATCCGCAGAAAACACAAGTACATTTCTCTCCCAATACGGATCCTACTATGCGCGCAACAATCTGCTCGTCTTTTGGATACCATGAGTCACCGAATCTTGGCACTTATCTGGGAGTTCCTGTTCTCCACCACCGTAGTTGCTGTGCTGACTTTGATTTTATCCTGGAGCGTATGCGTTCAAAGCTTAATTCTTGGGAGGCTAGGTCTCTTTCTTTGGCCGGTCGAATCACTCTAGCGAAATCAGTCCTTGCTGCAATTCCTACATATTTCATGCAAACCATGAAGTTTCCAGTTAAAGTTTGCTTGGAAATTGATAAGATAATCCGTAATTTCATATGGGGGTCCAATGCTTCCTCTCGTAAAATATCTTTAGTTAATTGGGAGTCTATCAGCCAGCCTTTTAAGTGTGGAGGTTTAGGCCTATCAAGATCTCTTGATCGCATTAAAGCCTTCATGCATAAGCTCGCATTTGCACTTGTACGCCGAGCTGACATTCTTTGGGTACAAGCTCTTCGACAGAAGTATAAAATGCTCTCGTATTGCCCGTTATCGATTGCTCGTCCTAATAGTTCACCCCTATGGCGTGGAATTTCGAAAGCTTGGGAATTAGCTAGAGAATGTTTTTATTGGTTGGTTGGCAATGGTTCTTTAGTCAACCTTTGGAATGACACTTGGGTTCCGTCTCTTGGTCCTCTTCGGCCATGGCTCAAAAATCAGTCTGCGCCACCTCCTTTTGATAGTTTTGGCCACCTTGTGCGGCTAGATGGGTATTGGGATGTATCTCGGCTTTTGGATATTTTTCATCCGAATGCTATCCCTCACATTGTTGGAATCTCTCCGCCATGTTTTGACTCCATTCCTGACTCTGTGGCATGAAAGGGGACACCATCTGATGATTTTAGTTTGGCATCTGCGCATCAGCTGCTTGCAGAACATTCTTGAAATGACTCGGATCCAAAATGGTCCTCTATTTGGTCTTTGCCGGTCCAACAACGTATCAGGGTGTTCATTTGGCTTGCTTTGAAAAATCGGCTCCTCACGAATGCTGAACGTGCAAGACGTGGCCTCACTGCTGACCCATCTTGCTCTAGTTGTGGTTGTTGCAATGAATCTTTTATCCACATTGTTCGTGATTGTCCCCCTGTGAGTTCCTTGTGGGAAAGCCTTATTCCATACCATAATCATGAGGCTTTCTTCTATGTTCCTCTTGAATCTTGGATCATGGAGAATATTGGCCATGCACCACCAGTATCGGATGGAGATGTGCCTTGGCGTTGTTTTTTCCCCTCATTTTTGTGGCAGGTATGAAAGCGACGCAATGACTTAACTTTTAATGATGTTTGCATGACTATGCCAGATGTCTATTGTGCGAGCAAGGTGTGGGCTTCACATTTCAATAACTCGGCTTTGCCTTTGCTTAACTCAGCCCCTTTACAGTCTATATCTGTCTCCTGGCAACCGCCCCCGAATGGATGGTTCTGTCTCAACACCGATGCTGTTGTTGCGGCTAATTCTGGTTATGGCTCTATTGGGGGCGTTATCCGGGGTCCTGTCGGTGAATGGATTGCTGGTTACCATAAGTGTATTGGTGTGGTTAACCCCTTACAAGCGGAACTATGGAGCATTCTTATTGGTATGCAGGTGGCTCTTCGACTTGGAGCTGAATGACTTCAAGTCCAATCCGACTCTTCCCATGCTATCAAGCTCATTAGGGACGTCTCAGCCTCCAATTGTCACTTGCCGCTGGTTCGTGCTATTTCTTTGCTTCGTGAACATGCCTGGGTCACTGAATTCACTTGGATTCCATGGGAATGTAATAAGGTGGCTGATGCTCTCTCAAAGCTAGCCTCGACATCTCGCTACCACCTCTCGATCATTGATGATGCTCCATCGACTATTTTACCTCTGTTGGATCGTGATATCCGTGCCCCCCTTACAACCGGTTTGGTCGTCATTAGTACCTAGTTGTACTTCTTTTAAATTAAAAAAAAAAAGTGTACATACATAAAACCATTCTTATTTATTACATAATAATAATAATAATATATTAAAGACTATATTTACGCAAGTAATTAACCTAATTCTCAAATCTCTCCTTACGAATAAAATACTATAATTAAAGATTCTAATTACACTTAATTAGAGGATCATAAGTTACAATGGAAAAATTATATCATAGGCTCATCTCGCCACGTTATCTATAGTCTCAACCAATAAAAACCATACATTTCATTAATTTTTTTCATGTCACTTTTTTACCAAGTGAATCTTCACATTGTAAAAACTGTTTTTGAAATTTAATTTACAGAAGATTTATTTGGTAAAAAGTGACAAAAAATTAATAAAATATATATTTTTATTAGTTTGAACCGTAAATAACGTGGCGGAACAGACCTATGATATAAATTCTCATAACAATGGTTATATAAATAAGCTACAACTATATAACTATAGTAATTACCCCCGATTTTTTTGATGATAAAAGGAAACAAGCCTAATCGATTGCAACAATTAGTCTACTTTAACTAGAGAGATATGAATGAAGAATATCTAGGATTATATTTAGGGATAAGAAAATTCCCACAGTTCCAAAAGGTTGCTGCCAAGCTATCTTCGCCAAACTATATGCAAGCATGTTCCCCTCGTGAGATATGTATGATAATCGAACATTCCACTGGTGATCCAAAAAATTCCAAATATGATTTACCCTAGAAAAATTTAATTTTATGGAACATAGGAAACATTATCTCGAGAGTGGCATCTAAGTGGGCTGAAACGGGCCCAATCAATTTTAAAGTCTAAATAGTTAGTACACTTCATAAAGTGGGCTGAAATGAGCTCAATCACACGCTATGCTGTGTGAATTATCAAAAAAAAAAATGATGGGAAAAATCTCTTGATTTAGTTCATGAACTCAGATTTTTTTATCATTTTGACGATATGATATTTTAAGATTGTGTGAATTTAAAATGATTAAAAATGAAAAAATATTAAATTTAATGACTAAAGTGGACAGAAGAAAATTCAAAGACCAAATTGAAAAAAAATATATCAAATTTGGACAGTAAAAGTTGCTTTTTCTCAGAATTGTTTATATGAGAATTTTTTTTATCTACAGCCTGATACAAAAGTTGTTCTCAAAGGGAATGAGATTCGCTAATCGACTTAGTGATTAAAGTTACTCATATTATCTTATTTTGTATGAGTTCGAATGGCGACAAGAAAATATAATAATTCTTTATTTAGCAAAAAAATTGTGAAAGCATAGTTGTAATGGGTTAATTAAATTCCTTTTGGAATGTTAATTTTTTTATATTTATATAAATTTTAATACGTTCACATATTTATATTATGTTTATGTTTAGGGTTGTAAACGAACCAAATGTTTAATAAACCGTTCGTGAATTAGTCGGCGGGAAGTTCGTTTATTTATTAAATGAACGAACATGAACAAGATTTTATGCTCGTTTAATTAAATGAACGAACAAGAACAAAGGGCTTGTTTGTTCATTTACGTTCGTGAACGTGCGATAATCCGTTCATTGATGTTCGTTTAAATTTATTCACATATATCCATTTATATTTATTATTTTTCATAACAAATATATTATATTAAAAAAATTAAATTTATTCACATATGTTCGTTTAGTTGTTTGTGTCTGTTCATTTATTCGGTTAAAATTAAACGAACGGACATAAACATACTCTCGTTCGTGTTCGACCGGTTCATTTATAGGCCTATTTATGTTATTTTTGTAATATTAAATACTTTAATTATTTTTCATTTCTTTAATAAATATCTCAAATAGTTTTATATTTTGCATATTTTGTGTTATTGATTCAATTTTAATTTAAGTTATATTTTGATACACAAGTTGTATAAAAAATATTCCACAACATTTCTTTGAAATATAAATTCTAAATTATTAAACTTAAAACCCTAAAATCTAAACTCTAACCTTTAAGTTTTACAACCAAAACTCTAAAACTCTAAACCTTACAACTTAACAAGCTTGTGTAAACTTTAATTTACGCAATATGTGTATCAAATTTTTTTAATTTTATTTTATTTTCATTTACTTCAAATTGAATTATTACATCAAAGTCTTAAAAATAAAATAAACCAACCAGTCTCCCATGCCCAAAGGAAGGACAAACGAAGAAAAATCATTTGCACCTAAGTATGCTACTTTCTATGCCCCACACTAAAAATTAATAAATTAAGTTTTAAACCCTAACCCTAAATTTTACATCCTAAATCTTACACCCTAAAAAATACACCATGCCCTAATTTTATAAACCCTAACCATAAACACTAATTTTAAACTCTAAAATCTAAATCTACTTTGTTAAATGAGACACCAAAAGAGACATAATTAAAGACAGACGGTTTCCGTCCAAGATAAACCATTAACATAAAGTCGATTAATTCAATTAATTTGATTTAGTCGATTTGATTCAACTTTTATCTACTTTTAACCAAATTCAATATAAAATTTAATATCGAAGCCTATGTAAGAAAATGTGCATTTCTTCAACTTTAGCAGACAAGGAATAATTATTAATTTGACTTTATCAAGCACATTGCCATTCATTTCAAACTTTGATGTGATATGCCTTATAATTATTGAAATTTGAGATTTGTGTCTGGTCTTTATCTTCCTTTTCTAACTTTTTTTCTTCCTGAAAACCTATTATATGATTGATATTAGATAAACTTCAAGCTCTATAATTTCCATTTTAAGAAAATATTGATAAATCATTTGGAGAAATAAGGGGAACTAATAACAAAATGGGATTTGATTTATCTTTTAAATCAATAAATATAAGTTTTCCTTGTCACATGATACATGGAAAAAAGAAAGGAAAATCTTATGAATCCCATACATTTCCCTTTGTACAAGTTCCACAAAAATCAAAACATGCCGATTTCCAAACTATACATGAAAAAAATGTTTTTTTTCTTGTGGACCAACCAAAACAAATGGACCTTAATTTATTTCTCCATAACTTGTGTCTTTGAAATTGTCATGGGATTATTTCTTTTTTCATACAACACAGCTCAAACCTCTTTCTTCCGATCCTTTCATGATCCTCAACCTTTTGCAAGAATTAATGAACATCCTGTGTAGGAAAAAAAAAACCCATAAAATTTGTAAGCATTTGTTTTGTCTTAAAGTTGAAAAATCAATGAATTTAATACATACATAGGGTAAAGAACTTAGTCCCATGGTACATCTCCAACCAACATCCAATCACCATCTTTATCTTCGTAAGTAGGCACAAATTCTGACCCATTGTATCCTTCCCCTTCTGAATATTTATCAACTTTGAACTTGAACATTTCCTCCAAGGCCTTAAGCAATTCTGGGTATCCCTTGTACATCTTTAAATCTATCTTTCTAAGATAAGGAGCTCCATCCATGCTAACTTTGACATACATTCCGCATGTCTCGGCCTCGGTTTTCTTCGTTTGGAGGTTGTTTTTTCAGTAAGATTGGATCGGCGGCCACCCGACGACTTGTGCCCTGCAATGTTCCATGCATATATCATCAGCAAACCATTAATCAATGAAAAGAAAACTATAGAAAAAGAATAACTTTACCATTTGCTTACTTGGTGGGTGGAGCTGTTTCTTGATCACAATTTTAGCAGCTGCAACACTAGAATCTTCATTCATATCAGGCAAGGCTCTTTTGTTACTGATCCTAAGGGTTGTGGAAGCTTGCTCCTCCGACGTGCCCGGCAGGCCTAATCGGAGCTCGGTTGCATCAAGGTTAAAATCTTTCTCGAATGCCATGCTTTTAGATATTGGATTTGATTGAGTTTCAATAACTGATTGATTGATCGATACAACGTGTTTTGCTACAATGATATATCGAACTGTTGATGAAATATATCTGGAAATATTGTTATGAACTGTGCTATATATAATTCAAGAAAAGGCTTAGATGATGATGAGGAACATATGCATGTGTTTAAAGTCTTGGGAAATTTCTGTGATACTTTATAGAAAGGGAATATGTGGTGATAAAGGTGTGTTTAGTCCATGAATTTGGACATAGGGCAGCTAAGATGTTTGTCGATTGAGCAGCATAATTTAGGCACTTGTCTTAAAAAAAATTGGGACAAGGTTGGGACAAGAGGTTAGCCGCCCATATAAATATTGCTGTCTGTGATATCAGAATAAGATCAACGGTGTCAGATGGTTGATCAATTTCCTAGGGAATAAATCTAGAGCATTGGATGGTATGACTGATTTTAATTGACTTGGGTTGAGTACCACATGGGTGGTTGTTGATGGGTAAGACATGGTCTAATTTAGGGCTTTAATTTGATACAATAGTATGGGTAACCTTACATGTGGGCATGGTCACCTTATGGAACCAATTACCTCATATTGATAAGGACATTAAACCACATGAACGTTTCAAAAACTGATAATTTTTTTAAAAAAAAAAAAAAGCAATTTACTACTTTATTATAGATTATTGGTTCAAATTAGTTTTACTATTAAATGGGTCAATTTAATCTTAGCATAATGCCAAAAAATATCTCTAACGTTTGACTGAATAGTCACTTTGGCCTCTATTTTTTAAGCAATTTAATCAACGTTTCATTTTGGGTCAAAATGTCCCATTCGTGAATAAAAACTGTTAATCAACAGACGATAAACAACTTGAAATGACTTGACAGAATGACACGTCATAAGAAAAATATTTTAAATTTTGTACAATTTTATAAAATTATTTTTCTACTGATGTGTCATTCTGTAAACTCAGCATATTTGCCTATATGAAGGTGTTATCGCGGCATGCACTGCCATGTAGGTTTGTCACGTCATTTTAAGCCATTTAACGTTCGTTGACTAACGATTTTTATCCGCAGATGGGCCTTTTGACCCAAAATGAAACGTTAAGAGTTAAATTATTTTTAAAAAATAATAGCCAAAATGATTATCTAGTCAAACGTTAAAGGCATTTTTTAGCATTATGCCTTAATCTTATAAAAGTAAAAATAATCAAATAAGACCATTTTGTTTACAAACCAGACATTTACTATTCGGAAAATGATAATTCATTTTAACAAAGTTAATGATTTATATTTTTTATTGTTCTACAAATGAAATCTTTTCCGTTAGAGTTGAAATATGAAAGAAAGAAATAATTTTAATGTTATTTTTAAATAATTAATGTCAAACCTGTAAATTCTTGGCTTTTCAGTTCTTTGTAGTAATACAAGGATTGAATTGATGTATTTAGAATAGAAACCGTCTGTAGTTTTGGTGCTTTTATTTATGTCCAAATACTAAAAGATTAAATTTAAGAGTTATGGTTTATGATTACGATTTAAAGAATTTATTATTATAATTTAGGGTTAGAGATTAAAATTTAATTTTTTAGTATTGAGACTTGAGACATAAAAAGGGCATTGAAAAGGGCATATGTTTTTTGTTAATGTATTTAATATTAAAAACTAAATTGAATCAATCTATTAACAAAATTCCTCTACCCCTACATATGCCCCAAAAAGCTAAAAACTAAATTCTAAGTCCTAACTCTAATTTTTAAATTCTAAACACTAAAATAAATACTTAACCCTAACCTTAAACATATTTATAATCATGAGGATGGCATAGGTGCTGATAAAAATTGCAATGGAAGTTTTCTAAAAATAGGTGGTTTGGGAGAGGGTTAATTATAAAGTCAGATTCGAGTGTTGTGATTAATTAGGCTTATAATCCGTCTCAGAGGCCGTGGAGCTGGTGGTCGAGATTTAAAGAAATAGACTCACTTTGCAGCAAGAGTGGTTGAGTACAATTTGTCCATGACTATAGCTCTTCGAATGGAATGGAGGTCTGGTTTGCAAAGGACAGTTTAAGCAATCTGGATGTCTTCAAGGCTTGGCGGTGAGAGTTGTGAACGATGCGTGTGCTTTGAGTGGTATGGGAATTGGTGGTGATTTGCAATAAGAGACAAGGGTTGTAGCCAAAGTGAAAGAATCTGTGTAGTAGGGTCGTTCCTCTGTTTTGTGTGTGATGTTTTAAGCTTTTGTCTTGTGATTCTCAATTTATGTGATGAATGGCTCTTGTTATCCCTGCATGTGTTGTACTCTTTTCCCCCATTTAGGATTATGGGGTTTTTAATGAGGCTCACATGTTAAGTTTTAAATTATCAATAAAAATATTTTGCCGAGCAAAAAAAACCAATTAATACTCAATAATTAACGAATTTGTTTGTGTTGGGAAATTAACAAACAGATTAGGTAGACATATGATGAATAAGTTAAAAATACATATAGACTTTTTGGTGCCAAAACACGATGTTTTCAATACAACATTAGAAATCTAATGTTCATCATGCATCCATGGCCATTATATGTATTATCCATGCATTCTGCATACGCAGCTCTGCATTATTGAAGCGTACGTGGAAAAGATGGGGCAGTGCACCGACAAGACAAGCGATCCCAATCGTTGGATGAGTCTGAATAAGCAGATATGAGTTGCTTTCATGCACGCACACGAGTGTGTCAATAATGCACACGACTTTAGACTTGGAACAGTCCGAATTAACTTATCAAACCTCACCCTTTTGGATGGACCAGCGGCACACACCAAGGGTCCACACAATTCTTTGCATTGATTATGAGCTTTTTCTCTTCTGATCTGGATGGGGTCGGTCTGGTCTCTCCTCGACTCCTCCTATAGATGCCAGGCAATCACGAACCCCACTCCTTCCCTATCAACCCCATACCTCTTTGTTCTTAAACCAATACGTTTTCTACGCGAACGTAATGTCAAGTTCTTTTCATTATCTCAACTGGTCTAGCAGTATGAGACATTAAGTCCCTTAAATAATATCAAAGGTTGAAATCTTCATGGGCAAATTTAAGTGGAGCTTAGTGGGGTCAATTGACCCTATCCCCACTTAGTTCTAGAGAATCCTTGTAAAAATAGAAAAGCTTGAGGGTAGAGGGGGAAATTAAATATATTTGAACCCACTTGACCTCGCTTAGTTCGTTTAACTTTAACTTTCTTGAATTCACTTCATACGAAGTCTAGATCTGCCATTGGGAATCCTGATGTTGTGACTGAATGGAGAAAACTGGGTTGGAAGGATTGTCCCCATAATGACCCTCTGTAAAACTCGATCTGAATTAGTTTGCTAATGAGTTAGATATCGATTGTTAAACAAAAAAAAACACACATCATACAGACAAGCTGCTCAAATTCAGGCTACCTGAGATACATGGGCGGATCTTGGCAACATAGTTTGAGGGGGCCTACTTAAAATTTTTAAAAAATTTGGAGGTCTAAACTAAAATTTTCAAATGAAGGGTTTAATTTTTTTTTCAAAAAGGAGTCTAACTAAACTTTTCTAAGAATATGATACTTAATAAGATTTTTTTAAAAAATAAGAGGGGATTTAATTAACATATTTAAAAATTAAACATAGCCAGAGTTTTTAAAATTTTTGAAGGGGCAAAATTAAAATTTTAAAAATTTTAAAGACTAAATGTTGGTTTTCCAAAATTTTTAGGAGCCCGGCTCCAACTATGGTCGGCCCTTATTAGGATAACAATATTTTTTTTTTCACATGAATTACTTGATGGTTCATGAACACTGATATTTGAATCTAAATTTACATTTATATCTGACAGAGTAATTCATGAACCAACTAAATTAACATTTAGATTAGTTCTTAAACCAATTTTGGGACCCATGATAACAACCCACAGCTCATTTACATTATAATTTGCCTTATTTATCTTTTGCTTAATATTCTCTTTAATTTGGACATCTCTATTTTCTTGTTTAATCATCCTTTGTTCCCCAACATGTAAGCATGAACCCAATAAATTATGTTTCTATTTTATCAAATTCCCCATGGATACTTGGCAGAAACAATCCACGTATATTAAGATAGCGAAATCTTATTAATAGTTTTACATCAAATTAATATAATGATGGTCTCTAGATTCATTCATGTATTCTGATGGCCGATGGCATCCGATGATGATTCACCAACTTCAACTGCTAAAACCATCATTGTAAACAAGTAGATCAAACATATTGTTGAGATTATGCTTTATAGTATTTAACCTATAGCTTACTGATAATATCGATTGAATTAAAATTGTTAAATTCAAATTTTCTGTCTCAGCGCAATTTCACAAATATCTTTTGAAACCTCTATATATGGAGGGCGCAAAGAATGGTTCGTAACAGCTACTTCTGTAGAGGAAGATTCTTCCAGAGACTAATGCTTTCAGAGCCCTCAAATTACCTAAGGATAAGACATAATCAATCACCTTTACACGATACCCACGTGACCAACATGTAAGGCCTAAAGGCTCGAAAATTGGACCTATCTCTACTAACCCACCCATAAATCATCACTTGGTCTGGCACTATCCTATCACCAACAGTCTAAGAGGCTATAAATATATGGGCAACTGAAGAGAGAAGGCATATCAGATATGGAAGACGGTACCCCTCTTTTCTATTGACTCCTTTCATCTCTGTTGTAGCTCTTACAGCCAGACTAATGACTACGACTCTCTATCCCAAACTTATAGGGAGTGAACTGCCTAAAAAAGTTAACGATCGTGTTTTGCTTTTTTTACCTTTCTTATTCGGTGCATTTTCATTTTGACATTAACAAAACTCAATTGATGTTTTTTTGTTAATTTAATCGGGTGGGAAATCCATTAAATGCTGATGGGTCTATGTATGTATGTGTGTCAGCATTCTTACTTGATTGTGAATAAATGAATAGACAACCTAACCATAAGGGGAAGAGATGAAAGAAACTATGTAGAGGTTCAATGCACCTAAAATTTGGCAATCCCTTCCTCAATAAATACTTCTTAGGGTACGAGGGCGACAATTCACCCGTAACCATTGCATTGCCACGTCTAGGCCTTAATTGCCGAGATGCGCATCGGATTCGATGATAGGAACATGATTAAACACATATACATCTATGTTGTTGTTAGAGAGTGATTTGAGATATATTTAATTTCGAATTTAGTATTGGCCATTTGTTTATATATATGTTTTTTAAAATGTTTATATGAATAATTAAATTAAACTCGAAACTATCAACAATCAGTCGGTCTAGTATAATGAGACGCTAGATTTCTTAAGTAAGGTCAGAGGTTTAAATTCTTATGTTGTGAATAGAGAAAATTGGGTGGATCGCCCTCTATTAAGCATTTGTAAAACCTGATACAGATTAGTCAATTAATGAGTCAAATACTAGTGGTTAAACTAAAAATTAAACTCGAAACTTATAAACATGTATAGTTTTGATTAACCCTGAATGAATTGTCGAAAATATGAAGTTTAAAACATGAATTAATGAAACCATTCGTTTGAATGAAAGTGATTATGATTAGTTTGGTTGACATTGTTGCCGATGAAATACTTAAGAGGTTGCCGATGAAATACTTAAGAGGTTGGACATTAACATGTGTTACATTTTATTTATACTTAGAGTTATGGATAATTTAGGTTTTATAATTTATAAATTAAAAACATAAAAAGGTTTTGAGATGAAAGGTCGTTTTCTTCTAATTATTTTTTAAAAAAGTTTTTGGCTTTTTTAAAGACTCGAAATCTAAATTGTAGAGTTAAAGCCTGGCTAAATTGAATTTGTTGGTCATGCATATATCTTTATCCTCAAGTCTCTATTCCAATTATATACCTCATTCCAATTCAAAGCTTTTAAAGGTGAAGTCTCCATCGAAAACCAAATTTTGGGAACACAAAGTTATTGTTATATCCTTTCTTTAAAGATTGTGATATTGTCGTAATATTAATAACCATCTAAAAGCTAAATTTAAAATAAATTAAAAAAATATTTATGAACAGATATTACAATGTACTTATCTTTAAATTATTCAAAAATAACATTTTAATGATATTTTATTTACATATATTTTTAATATTTTTTATTTTTAAGAAAAATAAAATAAAATGAAAGATATATTTAAGTCAAGCCACAATCTCTTCATTTTTTTCTTTCTGAAAAGCAAGTTTTGTTTCAAACTTGTATGTTACAAACATTGACTTTTCAATTTTATTATATTCCCAACATGAGAATGTCTTTGTTAGAAAAACAGTTAGCATCTCACCTCATTAACCTAATTGTCGACCAATAATTTCTTCAAAAAAATGTTAATATATTACAATTAATGATGAATATAGTACTAAATATTATTAATCATGAAAAAATAATAAAAGAGAGTCCGACCTAAATAAATGTCGAAAAATAGGACATCCATTTGATATTAAAATGAAATTAACCTTAAAATAGGAAATAAAAACAGAAAACCTTGTATATCATCAAGTGGTCACACGGGTGGTGTCTCAAAGAGATGTTGACATTGTTCTTGGTATGTGGCTCCAAACTTGGTTGGGGATGCACACGTGTGGGAGTCGTGGGGATGGTGACAGTGGGCTTTGTGGGCCAGACATCCCACACGGGGGGACATTTTTCAGTGTACATTGGCTGGCAAAAGGGCCTCCTTTTTGTTCGGCTAAATCTCCATTTTCTTCTCTTGTTTGGAGTCTTGCAATTATGTCAAGTAGGGGTGATAAGGCTCCGGCTCGGTTCGGAAATACTGTTATTAAGCTCGGCTCGAGGATCGGCGAGCTCGAAATTTTAGGCTCGAGTTCAGTTCGGAAATAATATTATTGGGCCCGGCTCGGGCTCGTCAGGCTCGACTCAGTTCGATTCGAAATTAACAATTTTGCTATAATTTTTTATAAAAGATAAGGCCTCGTTAAAACCCCTTTCATAACCAACACTGAAACGAAATTTAATATCATGGAAGGAGAAAAGAGTGCCCAATTTATTTTAATTTATTTATTTTTAGTGGATTTTCCCTAATTTATTTTAGTGCTTTTCTTTTGCTAAAGATATTACTTTTAGTGTATATGTAGCATATATATATAATATATATATATATGTAGTATATATATAATATTATTCCGAGCTTGTTCACGAGCTTTTCGAGTCGAGCTTGGGTCGACTCAGCTCGGCGTCTCAAGCCGAGCCCGAGCCCGAATTGAGCTTACTCGAGCCAAATTTTGACCGAACCGAGCCCGAGTAGCTCGCGAGCCGGTCAGGCTCATTATCACCCCTAATGTCAAGGTCCCACACGTTTAGCCTAAAAGGCCAGTTTGTATATATTGCAATAATCTTGATTGATGGTCTAACTTATATCAAATTTTATAAAAAAAATTCCTTATAAGAACGACTTTTTAACTTAGCTTACTCTATTTAAAATGTTATAATCTGAGCTTTTAACTTTGCATAAATCTAATACTTTATTTCACTAAATCAATCGATAATTAATTAATTCATTAATTATTATTTGATTAAAGAAAAGAAAAAATATATTTAAGTTTTTAGACTCCATATGGTTGAAATGGAACAAAAAACTTCTCTCTCTTATTTATACTTCTATTCATGCCTCAACACTTAAAAATATTAAACCCTAAGTCTTAACCTTAATTTCTAAATCATAAACTCTAAACACTAAAACTAACCCCTATATCCTACTTCTAAATTATAATCTTAAATTCTAACCCTAAACTCTAAATATAATTTTTAGTGTGAGACATAAATAAAAGCATAAAAAATAGAAAAATTATGTTCGTTGAAATGGTGGTATTTGCCTGAAGTAAAAAATTAGAGACATGTAATTGTTTTTAAATTTCGTTTATTTATTAACCCTACTTTTCTTTTAAAATAACCAAAAGCGCGGCCTGCAATTTTTTTTATTTTTGAGTTGGCGGCAATCGGTAATTATTCAGATGTTAGTTTTTGATTTTTGATGTTTATTATTTTCTTGTTTTGTTTGTTATGTTTTTAATTTATTATTTTTTATTTTAATAAAAATTTCTGCTCTTGTGGTACGTTTTTTCTCTGCCTTTGTGTACTTTTTTGTTTTTGTAGTTTCATTTTATCTGTCGTTTGGGTATGATTTTAGCATACCTTATTGGTCGTTTGGCGCTCGTACAGAGATCTTCACGACCCTAGTTTCTAATTATGATTTTTTCGGTGGTCATAGAAAGATCTCCACTCAGTTGATGGTTCTTTGACGATGTAATCAGTCATGGGTAGCGGATCAATCTGCCTGATAGTTTGGCTCGCTCACCACTCATTTTCCATCCCTTAATATGTCTCGTTTGGATAGAGACAAAAAGATTCAGGAAGGCTTCTGGATTTTAACGGTATGTTAATCTCTATAAAAATATTTACTTTTCTTTGTACTTTTGGTTTTTGTATGGGATTTTGGTAGACTAGTCTCTATAATTATCCCTTCTGGATGCGTTGTATTTGTAATTTCTTTCATAGTTTTTTAATAAAATTCAGTTATCATTGTCAAAAAAATTATTGTTATTATTTCAAATATTCTATGTAGCATGTTATAAGTATGAAAACTCATTTTAATTCGATAATAATTACAAAAATTCCTTTTTTGTGACTTAATTAAACCTTTATGACTATAATTGTATTTTTTGATAATCCCTTTTCATAACTTAATCTAACATTGTATTTTGCATTGGAGAGGTCAAAAGTGCAAATTCAAGAGTCAAAAGTGCCAATTTCCACATGCAATATATTTAATGTAAGAAAAGGACATAATGGTCTAGTAAATGGTTTGACCAAAGCCTTGTTTTAAACTACAAGATAAAATTAGTTACAATCCATAGGGTGGTTCAACAACTACCAATTTCAAAGGGTAAGTGAAAACCAAAAGAAAAGAAAACCGACAAAACGTAAATATTTCATGCTATGATAAAAATAAATTTATACCCAATATGTTGAGAATTTCTCCCAGAAATACATTACACTTGCGTGTATTATGTATACATTTAATGTAAACATTATAGTTGTATATTTTTTTATATTTTTTTAGCATCAAAATTTTTAAGGTTCGAATATAAATACTTTGCATGTGAATACAATGTCCTTTACTATTACATCTAATAGTAACTTATACCGTTGTATTTAGACATGCATATGCATATACATAAGTTTATAATTGTCATAGTTTTGGGAGAAACAAAGGCACGTTGGTGGTGGGGGTAGAAGAAGCAAAGGTGAAAAATGCAATGGCAAAGCTGTCTTATCCAAAAGAGGTGCATATTAATTAATGGTTTTCATTCAAGGGTTTTGTTTAATTGTTTTTGTTTGCTTTTTACCATTTTTGTGTCATTGTAGTGGGAACCAAATGGGGCATGCCTCAAGATCTGTGATTTTTAATGGTTACCACATGAAGTGGAAAGATTGAGGATAAGAATGCAAGGGATGGAAACTTTTTTATTTCAATACATTATTTATAGTTGCGGGAAATTATTGCATGTATTGATAGTCAATTTTTTGACAAACTGATCTTCAATATTGTTTTTTATCTCATTTAAGATTTGGGATTTTAAATTTTACTCCTTTCGTTCTATTAAATTTATTTTTTTGTATTTTAAAATTGTCCTTCTTAAATTATCTTAATGAAAATATCAACAACTTTACGAGGTACGTTTTTCTTTCTTTAGTTTTTCAACAAAACAAAATTTAACTTTTTAATGATAAAATTATCATTTTAATTATTTTACATCACACCTCTTACACATTTTTTAAACTACTTGAAAAATCAACGTTGAACGTATTTTATAGGACGGAAGTAGTATGATATAAGATTTAGATTTTAAAATTAGGGTTTAGAAGTTAAAGTTTAAGATCTGTTAAATAAGACACATGTCAATATTAAAAGTCCGTTTATAAAAATGTATTGTCAGTGCTTGAAATAATCACTTATTACTACTACTATTATTATTATTATTATTATTATTATTATTACTATTATCATTATATATACTAAAACATAATATTAAATTATGTAAAACTAATGAAAATCTGTGATTTTAAATAAGAGGTCTTATATAAATAAACCTATGTTAGGTTTTACTCTTAGAGTTAATGTGACTTAATTACATAAATGGTAAGGAAGTTTTGTTTTATGGGGGTTTTAATTTCATTTTTTTTTGTTATAATAGAGTGGTGTTTAAATTTTTAATGTAAATGTCAAAATTTAAACCTGCAATATAAAAATAGATGAGTATCAAATGAATGTTATCTTTTTAGGATTTAGTGATAATCAAACATCAAATGAATATGTTCTTTTTCTAGAGGTTGAATATATTGCTGATGAGGTTGAAACCTTACTTCTTATCAAAGTGTTAAAGAATACACACCCAATTATTATATTCTTTGATCAGAATAAATTATGTTCATTTATCTTTATATATTTTATAATTTATTTTATACAAATATATTATTTATATATTCAGAAAATATAAATAAATCCAATTTAAAATAAAAATAATTTACTCTAAGCTTGATCTAATCTGAATCAAAATCTCATATAGTGCTCCTAAAATATGAGATAACAAACCAAAATGAACACCGTTGTTATGGCATCTTCAAAAATTGGTGGAGCCAAGGCAAACAACACAAAATTTATCATCATCCATGACGTCACTCCCCGACACATCTTGGACGGCTGAAAATTAACACCATCTTCCACTTGGCACAATCATCACCGTCCAAATCCCATTCCGAAACCATATATTATCTTTTGACATAAACCATATTTTGGGCTTCTTCTCAACATTTTTCACATTATTCCTTTAGCAAAACACATCAAGAGAAACAAAGAGAGGAGGGAAAACAGAAGAAAGCACAAGGCAACTAAAGATCGACAATCAAAGGATCAAAGTCGGATAGGTTTCTAGTTTCGGGTTTTTTCACGTACCATTAACATAATGAGTAGTGTTATGGGTTCGGAGCGTGACAAGTATAGCACGATCAATTTCGAAGAGACGGAGTTACGTTTAGGGTTGCCGGGAGGCATCGAAAGCGATAACGGAACGGGCAAAAATAATGGGAAAAGAGGGTATTCGGATATGGTTGAGTTGAAGCTTAACCTTTCAACAACAACAACAACAAAGGAAGCATCCGCTGACGAAACTGAGAAGATGAAGGATAAGAACACCGTCGCTGCTGAACCTGCTAAGCCCCCTGCAAAGTAAGCTACCATCATCTTTCTTTTTCCTCTAGGTTTTAGTGATTTAATGTTTTCATGATTAATTACTCTTGTTTCTCAATCTTTGTTTTCTATGTTCTTCCCTTTTTATGGTTTTTGATATACTAATTTTCAGAGAAAAAAATAACATAAAAGGAGCATAGCATGAGTCTATTTTCGAATGAAGTAGTGCTTTTTTTAGCGACGAAAATTATTCGCCGGCAAAACTTGATGCATGGCATGCGCAAGCATGAGTATATTTCTGAATGAAATAATGCATTTTTTGGCGACGAAAACCTTTCGTCGCTAGAAATCATTAGAGTTTAACATGAAAGTGGCAGAGATAGTCTACAGCTAACTTTTGGTAGATGTCATTCACATTTTCAATAGTTGACGAATGATAATGATCTTATGGTAAATTTTAATATTTTGATTATAGGGCACCAGTAGTCGGATGGCCACCAGTCCGGTCTTTCCGGAAAAACCTCACGACGGTTCAGAAAAACAACTCCGGCGAGGGCGAGAAGGCCGGAAGTGGAAGCAGCAGCAGCACAACCACAAACGCCACCACGCCGGCCGCGTTCGTTAAGGTCAGCATGGACGGTGCGCCGTATCTACGCAAAGTGGACCTGAAATTATACAAGAGTTACCGAGAACTATCCGATGCCTTGGGCAAGATGTTCAGCTCCTTCACCATTGGTAACTGCGGAGGCTCACAAGGAATGAAAGATTTCATGAACGAAGCCAAATTGATAGATCTATTGAATGGTTCCGAATATGTTCCTACTTTTGAAGACAAAGATGGAGATTGGATGCTTGTCGGAGATGTCCCATGGGGGTATGTTAATTTCCAAGTTCATATTTTTTACATTTTTCGAATTAATTTCATGATTTAACATAATTTGTTTTCTACTATTGTTACAGGATGTTTGTCGATTCATGCAAACGTTTACGAATCATGAAAGGATCTGAAGCGATCGGACTTGGTTAGTCACCCTTAATACAAATCTGTTTGACTACGATCCGACTCGTAACTATTTTAAATTAATTGTGTTATTAACATAATAAATTTCATATATGATTGATTAAATTTTCGTTGGATCTGCAGCACCAAGAGCAGTGGAGAAATGCAAGAACAGAAGCTGATGGTAGTTTTATTACTCAACAGTCTCAGTTGAGAATGAAGTGTTACAAAGATTAAAAAAAAAACAGAACTGCAAACCGGTTCGAGACGGATCGAGCATGGAGTTTGAATGTGTTCATCATCAGCATGAAAAAGATGAAGAAATTATTACCAGAAATTAAAATGTTTATAGACTTTGTTTTAGTTTCTTCTGTCATGCAAGGCTTGTGTAATAATTAATAACCTAAACTTATTATTAATGTTTTTAATTAGTTGTCATGAGTTTTTCCTTTTAATTCACTCCTTAATTTTGTAATATTTTTGCGTGTGACTTCTTCTCTTTGATGTAATATTATAAGAAAAGATTCTCTGCAATATGCAATATTTTATTTAATTATTATTTATGATTAATTTTATAATGTTTTATTGTAATTGGTTGAGGAGACAAATAAACAAGATCCATGAACCAAGTTACAAGGATGAGAGCAACACCACGTGCAAATGACTGGAAACATTTAAGAATCAATTATTACAATATTTTTTAATTAATTTTCGAGTCTTATTATTATTATTATTATTATTATTATTATTATTTAGAAAAACGAAATGGTCAAGGAACCAAACAATTGAAGTGGCTTAAATGCTGGATTTGGTTGGAAAAAAAAGCATCTTTCTTTAAGACATCTTCGACACGAAACTAGGGGTTTGTGAAATGAGGTTTTGTTCTTTCATTTCTCAAAGATTCCATTAATGAAATGAATATATAATATTTATTTTTTGTTTACCATATTCTAACTCGAAGTTTTATTGAAGATGTTCCAAATTCAATTCCCTTCAGAGATATTTTTTCTTCTAATTATTTATTTTTAGTTTTCATTTTTTTCTTCATATAATTTATAACGGTATGTTTTAACATAGTTTGGAGGATTTCTGTCTTTAACCACCTTGTATGTGAAAATACATTATCAATGAAGTGACATCTTACTTAGAGACGAAACCATAAATTAAAGTTAGCGGGCTGAAAAAAAGAATTACTGAAAAATCCCTTAATAAGATTTGATTTTGTGACTTCAAGTAGAACAAAATTAATTTTACAACACACTTTAGCACCAAGATAAAGACTATTTATAATACTAAAACAAATAAAATAAATTATAACTTAAATTCTACAAGGACCAAATTAAAAATAAAAATAAAGGTAAGGGTGTATCGCAGGGGCCTAGCTCTTGCCACCCCATATAGCTCCGTCCATGATCTGAATATCTATGATTCTTCCTTATACTAAGATTAATGAAATTGGAATCACCGTGTTAGGATGGCAATGAGGAATAAGTCTAGTTTTTGGTTCATTTGGAATAATCCAACCTTAAATTTTTGGGTAAAGTTTACAAATGGTCATTAAATTTTGTTAAATTATTTAATTTGGTAACCAAACTTTTAATTGCTTCAATGTTACCATTAAACTTTTAGTTCTGCTCCAATTGGCCATTGAGCTGTTAATAGACAATAAATAGGTGATGTGACAGTTAATAAAATTTGTATAATAACACATTTAGTCATTCATGTTTGCACATTCAAACAATTTAGTCATAATTCGAAACAAAATAATATATTTAACCCTCATTATTTTGCACATTATTTCAAATTGGTCCTATTTTCAATTTAAAATAATTTAATAATACAAGATCAAAAGATCAAATAACATAATGAGATTTAGTTATCTTCATTCAACAATTGTCGAATAATCTTCATTAAACCTTGTTAAAAAAATAAAAGGCAATTAAAGCAAAAATAGTGACACCACAATGGAGGAATTCTCAACAGCTTCAATAAAGTTTGTTCAAAAATAGAGTTGAATTTGTCCAACTGGTGTGGACTTAGAGCTAACCATACAAACCAATGCGAGCCACCTAAGTTTTCTTGGGTCTCCAGCAGTTGTGAATCATGGTTAGGAGAACCATACGAACCAATGTGAGCCACCTAAGTTTTCTTGGGTCTCCACCAGTTATGAATCATGGTTAGGAGAACGGAATGGATTTTATTTAAAATATAGAAAAATGAATAAAAATAAAAGAGTTTCAAGAATGAGCTCCCAATAAATATTTGTCATAGATTCATACTAGATATCTCAACTACCTGGGGAATGCACATATAGAAACAGAGAGAGAAGAGAAGAAGAACCGGTAGGAATGGGGAATTAAATTCCAAAGTACATGTTTTTCACTTTGGTCTTAATACTTTGTCAGAGCATAGTCCCTAAACCCGTTAATCAATTGGCAAGCTTCAAGTGAGCCCGCCGATACATCCTCGTAGACGAGGCTTCCTAGTCCCCACCATTCACAACCTTCTTCCATGTCACAAACAACGAGCTTAAAACATAAGATGATTTGTCTCAGCTGAAAGCATCATTTTCAAAGTAAACAGAAATATAATGAGAACAAAGAAAAACTAAAAATAATGAAGACAGTTTAATGACAATCTACTGTATACCAAAAACCAACAGCAAAAGAAAACTTAATAGAAGCAATAAAAGAAGAAAAAAAAACCTGCAACACTACTGAAATTCTCCATTTCGGGTGGTGGAGACCCAAGAAAACTGAGGTGGCTCACATTGGTTCGTATTTTTAATTAAAAATAGGATCAAATTAAAATAATGTGTAAATAATAAAGGTTAAATATATTATTTATTTCGAATTAGGACTAAATTGTTTGAATGTGCAAACATAAATGACTAAATGTGTTATTATACAAATTTTGTTAACTGACACGTCACTTTTTTAACGTCTATTAATAGTTCAGTGGCCAAATTGAAGCAAAACTAAAAGTTTAATGATAACATTGAAGCAATTAAAAGTTTAGTTACAAATTGAATAATTTAACAAAGTTTAGTGAACATTTGTGAACTTTACCCTAAATTTTTTGTGCAAAAAGAACCCCTATTAAACAAACAACTAGAATCCAACAAGCGGTCTCAGTAGAAAAGCGAATACCGTTCATCTTAGGAGACCCGAGTTCAATCATTTTATCTGCAAAGTATGTAGACATTATCAAAAAATTAAAAATATATATAAATAAATGCTATCTTGTAATAACCTTTAAACTATTAAAAAAAACAAATGATTGGGCCAGAAAATTCATTATTTTTATGGACCAAAACATGAATCGGATCAACTACATGTGGGCTGTCTTGCCTTGCTCCCCCCAATGTTCCTTACATCTCAATTCTCAAACATAACATAACATAAATGTCTGTCCTTTGCTTTATTTTCCAATTCCAATTATATCTTATGAAAGAAAGTTCCGGAGATATTTTATTACAATGTAAGGGTATATAATGTTTTTATTGCAAATATAATATATTTTCAACATTTTTATAACTTTATATGTGTGTATATTTTTTATTTTGAAGATTTTATTTTGTTTTTTTTTGAAATTTTTTAAATTTTAAAGAATAAGACTGAGACTGACTTATATTATAAATATTGATGTCAAAAAAAGTTATACTACCGTTTTTTCTATCTCAGCATTACTAATCACAATTTTGGATGATATTATTAATTGAACTAAAATTATTAAATCGTTAAAAATATAGGAACTCAATATTTTAAAATTAGAATATAAAGAATAATTATAAATATAACTATATTACAAAGACTTATTTAAGCTATAAGGTAAAAGACACTTACCCCTTTGAAGTTTGGTGTAAAATACATTTAACCCTTTATGGTTTGAATAATACCCACTTACCCCCTTAGATTTGAAGAAAATCTTATAATACCCCATAAGATCTAATTATTAAGTAAATTTCAAATAAAAACATATATATTCCCTTTTTATTATTTAACATGTATTTCTATTTATTTTATTTATTATTTTCTCTATTTCTAATTACAAAATAAAAAAGTCTTTTAATTTAAAATATGTATCGTGTATATGATATGCTTATATTAGAATATAATGTAATTTATAGTTTACTTTAGTAATGATAAAAATGATTTTACAATTAAATAAATTTTATAATTTCTTAATTAAAAATTATTGAATAAAAAATAAAAATAGGATAATAAAAAATGAATTCTTCTTTTAATTTAAAACTTAGCTAATAAAACTTAAGAATAGTAATGTTTTAATCAAACCTCTAAGATTAAGTGATCATTTTTCAAACTATTTTTTTCTAGGATCATTTTTCAAACTATTAAGAATAAGTACATATTTTACGCGAGGTATGGATACTTTTATTTAAACTATATGTATATATTAAGGGTGTTTATTATTCGGTTTAAACCAAATTAAGTGACTAAAAAATTATTTTGGTTAATCAGTCAATTAATATGTGTTTGATTGGTTAATAATTATTTTTTAAAAAAAAATTGATTTTTGGTTAATTTGATATGAAATTGGTTAATTAATCGAATAAATTGAATTAACAAAAAATATTAAATATTAAATAATTTATATATATTAAGCCTAGACCCATTAAAATGTAGACTCAACTAATTTTTAACTTTAGACCCATTAAGATTTCAAGACCCAACCAAATAACCCAAACCAAAAAGTACTCAAATTAATTTAATATAACTAAAGAAAAACACAAATCCTAAAGTTTATAACAAAGTTCAATAAATTCGAAACCAAACAAACCTTGTTTGATTTATGTTAATAATTTTTAAACAAATTTTAATTTGATTAACAATTAAAGTTTCAATAAATTAAATTTTATTTAATTTAATATTACCACCTATTGAATTAACCGAATAAACACCCTAATATATACAGAAAAATACACTAACCCTTGACATGTATATGAGTTGCCTTGATATGGACATAACATGTTGTCGAAGTTAGCTGACATGGATATGCAACGTCAAATAATTGAATTGAATTATTAAATGAAAACACGATTTTATTATTATTTGAAAAATCGATGATTTACTGTAAGACCCTGTTTATTTTTGGAAAGGGTTTTATATTTTGTTTAAATTCATTTTAATTTAAATTCTCAAACTTTAGATAATATTTTAGTTTGTACATCTATTGTTGTTCGATCCTTAAAACAAATATGATTAAATTAAACAACTATATATTTTTTTAAAAAAAATCATCTTCATGAATCGTAAAACAGTATAAAAATATCTTAATTCTACTGAAATAAACATATACACTAATAATACATGAAATACCACCAACAATCAGTTGGTTAAGTAAGATGCGATATTAGATTCATTAAATAAGATTAGGGGCTCAAATTGTGGCATTGTGAATGGAATAAACTAAGTTGAAAGAATCATCCTCATAATGAGCCTATGTCGTACGAATAGAAATTATCTGCTTATTTTTTGTGTCAATTTCTATGCCTCACACAAAAAAATTAAGTTTAAAGTTAAGGTGTATCTTTAAGGTTTAAGAATTATGATTTAAGATTTAAAATTTAAAATTAAAATTTAAAATTTAAAATTTAATTATTTAATATTAAAACATAAAAAATAATATTTTTATCTATATAGTACCCGATTTAAATTATACCGCTAATAAGTTAAATAGTGGTACTTAAACCGACAAATACATTGAATACCATCCCTCAAAAACAGGCAACTACCGCTCTCACTCCTGTCAGATTGAAAAAGAGGAGAGGCGGCTAATCTCTAACATTGGCCTTATCTTCTTCATTAACATTTATTGCTTAGCCGCCTCACTTGACAAACCATTAGCCGCCTCACGCCCTCATCTTAAGCACATGGGAATCCCCATTCTCAAATCAGAACCGTTCGATTAAATATCAACGTCCCATGACGTTAGATTAAGAATGTACCATGAAGCACATGTTGGTCTAAGTTCTAAGGTCATTTTGGTAATCATAACATGCACACAACTTCGTATAAAACCTATCACATACAGCATAGTATACCAAAACCAGCAGTTCCAAAAAGAAATGGAAAAAGTCAAGTTTGTGATGTTGTTTCTGTTTCTGTTTCTGTTTCTGATCAGCTTAGTGGGAGCAACAATGGCCGAGCAATGCGGTCGGCAAGCCGGCGGGGCGTGGTGCCCGAACAACCTCTGTTGCAGCCAATACGGGTGGTGTGGGAGCACCGACGAGTACTGCTTGCCGGAAAACAACTGCCAGAGTAATTGCAGAGGTCCCCAGCCCCAGCCCCAGCCTGGACCTGCCCCTGGAGGAGGAGCGACAGTGAGATCTACTTATCATTACTATAATCCAGAGCAAAACAATTGGGATTTGATGGCCGTGAGTGCGTATTGCTCAACCTGGGATGCTAACAAGCCATATTCCTGGAGGAGTAAGTACGGTTGGACTGCTTTCTGTGGCCCGGTTAGTCCTGGCTTCCCAGCTGCTTGTGGCAGATGTTTGAATGTAAGCAACTACTATGAAATATTATTGGAGCAACACGATTCGAACTTTAAATTTATTGGATGTCGAATGTTACATAATCATGAACTTGTGTGTTGGTATTGTAGGTGAGGAATACAAGGACAGGTGCTCAAACAACAGTGAGGATTGTGGATCAGTGCAGCAATGGAGGGTTGGATTTGGACTGGGGAGTTTTCCAGCGATTGGACACAGACGGAGAAGGGTATCGGCAAGGCCACATGACAGTTAGATACGATTTTGTTGATTGTGGGAATGGCTTCAACCCTTTACTTGCTTCCGTTGTTGATAATTAGCACAGTCACAGTGTTTTTTTGCTGTTTAATTATGTGCTAGAAATGTCGAATAATGTGAGATCATACGCCACAAGGGTTGTACTTCGGCGTAGTGTTTTTTTCTGTGTTGCCTCGTTTTGAGGTTCTAATTTACATGAATAAAATTTTTTTTGCTTAGCAAAAAAAATTTAGTTGCTAGATAAAAAAATTTTCTGGGGTTTGTTTGCTTTGTTGAAAACATTAAAGTATGCGTACAAACTCATTGTCTTGATTCCTGTAAGCCCAAAATCATAAATTCAACACCTAAATAGAAAACCTATTTTTTGAACGGACTAAAGATGTCCTTGTTTCCAAACTATCTCTACATAGCACACATTGGGCCAACCTGCTGACAACATAATTAATATTTGAAAGGACTATATGACCTAATTAAATACACTTATCTCATACGTCCAGTTCTGCGTCCCCCAAAATATTAAAGGCATAAATTATCACTAAATTTTAATTTTAAATTTATTTTACTTACTAAAATTTTAAAAAGTTTAATTTACTCATTAAAATTTAGACATTAAATTATTTTTGTCAATACTAAACCCCAAACAATCATAAATGATGGTTGTTTGGTTCTAAATTTCACTTTACTTCGTCTTAACTTACTGAGTCTAAATTCGACCTTTATTATGTCGGAAAATGTTTTGAAATTCACGAATCGATCAAAAATATTTTAGTTTCTCTCTCGTCGATCTCCTTCCTCTCAGGGGCACCCGTGGGGCCACGCCCCCTCAATTTTGAGAAATTTAAATTTTGCCTTTAAAAATTTTAAAAATTTTAATTTGGCCCTCTCGAATTTTTTAAAATACATATTAAGCTTCAAAATTTTGAATATTTTTAATTAAATTATTTCTCAAGTTTTTTTTAAATTTTTTCTTAAATATCTCTAAATTATTAAAATTTTAAGTTGGCCCCTCATATTTTTTTAAACTTTTCATTTAAGCCTCCAATTATTTTAAAATTTTAAGTTGGTCCCCTCAAACTTTTACTCCAAGTTCTGTCATTGCCTCCTCTGTTGTTGGGTGGAGTTTGTTTCTCAGTGTGTTACTTCTCTTGTGCCGATAAAGTTTTTTACTGTTTGAATCTTGGAGAAATTTTACAGTTTGGAATATGTTTCCTTGTTTCATTATCTCCCTGAATAAAAATGGTTAAAAATCGAACATAAATGGAGTGAGATATCAGAGTCTGCAAAAGCTTTCCTTACTGCAGTTGGGGGTTTTTGTGACGAAGTTTGCCTATTCTTTAGCATCCATGCTGAAAGGTTAATATCCCCATGGCTACCACGACAGATCAATTCGTTCCAGTTCATCCGTATTGTTTCCTATATTCTCTTGCTTTTGCAGTGGGGCTGTTCAATGTCCTCATCAACAACAAACCGTAGTTTCGCTTCACACCTGAATGGTTTTCTTTTTGAGAATTTAGGCATTTTTTTGGCAATTCGAATAAAAAACGAAAGGAAAAAGCATTCATCCAAATTGTTTGCTTTTGTAGTTAGTCAGATCAATGACCATGGCAACAGCCAAGCATAGCTTAGCTTGAACATGTATGGTTAGAGAATGTCAAGACTTTGGGCAAATTGTTTCAATCTTCTCTTGCTTTTAGCCAACTAGTTGACCGAGACATATTTTACAAAGAACATATACTGATAAACTGCATTCACCAACCTAAAAATCTCAGGAGTTAAATCTTTGAGAGTTTCGAGAAGCTTTTTCCTGTTTCTCAGCTCGGATAACATTAACCCTTTTCAACATTTTGCTTAGAAAATCATGTGTTGAAAAACACTGCCTTCATATGTCACATTTCTAAGTTGAGAAACAATGGAAGAGAAGAACTTCATTGCCAAAGATGTCACTTAAGCTGTTTTTCTTCTTTGATAATGGATTTTTATTTGTGTTTAATTTAAGAAAACAACTACGAACTTTGTTAACCATTCTGATTTTGAAGTAAACAGTTGATTCGTAAAAACCAATGTGGGATATTGTTCCGTTTGTCACGCCTGAGAAGAGGCGGGGTCATTAATCCCACATCGAAAAGAAAAAGGGAAGTCTTGGGATATAAATACGGTGGCGCTGCACATCCTATCAGACATGTCTTTTGGAAAGAGGATAATGACCCTGTGACAAGTGGTATTAAAACGACCCCTTTGACTGCTTGATTTCACGTCGAGCGCCCATGAGTAGGGTAGGCAGGATGGATAACTGTGACAAGGTGACCCATCACGAGAGCGGAAGCTCGTGACGAGGGTGTCACGAGGTTGAATGGGATAGAATGTCATGCCTGAGAAGATGCGGGGTCATTAATCCCACATCGGAAAGGAAAAGGGAGGTCTTGGGATATATAAATACGGTAGCGCTGCACATCCTATCAGACATGTCTTTTGGGAAGAGGGTAATGGCCCCGTGATGCATGGCTCGAATTGTTGGGGAAGAAACTGAACAACCGAAATCAAGCGGAAGCACAACCGATATTCTCTCTCCCTATAACTCAACTCAATAATTATGGAAAGCACGATATCACAAATATGTTCTCTAGTAACACTATCAACCACAAATCAACAATGCAAACACAACACAAATAAATCGAGACACCGAAATTTTTATGTGAAAAAACCGCTCTAAATCAAGTGTAAACACCACGGGACTTTAGAGTCCGATCAAAAACTCCACTATAATTAAATGTTCAACTACAAAACTACAATATCCAACCTACAACAAGCATTCAACTCCAACAAGGCTAATAACAAGTAGTCTTTAACAAAAGAGAGTAAAATGAGAGAACATCACCAAAAAAATGCAGCTGCTGTAAAATGGGGATTTCCGACGCTACGGGTCACGGATGAAAAATCCGACCGTACAAAGTCAAGATCACCAAGTCGCCTAGCTGTTGTTTAAAAATCAGCTCAATCGAACCACGGATGGACCTCTGATCGAAGAGTTGATCACTGGTGTGTAAAGCTGAAAATATAGTTTTTCTCTCCTCTGTTTTCTCTCGAACAAGCTTCTGCAATCTCTCCTACAATCCAAAGCTGCCCACCTCTCTATATTATAATACAAACCATAATTAAAGGCTAAAAAAAGTCAAAAACAAACAAATGTGGCAACACCAACTCCTTTAAAAATGAGGTGTAACCGGTGAGAATTTTCCACATTGGGACCCTCTCCCAACAAGAATTGCTGCCGAGTTAAGAGTCAATGTAACCCTGCTCCATAATATCTAATCATGATCCGATTAAGCAAGACTAGAGTTTATAATCTTTGCTTTGCATGCTTGTATATTAGTATGATTACAGACGCAGATGAGAAGGGTAATAATATTAAACCAGGTGAGATCGGTATTTTTGGATATTTTCAAGTTAATGTTGGATTACTTCTGTTTTGCAACTGAAATTATACATTTGCCTTCTGTTCAAAAACAGCAAATATTATGAATTTGTGTATTGAAATTCAAATGCAAGCACTACTGTGTCGTATATATTAATTACATGTGCATAAAGCCGTTACACAAATTATATCCAGCCTATGAAAATACAAAGCAAAACTACTTGAACTGACATTGGACAGGGGCCGCGCGAACGCAGGCCCCCACTGCCACAAATTATGACGCAGGTTCTTCCACTTTGGTTAGACCTTAGGCGAGCACCCCTCCCAAGTGCAATTGAGGTCACTAACCTAGGACATGGACCTTGTTGATCACCCATTGACCCCGTCCAGGTAAGTATCGAATAAGGTTCTAGTTGCCTCTTATTTATCCAGTCCAGCTCGTGCCCCCTCCTCTTCCTCGGTCGATATGGGATTTGTGCTTTATCACGAATAACAGTCTTCTGGGTTTGAATTGTTTCCAGCTGACTGGTGAACTGGTGAGGCTGAATGAAGCGACGAAGGATTTACAAATTCACAAAAAATATATACGAAACTCCTGAACATGTTAGAATTTGTTTTCTTGTTTCTTTATCTCACTGTTTAAAACTGATTGTAAACCAGACAGATTACCTTTCGAATGGCCATACATTAAGTTCAATCGCAAACCAAAAGCTGTCCTCAATGGAGTTGGGGGGTTTTGTGCTACCAAGAAGGGATTCATTTCGTTCTACATGGATGGTTAAGGAATATGTTAAGACTGACCAATTTTCTTTGACTGTAAACATTCATCCATATAGTTTCAACTCTCTCTTTGGTTCTGGAGTGAACCAGTTCAATGGTTTGGCAACAATTAAGCATAATATTTTGGCTTGAACAATGATTGTCACAGAACGTTGAGACTTGGGGCAATTTTCTTTGGCTTTAAGCACTTATCCAAATTGTTTTTGAATCTTCTCTTGGCTTTTGCAGTGACCCAGTTCAATGACCATGGCAACAACCAAGCACATAGCTTGGCTTGGACATGGATAGTTAGAGAATGATGAGACTTGGGGCAATTTTCTTTGCCTTTAAGCATTGATCCAAATTGTTTCAATCCTCTTGGTATTTGCAGTGAGACAGGTCAATGTCCATGGAAACAGCTAAGCATAGCTTGGTTTGGACATGGATGTTTAAGAACGTTGAGACTTTGGCCAATTTTCTTTGGCTTGGAACTTTCAACCAATTGGGTTTAGTCCTTTTTTTTTTTTTTGCATTGAGCTAGTTCAATGTCCATGACAACAACTAAGCATAATTTGGCTTTAACATGGATGGTTGGACAATGTTAAAACTTGGGGTTAGGGGTGAGTACTCGACTTAATCGAGTTGATGAGTCTTATTTTATAACTCAAACTTTATCTGAAGTTTTTTCAAGTTGAATTGTCCGAATTAAAAAAATAAAAAAAAAGTGTTGGGATAAATGAAGGAGTTGGTGAGAAAGTACAAACAATGAATGAAGAATTGAAGATAATATTTTTAATATATAAAGTTATCCTAGAGTAATAATAATAATCTAAGTTATCTTGATGTCTATAGGGAGTCGGAACGGGATTGCGCGCCTTGATCTTATAAAATAAGAAAGAAAAAAAAGGAGCAAGAAAATGACATGCGGATGTAATTAATACATATGGTCTTAGGAAGAAGCTTGAGGGCAACTTAGATTGCTCTAATATTATTATTTTTTCGACACGTGTATCTTTAAAAATTCAATTTTGATTGCTCTCTTTTATCTCATTCTAATGCCACTCTTTTTTTATTATTATTTTTCCTTCCTTTCGCGACTTCAATTTTACGTTGATCGTCGATCTCCAATAATTTTTTTTAAATTTTTCCTATATTACATAAGGTAGAAATAACTATGTGTTGGTAGAGATGATATTTAATATGTCGTATTATTTAATACTAAAGTTGGGTGCTATTTATTAATGAGGTAGAGGTACTGTTTATTTAACATACTAATTTTACGTCAGTTTTTTGATGATTCTAAATTAAATTTTTAATTATACCCTCATACTATTTTTTGCGTATTTACATCGTTATAAATATGTTGACTATTTTTTCACGTATTTAAATCGTTGTAAATTTAAAATCAAATAATCATTTTAGTGCAATGAATAAAGAATTGAAGATGACATTTTTAATATATAAAGTTATCCTATAGTAATAATAATAATCTAAGTTATCTTGATGTCTATAGTAGGGGATAAATGAGCCGAGTAGTGCTAAGCTCGACTTGGATCGTTAAGAATTCGAGTCAAGTTCGAGCTTGAGTGTACTGAGTTCGACTCGGCTTGTTAAAAATTTAAACTGAGTTCAAGCTCGAGTCTAGTCCTATCGAGTCGAATGTTAATCGAGCTTTGACCGAGTCGGACTCGAGTAGCTCGAGATCTGTCTCGTTATTATTTATCAAGTTGCAAGATTTCATTATAGATAGAACCATACAAAAGAAATATTTTTATATGCCTCATTAAAAAACCTCTAGTCCTAGTCGGAGGGAAAGAGTATACATGAAAATATACATAAAGTTAAACTAAAAATTAAAATAACATAACAAACAAACACAAACAACCTAAGTTCACTTTAATTTTAGAAATTAAAAATAGATATTGTATTTTCGAGTAGCTCACAAGCTTTTCGAGTTGGGTATCAAGCAGCTCGGCTCGACTCTTAAAGAACTTGAACTGAGTTCGAGTTTGAGTCGAGTCCAATCGAATCGAGTGTTGACCGAGCTTTGACCGAGTTGAGCTCGGGTAGCTCGCGATATGTCTCGTCTCGTTTAAAGCCCTAGTCTATAGGGAGTAGGAACGAGGATTGCCAGCCTTGATCTTATAAAATAGGGTAAACTTCACGAAATACCACCGAACTTTAGGATCTGACTCGATTATACCACTTAATTTTAGTAAAGGGTTCGATTATACCACTAAACTTTAGTAAAATGTTCATAAATTATACTGAACTTTAGTAAAAAGTTCGATTGTACCACTGATGGGGAAGGGGGTTTATATAGCATTTTTCACTACCGAAAATACTAAAAATCAGAATATTAAATCCCCTAAAAATATTGCCCCAAATTGTTGATTTGATTCAACTTCCTTTTTCCAATTGATTCTTGCTTGATTTTGCTGTAACTATTTCCTTCTTTGATTCGATTTTGACCAACTTTCCCTTAATTGCTTGAATTTTGAGCTGGTATCTTTCCCTTTTTTTTTGCTTTTGACCGATCTTCCTTGCCTATTTTGATTATGACTTGGGCTAAAAATCAGTGACAATTGGTAAAAAATAAACAAAGGACTTAGTTTGGTGGTTAGGCATCATGCCTTTCAAATACTAGGCTTGGGGTTGATTCCCAACTCCCTCAAATCTAAACTTTTATTTCTCTCTTTAATAGCCTTTGAACCAATCAGATGATTGGTTATAAAAAATGTTAAAAAAATATTTTTTTAAAAATAAAATTGGCGATGCCACAACAGCAAGTCATGCCATGTAGACATGACACGTCAGCAAAAGGCGCTAGCCGTTAGTTGACTAACAGTTTCCATCCAACGATGGTGAATTTTGAACGAAAATGAAACATCAGGGGTTGTTTGCACAAAAAAAAACAGGGCTAAAGTGTCCAAAAAGGTCAAACGTTGTGGCCTATTTTTGACTTTATGACGAATTTCTTCCTTAACAAATTTAATTTAATGTGTAAAGGTAAAAAAATATTTTTACAAACCCATTTTAAAAAAAAATATTTTGGACCATCTTTTTTAATTTTTAGATCCGCCATTGGGTACAAGGACAATTATTTGAAACACTATCAATGAAAAAAGATTTCAACAAAATAGTATCAAAATTTTGATTAATGTTATTATTGTAAATTTAAGAAATAAGAAAATAAAAGAATGTGCGAAGATTTCCCATGTCCGATGCATCTGATAATAATCTACAATAGAGAGTTGCAAGAAATAATTGAATTGACAAGTTGCATACATTTCACGTGGTCTTTCTTAATCTCCAGTCTAAAAAGGGAACCTCAATTGGCCTATAAATTTGAGTAACCTGGAAATGATTTCAAGACAGAACAATCTGATTGCTAGGAAAGCTAGAAATGGATAGATCAGTACTGAGCATAAGTATTTTGGTGTTAGCTTGTCTGGTGGGTTGTGCAGCACAAAGTGGTGAAAAAGTGTCTGCTCATTGGATCCAATTCTTAGCCAAGGAGATGGACTGGGACATGAATAAAGCTAACGATGTTTACTGCAAGAAACATGATGCGGATAAGCCCTACGAATGGCGCAGCAAATATAATTGGACCAACATCGCTGCTGATCTCGTTGGTTCTTCGATTGACGAGGCTTGTGGCAAGTGCATTAATGTAAGTAACGTTTTCAACTTCTTAGTTTCTCTGATTTCAATTTTTAAATCGGATAGTTGGAGAAGAAAAGAGAAGCATATATTCATCAAGTTTTCATTCCCGATGCCAGGTGACAAACACTGCGACCGGCGATGAAGCAACGGTGAGAATCGTTGGTCCAACCGGACGTGGCCTAGAGCTGGATAAGCCGGTGTTTGATCAGCTTGACAGCGATGGGCAAAGCCATGGAGGAGACCTTGTTGTGAACTATAAGTTTGTGGATTGCGATCCTACACCAGCAGGTCCCGGCGAGTCTAACGTCCGAGCTGATTATTCTGATGACTACAACCCTATAGAGAATAATTGGGCCTATCCTTCACATGCCGTTTGCGCCGCCACGGACGGCGGTGAATCCTTGGAGTGGCGCAAAAGATACGGATGGACGGGTTACTGTGGAAAGTATAAAACTTCCAAGCCGGAAGACAACTGCGGCAAGTGCTTAAAGGTATATATCGAATAGTTTTTTCTTGGACTTCAAGTAATTTAATTCCATGCACATATTTATAGTTTAATCCATTAATATTGGCTCTCAAATGAAGGTAACCAACACAGACACGAAAAAGTCGACAACAGTGAGAATCATGGATACATGCGGCGGAGAAGCGGAAGCATTGGTGTTGGACTACGAAACAGCTTTCAAACCGATTGACACTGATGGGGAAGGTTATAAAGCAGGCCATCTTATTGTGGACTATGAATTTGTCAAGTGTGACGAAGATGTGGATTCCCCACTTCTCGTCTATTCCCAGTAACTTTATATTACCAAAGACTTGAGAATTCCCACTCCATTTCACATGAATGATGTAGAATCGTATCCATGTGTAATAAGCATGTTACAGCGAAGTAGATTGTAACATGAAATTAATAAGAAGTGGGATTAATCATAATTTCTTTTCTATGAATGGAATGATATGAGCTTTCTGGATATTGAAATTGAAGTGTTATACACCTCCAAACTGCAATATATCTGCCATGTGTAATGTCCATTCTTATATAGTTTCGTACATATATATCATGAAGCGAATAGTTTTTCCCAAGGGTGATGTTGATCGATCAAGTAGATTTTATGTGGTGCAACAATATGAGTTTGGCTGCTATCCGTTCTGGTTGATCAGGAAGGTGTTGCATCGTGCAGTGCTTATAGGGTGCTGATGCTTTTGAAGTTATAAATAAATATTATGTGAACTACATCCAATGCCACTAAAATTTAGATGATTTTTTACTTTGGTCAATAAAATTTTTAGAGTACATTTTGGTAACTAAAATCGTCAATACATCAAAAAAAATATCACTTGGACATTAACTCTCGTTTAATTGATGATGTATCACATTAATAATTATTTTTATATTTAATATGTCCCTTAACTATTGATAGTTAAAACATCAATTTGATCCTTAACAAAAATTTTAGATATTTTTTATTCTTTTATATAATTATAAATATTACATTAGTGTTACAAATTTTGTTGATGACCAAATCGATGTTTTTTTTGCTCGGCAACATATAATTTTATTGAAAAAGAAATCATACATCATCACCATATGTTTCATTAAAAAAATCTTTCTATTTTGGAAGGAGAAAAAAAGCGCATGATGGCAATCGAAAATACAAAGAAAAACAAAACAAGGACTCTCAAACACCTACCTACCGTACCACACCTTACAAAATGACTACAGACTGAAGCTAGCAAACATAATATAGGAACAATATCACATAAGCACACACAATAAGCATAACAAAATTCCATGAGAAGCCGCAGTCATCAGAAGTAAAAGCCAAGAACGAATATTTAGAGGACCAAAAGCACAGCAGCCACCCAAATCAGTTTATCACCTGCTAGTATACATTCATGCACTCAGGTTACCAACCCATATGTAAAGAAGTTCATGTTGAAACTAACAATTGTATTGTTTGAGATAGAGAGGAAAGGAAAAGTCTTCTGACTTTATTGTGTATTATTATTATTATTGTAAAAAAGATAAAGTAAATACAAATTATATTCCTATTTATAATAACCAAGAACTAATTAAAGAATTGATAACTAATTAATAACTAACTACTTATTTACGAGCTGTTTAACAGCTATACTCTATTAGCCCCCCTCAAGTTGGAGCATATATGTTATGATTGCTCAACTTGAAAATAGCATGAAGAAAAGGTGAAGGTTGTAAAGCCTTGGTGAAGCAATCTGCCAATTGATGATGCGTGGATACAGGTAGCAATGTAATCAGCCCATGATGTATTTTCTCCCGAACGAGGTGTTAATCAATTTCAATATGCTTAGTCCTTTCTTATTTTTTTTTAAATTTTTCCTATATTACATAAGGTAGAAATAACTATGTGTCGGTAGGGATAATATTTAATACGTCGTATTATTTAATACTAAAGTTGGGTGCTATTTATTAATGAGGTAGAGGTATTGTTTATTTAACATGCTAATTTTACGTCTATTTTTTGATGATTCTAAATTAAAATTTCAATTATACCCTCGTACTATTTTTTGCGTATTTACATCGTTATAAATATGTTGACTATTTTTTCACGTATTTAAATTGTTGTAAATTTTAAATCAAATAATCATTTTAGTACAATGAATGAAGAATTGAAGATGACATTTTTAATATATAAAGTTATCCTATAGTAATAGTAATAATCTAAGTTATCTTGATGTTTATAGTAGGGGTATAAATGAGCCGAGTAGTGCTAAACTCGACTTGGCTCGTTAAAAATTTGAGTCAAGTTCGAGCTTGATGTACTGAGTTCGACTCGACTTGTTAAATTTGACTACCGACCGGAGCTAGCAAACATAATCTAGGAACAATATCACATAAGCACACACAATAAGCATAACAAAATTCCATGAAAATACATGCGGATGTAATTAAGAACACACAGTAGGATTTAGGAACGGGATTGTCCGCCTTGATCTTATAAAATAAGAAAGAAAGAAAAAAGGAGGACCAAGAAAATGACATGCGGATGTAATTAAGCACACGCAGTAGGAACGGGATTGCCCGCCTTGATATTATAAAATAAGAAAGAAAGAAAAAAAGGAGGAGCAAGAAAATGACATGCGGATGTAATTAATACATACGGTCTTAGGAAGAAGCTTGAGGGCAACTTTGACAATAAATACAAAGTATATCGCAGGAAATGATATCATTTAAAGCAATTATAACAGATTCAAAATACTACTACTTATAATACATACAAAGTATTTTTTAGACCAGTTATTTATATAGTATTTTCATAAATTAATAATTCATTTTATATGACAATTTATGGTCATGTACAGATGTGATCTCGGTACAAGTGGTAATTTGATGCTAAAATCTGTGTTTAAAAGATTAAGAATAAGAAAAGCAAAGCCTACATCGGTGATCCTTCAATTAGCTAATCAATCTCAAATCTGACCCGATGGCAGAATTGAAGATGTCTTGGTCAAGATAAATAGATTTGTCTTCCCGGCAGATTTTATCATTCTTGACTGCGAAGCTGATGAGAATACTCCTATCATCCTGGGACGGATGCACATAAAGGTGAAATAATGAGAAATAATAACCATCAATATTATAATATTCTATCAGTTTAATCCACATGTCTAATACCAATAATCGTCTCCTCCTCCGCCTTCCTCGACTATGCAGCCTCCTCAGGGACAGATGCACATAAAAGGTGGAAGCGCAATTTCGCCAAAAAAAAAATCATCCACATTGTTTGCTTTAGCTGTTTGATGCATGGCTAGAACTGCTGTTGAGTTAAGAATCAATGAAACCCTGCTCCAGTGTCAAGGACATATATCATCTGAAAACATGCCACATAATATCTGATCATGATCCGATTAAGCAAAGACTAGAGTTAATGTTGGATTACTTCTGATTTGCAACTGAAATTATACAATGCCTTGTGTTATTCTTATCAAGGTCCGTGATCTTGATGTATGTCTTATCAAGGTCAGTGTAGTTTCAAGACAGTTGTTTCAGAGGGCTTGTTTTACTCCGGAGGGGCATATTTGGGAATCTGGTGAGCCGAGGATCATAGTAAAGAAAATCGAGCCAAAGCAGGATCAGATTGGCGTTCAATGCCTCCTTCAATGGGATTCGGGTTAATTTTTGAAGCTGTTTTGGTCATTCAGATCATACTTTTTTTGTCAATGTAGGATATATATGAATAGTATCATTTAGTGTTAACCTATAACTGAAGCTCTTGCATGTATAAAATGAATGAAGCAAATAGAAATACAAGTTCAAACACTCCTGTCATATATAGCAATTACATAAAGCTGTAATAAACCTTCTAGCCCACAATACCTCAAAGAAAACAAATTACACTGAGATTGGACAGAGGCCGCGCGAACGCAGGCCCCCCTGCCACAAATTATGATGTAGGCTCTCCCACTCTGAGGAGACCTTAGGCAAGCACCCCTCCAATGTGCAATGAAGGTCACTAGCTTAGGCCATAGGCCTTATTGATCACCCATAGACCCCATCCAGGTAAGTATGTTATAAGGAGTTAGGTGCCTCTTATTTATAAGGTACAGCTCCTGGTCCCTCCTCTTCCTTAGTTAATATGGGATTAGTGCCTTATCACAAATTTACAAAAAAATATATATGAAACTCCTAAACAGATTGGAATATGTTTCCTTGTTTCATTATCTCCCTGATTAAAAATGGTTGAAAATCGAACATAAATGGAGTGAGATATCAGAGTCTGCAAAAGCTTTCCTTACTGCAGTTGGGGGTTTTTGTGGTGAAGTTTGCCTATCCTTTAGCATCCATGCTGAAAGGTTAATGTCCCCCATGGCCACCATGACAGATCGATTTCGTTCCAGTTCATCCATATTGTTTCCTATATTCTCTTGCTTTTGCAGTGGGGATGTTCAATGTCCTCATCAACAACAAACCGTAGTTTCGCTTCACATCTGGGTGGGTTTTTTTTTGGAGAATTTAGGCATTTTTTTGGCAATTCGAATAAAAAACAAAAGGAAAAAGCATTCATCCAAATTGTTTGCTTTTGTAGTTAATCAGATCAATGACCATGGCAACAGCCAAGCGTAGCTTAGCTTGAACATGTATGGTTAGAGAATGTCAAGACATTGGGCAAATTGTTTCAATCCTCTCTTGCTTTTTCGTGTTTCTCAGCTCGGATAACATTAACCCTTTTCAACATTTTGCTTAGAAAATCATGTGTTGAGAAACACTGCCTTCATATGGCACATATCTAAATTGAGAAAGAAATGGAAGAGAAGAACTTCATTGCCAAAGATGTCACTTAAGCTGTTTTTCTTCTTCGATAATGGATTTTTATTTGTGTTTAATTTAAGAAAATGTTGGAAATTCGACAGACCCAACACACCCACTATGAAGGACCTAAGACTAACCACTAGAACTACACCAACTCCCTAAGTCGGTTAGCCTTTCTATCTTCTAATTTCTTAGTGCACAACAACTTAGGCGGCAGTGCCGATCATACACTATTTAGGCGGTAAAACTAACCATATGCTATTCAGGCGGCAGTGCCGACCATATATCATTTAGGCGGCATAGCCGACCATATAATAACCGATTCAAGTGCACTAAGAAAATACATAAACTGAGACTTAATCGGGAAACTTCTAATTACAAGAGCGAATAATAATTTTACTAATACACAAAATATATTACAAAATACATACCTCACTTTACTCCCACGTACACTCACACCTCACTTGCTCTCAACTTGCACACAATTTTCACACATTCACTTTAGCAATTACACAACCAATTTATAAGCTCACTATGTCGGTAGAAGCTAGATATTTTACAATATAATATTATAATAATACTTTATATTTTAGATCTCTCTAGATCATTGGTTTTCCTTATATTATTTGATTATTATAATAATACTATATGAGTATCTCTTGGAGCTCTCTAGAAAGATGAAGAAAGAAATCGGTGACTTCATAACACTCTCCCTCAACGACTTCTCTCTACAGATGATTTGCATATGAGTTCAAATGTTTCTTTTATCTTCTCAGACTTTGGTCTACTAAGACTCTTTATGAATATGTCTGCAACTTGTTCATTTGTCTTTGACACCATATTGATCTCTCTTTCAAGGACCTTCTTGATGAAGTTACATGTTGCTCATGTGTTAACTAAGGCACGTACTAGTTGTCCTTTAATTTTCACTTTCTCAAACAATAATCCCTTTTTTTATTTTACTATGCTTGCGCCACAATCATAGCATCTTGGTATATTCCCAATAAAGTAAGGCATTGTCGATTGTCCTAGCATCCTCCACAGTATTTGTGGCTTGGATGTATTTTTCCAAGCTCCACCAGAAGTTATCCTTCACGTTCCTGGTTCTTTTATACGACTTGGGTTTAGAAACCTTCACCCTCAAAGGAGTTAGAATTGGGATGGATAAGGTAGCTCCCCCATCATATGCTAGTGCTTTCCTAAGAAGCACCATCTCCCCTCTCATATTTTTCAATTCCCCATGTACCACCTTAAGTTCTTCCCTTAGGGCTTGGTTCTCTTCTTTGAGGGTAATGAGTTCACTAAAAATAGAATCTGAAGAAGCTTCACATTGTTGTGAACACTTACTAGTAGTCTCATTTATGACTTCTGACATTTCTTCGCAAAGCTCATCGACTTTCACTTGACTTGGACGATGCTCCTCAGATGTAGGTTGTTGTACAACCGTCTTACATAGACTTTTATTTTTCAAGGGTGAGCTTTCTCTTTCTTCACTTGGATCTGATGCTTGCTCTTCACTTTCTTTCTCATCTCCTGGAACTTTTTCTGTCATGAGATTCTGAAGGTTTGATCTCCTGAGGTGACCACCAAGAATAAGCTTCATCAAACATCACATTCCTTGAAATAAATCTCTCATCATTGGAGTACCCAACATCGACGATCCAATCCTCCTCATAATCAATTTTTGACTCCATAGTTGTTGTAAAAGATGGTTTCTTCATGTCTTCTACAAACTCTTCTTCATTCTCGTAGTCTATTTCCTTGAACGTGTCAAATTTTGAATCCATGGTTGTTGCAAGATCTGGTTCCTCCATGTCTTCTTTCAACTCTTCTTCATCCTTGTACTCTATATTTGAATTTATGATTGCAACGAGAGTTGGTGCCTCCATGTCTTCTTTGAACTCTTCTTCATCCTCGTAGTTCATCTTTGAGACTGTGGTTACTACAAAAGATGATTCATCTTTGTCTTCTATCAAATCTTCTTCAAAATAAAGTCCAGCTTTTGCATCCCATTCTTCCTCGCTGATGGAAGCATCCAACACAACCTCATTCTCTTTCTCTTTTGTGGTGGTCATGTTTTCTTAGAAAGTCCTTCTTTTAGAGAATATGCATTCTCGAGCAAAGTGGCCCTTCCTTCCACAATTGAAGCATTCACCGTTTTGACTTCTATCGTTCTCCTCATATTGTTGGTAATAGTCTTTTTTCCACGTCGAGCTCCCCCTAAAGTGTTACTTCTTTCTTTTGAATAATGATTGCCTTCGTGTGGCCTTCTTTCCTTCGTCAATTCTTGTCTGTGTGACGTGGCTTTCCTCTTGCTGGTGAAGAGTGCTTCATCTTCATCTTTTATGGTTACGCCACTCATCTGTTTGGCTAATGCCTCACGATTAGCCAACAGGTTCTCCAGTTTTACTAAGGATGGTTGAGTAAGTCATCCTCTCACGGCGGCAATAAATGCATTGTACTCGGATCTTAGGCCATAGATGATAATTCCCTTCATCATTGCCTCGCTCACCTTCCCCTCTGGTGCAAATTGAGATATCTCATGACAAATAGATTTTACCTTAGTGAAATACTGAGCAACATACAGGTTTCCTTGTGAGATGCCCGCGAGCTCATTTTCTAAGAGTTGGAGGAGTGCTTCATTCTTCTTTGAAAATAACTTCGCCAATGTTTCTCAGGCTACCTTTGGTGTCTTGTCATCACGAATATGCTCTAATAAGTCCTCCTCGATTGTGGTCTTCAATATATATAAAGCCTTCCCAGCCTTGATCTTTCATTTTCTCAAGGCTTCGGCATTCTCCCTCGGTGGATGAGTTATGTACCTACGACTATGTCCCACAAATCTTGGCCTTATAGGTAGGACAATATACATGTCTCCCAATAACCGTAGTTATAGTCATTGAGCTTCCTAATCTCGTTGCTTGTGCTTCCAAAGTCTGCCATGCTGACTGACGCCCAGCGTCCACTAAGCTTGGTTCCAAGCAAATAGCTTTATAGTCCCTGACTATATTCCTGAAGAGTCTCCCCTTAGCACCTTGATGCAACGCCGACTAATGTAAGCGTCCAACGCTTACCGAAGCTTTCTCTCCTGGTAACAGCCTCGGACCACCCGCTCTGATATCAATTGTTGGAAACCCGACGGACCAAACACACCCACTATAGAGGACCTAAGATTGGCCACTAGAACTACACCAACTCCCTAAGTCGGTTAGTCTTTCTATCTTTTAAATTTCTTAGTACACAACAATTTAGGCGACAATGCCGACCATACACCATTTAGGCGGTAGAACCGACCATATGTTATTCAGGCAGCAGTGCCGACCATATATCATTTAGGCGGCATAACCGACCATATAATAATCGATTCAAGTGTACTAAGAAAATACATAAACTAAGACTTAATCAAGAAACTTCTAATTACAAGAGCGAATAATAATTTTACTAATACACAAAATATATTACAAAATACATACCTCACTTTACGCCCACGTTCACTCACAACTCACTCGCGCACACTCTCTCAACTCACTCAACTTGCAGTCTCACGTCACTCACTCACAATCTTGCACACAATTTTCACACCCTCACTTTTGCAATTACACAACCAATTTATAGGCTTACTATGTCGGTCTAGGAGCTAGATATTTTACAATATAATATTATAATAATACTTTATATTTTAGATCTCTCTAGATCATTGGTTTTCCTTATATTATTTTATTATTATAATAATACTATATGAGTATCTCTTGGATCTCTCTAGAAAGATGAAGAAAGAAGTCGGTGACTTCATAACAGAAAACAACTACGAACTTTGTTAACCATTCTGATTTTGAAGTAAACAGTTCATTTGTAAAAACCAAAGTAGGATATTGCTCCTTTGCATTAACAACAAACACCATTAGTACATCTAGACAAAATTGCAGACGGAAGCACGGCTCGAATTGCTGCCGAGTTAAGAGTCAATGAAACCCTGCTCCATAATATCTGATCATGATCCGATTAAGCAAGACTAGAGTTTATAATCTTTGCTTTGCATGCTTGTATATAAGTATGATTACAGATGCAGATGAGAAGGGTAATATTAAACCAGGTGAGATCAGTATTTTTGGATATTTTCAAGTTAATGTTGGATTACTTCTGATTTGCAACTGAAATTATACATTTGCCTTCTGTTATTCTTATAAAGGTCCTTCTTATCAAGGTCAATGTAGCCTCTCGACGATGTTGTTAACTTGCCAACAAAGTTGTTTCGGACGGCTTTAGTATTGTCAACTTGTCATACTCTGCGATCGAGCCAAAGAGTGGTAATACCGGGATCAGATTGGCGTTCATTGCAGATGTCAAGGGTTACAGCCTCATAATCACAATGCCTCCTTCAATTGGTTAACTTTTGAAGATGTTTTGGTCATTCAGATCATACTCTTTGTCAATGTGGGATGTGAATTGTATCATATAGTGTCGACTTGTAACTGAAGCTCTTGCAGATATCAAGTGAAGAGGCAATTGATACAACAAGGATATCTGCTCTCAGAGAGGAATTGTCAGTTTTCACACGTGAAAAATGAATGAAGCAAATTAAAAACAGCACAAAATATGAATTTGTGTATTAAAATTCAAGTTCAAACACTACTGTGTCATATATATCAATTACATGTGCATAAAGCCGTTACACACATTATCCAGCCTATGAAAACACAAAGCCAAACTACTTGAACTGAAATTGGACAGGGGCCGCGCGAACGCAGGCCCCAACTGCCACAAATTATGACTTAGGTTCTTCCACTTTGGGGAGACCTTAGGCGAGCGCCCCTCCCAAGTACAATGGAGATCGCTAACCTAGGCCACGGGCCTTGTTGATAACTCATTGACCCCGTCCAGGTAAGTATGGTTTAAGGTTCTAGTTGCCTCTTATTTATACCGTCCAGCTCCTGCCCCCTCCTCTTCCTCGGTAGATATGGGATTTGTGCCTTATCACGAATAACAATCTTCTGGGTTTGAATTGTTTCCAGCTGACTGGTGAACTGGTGAGGCTGAATGAAGCGACGAAGGATTTACAAATTTACAAAAAAATATACGAAACTCCTGAACATGTTAGAATTTGTTTTCTTGTTTCTTTATCTCACTGTTTAAAACTGATTGTAAACCAGACAGATTCCCTTTCGAATGGTCATACATTAAGTTCGATATCAGGGTTTTTTAAACCCAAAAGCTGTCCTCAATGGAGTTGGGGGTTTTGTGCTACCAAGAAGGGATTCATTTCGTTCTACATGGATGGTTAAGGAATATGTTAAGACTGACCAATTTTCTTTGACTGTAAACATTCATCCATATAGTTTCAACTCTCTCTTTGGTTCTGGAGTGAACCAGTTCAATGGCTTGGCAACAATTAAGCATAATACTTTGGTTTGAACAATGATTTTTACAGAACGTTGAGACTTGGGGCAATTTTCTTTGGCTTTAAGCACTTATCCAAATTGTTTTTGAATCTTCTCTTGGCTTTTGCAGTGACCCAGTTCAATGACCATGGCAACAACCAAGCACATAGCTTGGCTTGGACATGGATAGTTAGAGAATGATGAGACTTGGGGCAATTTTCTTTGCCTTTAAGCATTGATCCAAATTGTTTCAATCCTCTTGGTTTTTGCAGTGAGACAGGTCAATGTCCATGGAAACAGCTAAGCATAGCTTGGTTTGGACATGGATGTTTGAGAACGTTGAGACTTTGGCCAATTTTCTTTGGCTTGGAACTTTCATCCAATTTGATTTAGTCCTTTTTTTACTGAGCTAGTTCAATGTCCAGGACAACAACTAAGCATAATTTGGCTTGAACTTGGATGGTTGGACAATGTTAAAACTTGGGGTTAGGGGTGAGTATTCGACTTAGTCGAGTTGACGAGTCTTATTTTATAACTCAATTTTTTTTGAAGTTTTTTCGAGTTGAGTTGTCCAAGTTTCTGTTCAAATTTATTTATAAATATTTTATAATGTTATGTTACTAATTGATTCTAATTTAAATGGCTTTATATAACATATACGATATATATATATTTCTTCCTATTTTTTCGTATGAAATATATAGAGGTGGCAAACAGGTCATTTGGTTCGGTTTTGGTTCGGGTCATTTCGGTTCTGATATTATTCGGTTTCGGTTCAGTTCGGTTCGGTTTTAGTTCGGGTCTATTGTGATTCGGGTCATTTCGAGTCAGTTGATTTTTGGTTCGGTTATTTTCGGTTCGGTTGATTTCGTTTCGGGTCAATGTGAGATCGGTCGATTTTAATCCATTTTTTAGGCCGGTCAGTTTTTTACACCCTATATATAGATTTATAAAGTCAATATATTTAACTTTTTGGTGAGTTGTGCGGCTGTTCATATCATATCTTTATTTATTTCTATTAATATCTTTTCTATATTTTGGGTTGCCTTTGGTTCGGGTGGGTTGCCTTCGGTTCGGGTCAATTCGCTTCGATTGAAAATCGGTTCGGGTCCATTCGGTTCGATTGAAAATCGGTTCGGGCCATTTCGATTCAACTAAAATTCGGATCGGTTTCGGTAAGGTTCTGTTTGTTTCGGTTTCGGATCAAATTTCGAGTCATCATGTTCGGGTCGATTTCGGGTAAATTAATTCGGTTTTCGGGTCTCGGGTCTAGAAATATATATATGTCAAACATAATTAAGGGGATCAACTCGAGTTTGAAAACTAATTCACCAATCACTATAATTTTCGAGTTATTATAATTCATTTTTTTATAACTCAAACTTCATTTAAAGTTTTTTCTTAAATCAAATTGAAAATTATAATTCGAGTTAAGTTGACTTTGATCGAAAAAATCAATTTTTTTAAACTAAGCAATTTTACGAAGCTTTAAACATTCACCCACGGGCCATCCACCATCTTTTCACATTTACTTCAATTTCGGCTAATAAACTCGGGGAGTTATGCTGTGCGGCTAATAAAGATAAGGCTCATTTACTTTAATATAATTTGGTATGACAACGAAATGCATTCGGTTATAACTTAAAATGTTATTATGTTTACTTTTAAAAATTATAAAATTAATAATAAATTTTATACGACCGAAAATGTTACATGAATTTCTTAATTGATTAAAACATGCCCTTGACGGTAACTTTTTAGTTTTAAACCTGAAAAGTTATATGATTTACATAATTTAGTATGGATAGGGTGATAATTTCGGTTCCAACCTCAAATGTTACCTTGTTTACTCTAAAATGTTACATTGTCTCTCTTAAAATTTTTCGATTTATTATATTTTAGGATCATATCATTTAAAATCAATAAATTAAGTTTTGATATTTCATTTTTTGTTTATTTACTTTTTAGTATCATTCAATTTTAAAATTAGTGAATTAAACTTTAATTCCCTTAATTATAAGGTTCAATGACTATGTAAAATTCAGTTTGGTTGTTAAGTTTTGATATTTCATTTTTTGTTTATTTACTTTTTAGTATCATTCAATTTTAAAATTAGTGAATTAAACTTTAATTCCCTTAATTATAAGGTTCAATGACTATGTAAAATTCAGTTTGGTTGAAAATTAATCAACTTACTTCCTTATAGTTCAATATTGATTCATCCTTACTCCTCAACCCTCCTGATCCGAATTCATCATCAACTGTGGCCAAAACATTGCAGGAAAACATATAGAGGTGGCAAATGGGTCGTTCGGTTCGGGTCAGGTTCAAGTTCAGTTTTTACTACATTCGGTTTTGTTGGGGTCGGGTCAAATTCGGTCTAGTTCGGTTTAATTTAGGTCTATGATGATTCGGATCGGGTCGGATCACATCGGTTCAGTTGCTTTTTGGGCCGATTGATATCAGGTCGAGTGATTTCAGGTCTGGTCAATATCGGGTCAATAGGAGATCGGTCTGTTTCAGTTGGGTTTTCTGGCTGGATTAGTTTTTTACACCCATATATGACTTTATATAGCCAGTATATTTGACTTTTTGGTGAGTTGTGCGACAGTTCACATCAAATCTTTCTTTATTTCTTTTAATATATTTTCTTTATTTCAGGTTGCTTTCGGTTCGGATAGAATCGGTTCGGGTCCATTCAGTTGGCTTGAAAATCGGTTCGAGTCAATCCGGTTCAGTTGAAAATCGTTTCGGGTTCATATCAGTTCAACTAAAAATCGGGTCGATTTTGGTTCGATCGGTTTGTTTTGGGTTTTGGATCATGTTTGGGTCGATATCAGATCTCGAATTGGGTAAAGTCGGTTCGAGTCTCGGGTCAGTTTGTCACGTCTAAAAACATATAAAACTGAATATGATTCATTTGTCCATTTTTTGTGTCATTTTATATGTCCTACTAATGATTGTATGATACGTGTATTATCAATAAAATAAAAATAATTAATAAAACAGTAAAAAATAATTATTTATATAAAACAGTCCCAGAGAAGCAAATTATTTCTTAAAAACAAATTAGCAATGAGATGTCTACTTGTCATTGATTTATTCGTAAAAGCAGAAAAGAAAGGAAAGGTAATTACATAATTGTACCCACTGAAAAACTAGTGAACTCCCAAAATTTTCTATTGATTCAAGACAGCATTAATTTGTTGTTTCTGTAATATTTTTCACCAACTTTAGCAGTAAAGTTAGGAGAGAAAGGAACTCTTACACTATGATTGTTGTTTTCCAAATTGATTTCATTAAAAAAAAAACAGAGACCTAACTGGCACTTTCCCTTGAAGTTTGTTGTTGTCAACGCTTAGGTAACACATGTCTCTCAAGTTCTCTCGGATTTTATCAGAAAGCTCATTAGAACTCAAGTAAAAATTTAAATTGTGGTTACGGTCGTATTGCATTAATCGTAGTTGTAGATATAATAATTTCTACGGCAAGCATCGCTGTCATAAAATTTTCAAAAAGCAGATGTTATTTTGGACATAACAATAGCGAGTATCGTAGTATCAAACAATGTCAAAACCGTTATATAACAGTCATTATAGCTGTCACGGGCCGCAATTTAAATCCCTAAACTCAAGTCCGACTTCAAAAAACTCTTCTTGATGTGCTAAGGCTTTGTTAGCCATTGCTGGGAGAAACGACTGTTGGCAGAAGTTGAAAAATTCAACCGTAGGCAAACGAGCATTTAGGCGACAAAGATGGTGAGCAAGCACCCGTTCACAACTAAAACGAAGACTGTTTGACAAAAAATTGATGGGCAAGTACCGTTTAGGTTGCTGAACGTAACAAAAAATGAGACCTAAGTAAAGTTGCTGGTGCTTCTATAGAAGTATTAATTTTATAGAGGTCGTGATTGACGAGAAGAAGAATATATTTCGAAAAAAAATAATCTAAAAGAAATGATTGAAACGTTCAAAAGGCCGAAGTCATGAAGAATTAGGACGAGTAGTACTCATTGTGGTGATTTTCTTGGCAGTTTTTGAGTTTTACTTTAAGATAGAAAGTAGGTAGAGGGGAAATGAATCAAAGGTTTTCTAGAATAAGGACCAATTAAAACAAGGGTAAATTATAATGGTGGTCACCCAACTATCACTATTTTTGTTTTGATCACTCAATTAATATTTTTTATCAAAATCATCACTAACGTTTCGTTTTGTTATCACTTTGGTCACCGTCCGTTAAAAAATTAACGAAGATGGTGATGGGTCATGGGATAATAACACTTTCAGTCTTAAAATTTGAACATTATATTAATTAGGTCCTGATTCAAAATAACTCATCAAATATATGGGTCAAACCTTAAATTTTCCATTTTCTTTCTTCTTCTTCTCCACCAACACTTCTCTTTCTTTGCAAATAATTTTCGTTCCACTTCACTTTTTTTTGCAAAGATTTTTTTATCAACTTCTAAAATTCTAAATGAAATTAGCTAACCGTTATTGCTAATTAGTATAATAGTAATTATTCTATGCAGATTAATATATGTATGCTATTTGAAGAAGGAAAATGAAGACAACTTTTGAAGATTGAACCAAAGGAGCTTGAATTCATATGAGTTCATAATTACTTGATTGTTAAATTTTTTTAATAATAATTACAATAAGACACTTTTTAGTATTATTTTCCCTCAAATATTAGAAGAAATGATCAATCTCGTTCTATAATCATTTTCCCCTTTAAACATGTTTCTTTAACTCTTAATTAATTTTAAAGAAAGCGTAGTGCAAATTAAGAATTTTATTTGTAGCAATTATATTTATTTTTGTTCTGAATTTTTTTGGAATAATGAAGGCGTAAATAATTTAATGTATATGATATTTTGTTTAGCTTTGATGTTAATTTATTTAATTGTTTATTTCTTATTTAAAGTTTATATATATATATATATATATATATTGAAGAAGCAATGCTCCCGCTCCGTGAGAATCACAAATAATATTGATCAATATGTTGCTTTTAAGGTTTGAACTTTGAATCAATACTTTGGATTTTATTTTATTTTTATTTTAACAAAGTTTGAAAACAATGTTGTATTACTTGGGTGTGCTGGAAACGAAACGTTAATGAAAATGGAAAGAAGAAAAGAAAAAAAAGTGTTGTTGGAGAGGAAGAAAAAGAAAATGGGAAATTTGGGGTTTTGACTCATATATTTTATGAGTTATTTTGAATTAGGACCTAATTAATAGAATGAACAAGTTTTAGGACTAAAAGTGTTATTATCCCAATGACCCATCATCCTCTCCGTTAATTTTTTAACGACCGATGACAAAAATAATAACAAAAATGAAATATTAGTAATGATTTTGACAAAAAAATTAATTGTGTGACCAAAACAGGAAAATGTGATAGTTGGGTGACCACCTGTGTAGTTTACCCTTAAAACAAAGTGCAAAACTTAAAAATAAAATTTATTATTATGTTAATTCTATAAAATTTTTAATCATTACGTTATCTGTTTAAACTTTTTAATGAAAATGAGTCAATTAATATTATTATGATGATGATAATGACAATGACCACTTATTAGTTATATTATTCATAAAAGTTCAATTAATATTGTTTTACTAAAGACATTTTAAATCCCTAAAATTTATCATTATTGTCATCATTATTATTGTATAATCGACCCTCATCTACTCTAATTGACATGTTGATGGTATAAATTTGATGGGTAGTGAACGGATATGGATGTCGAATATTATACTCATCGTGAGTAATAAGTAGGTAATGATTTAAGACTTTACCCACTCACTCGCTATTCACCATATAAATAAGGTTATTTAATAAAAATGAAATATAATTTAACTCGTTATCCACCATATAAATAAGATTATTTAATAAAAATAAAATATAATTTTGCCTACTATCCACCATATAAATAAGGTTATTTAATGAAAATAAAATATAATTTTGTTTATATATTATATATAAAAGGTTTTGTGGGGTGGATGAATATGTTTGTTGTCTGAAATAAATTTATAAGTATTTAGAAGAATTTAAGAGTAATTAATGGAGTTAAAACCCAAACTTATGAAATCTGTCCAGGATTTTATGCATATTCAGTGAGTTCAAAAAATTACAAAAAATTCAATATAAATAATTAGGAAGTGATCCATACATCATTGTAACTATGAGTAAGTTTAGTTTCGTTTAGAATAAACGGATATTGATTTCAATATGAATTTTAAAAAATACAAGTTTTAAATGATTGAATGGTAGAAAAATAAAGTAGCAGATTGCTCCTAATACTAGTTTGGCAGTAACTTTAGGAAGTGATCCAAAAATTTAATATAAATAATTGGGAAGTGATCCATACATTGTTGTAACTATGAGTAAGTTTAGTTTTGTTTAGAATACACGGATATTGATTCCAATATGATTTTTAAAAAAATACGAATTTTTAAGTGATTGGATGATAGAAATAGAGTAGTAGATTGCTCCTAATACTAGTTTGGCAGTAACTTTAAAATTTTGTCATAAATTATACAAGTCGAATTAGAAGTGTCACCTTATATAGTTAGAAATACATTTGAGTCTAGCTTCTTTTGGAGCAAACAAAATGAATTTTTGAGTTATATATTATGCAATAATTGGATTTCTTTGAAGGTGGTACAAGCAAGTACGTACTGTGTGGTAGATACCCGGTTAGATAATGGGTTGTAGGGATAAATTTGAGAATGTATCCGAATAGACGAATGTAAATTTAAAATTGTACCCACCGTAAATAGTGAGTAGGTGACAAATATAAAAAATTTAAGTAGGTATAAAAATAAGAAGAGAGTATCCACACCCATCCCTACCTTCATTGTCATCCAATCTTTTGTTTTTTGAATAACCATTTGATTTAATGATCAACCGTCCACAATATTTCCCCCTTTTATTCACGGGTAAGAGAAGGATTGTTCGTTTTGATCCAGACTTTAGGGATATTTTATCCTAATAATATTGTGGGGGTTTTTTATTTCATGAAATTAGGTAGTTTTTTTCTTATTTCGCGAAGTGAAAATGTTGTTGCAATAATCAGGTGAAGTCGTCAAGAAATATGACGACTTCTGAAACTCGTAAAAAAATGATTTTTTTTTTCAATCATGTATGCATTTATTGTTTGTGCAGATAAATTGCCTAAAGTCGTTAAGATTTTTTTACGACTTTTAAAGTCGTCTTGAAATCCCGACAATTTTTACAAATCATATCTACTTCAAAAAATTAAAAAACATACTCTATTTCATGAAATAAAAAACTCAATAACATTATCTAACAAAAAACCTCAAACTTTAATGTAAATATAACCTCAAATTTTATGAATTTTTTTTTGTAAAAACTTTAACCTGACGCTCTCTTAAACAGGGACGGAGGGATATGGGCTCGGGAAGAACTATGCCCTTAATTCAAATTTTTTACCTTGATGATGTAGATTTTTTTAATGAATTATTTTCACATTTGTCCTTTACTTTTTAAATTTTAAGTTTATTACCTAACTTTAAATCTTGACTATGTCCCTGCTAGTAAACCGTAATTGGTTGAAGAATCCGCCAACCTAGGAACCTCATCTCAATTTTAGACTTTTGAGTTTTGAGTCGCTCCATGTTTAAATATCATAAGTATATTTCCGATCTATATTTTTTCTAATTTAAGTCTTACTATGTGTAAGTTATGTCCAGAACAAATCTGATCTAAACCTGGATATTATTCAATTATCAATCATTCGATATGTGTTTATAATGATTATTCTATATTTTATTGATTAATTCTTATTATAGTCCTACATATGTAAAACTTGTTTAATTTATTTCGTATGGATATCATTGTCAGGGATGAACCTATGTGCGCAACGGGAGGTGCTCCTAAAAGAAGTGGTACAATGATATTTTTGGTCCTTTAGTTTAAATCTCATTCAACTTAAGCATTGCCCTACATTTTTTTGGTTTTAATACTAATAGGTCCTATTTATTTGAAACTAGATAATATGGTCCGCCCAATATTTGATTCTAATTTTGTCCTAATTATTGTGCTTCAAATTTAAAAATAGGACTTGTTTGCTCCGATTTATTATAGAGGATCAATTTGCTTACCTCTTAATATATAGTACAAGGACGCAACAAGTACTTTTACCTTATTCCTTTAAGTAATTTGAACAAAGATTCTTTTATTCCAAAGATAATTTCAATTAAATTAAAATCATTAAATGTTGCAAATATCCATGCTACTTAGGGCTGTAAACGGACCAAACATTCAGTGAACCGTTCGGCAAAAAGTTCGTTTATTTATTAAACGAACGAATATGAACAAGATCTTTTGTTTGTTTAATAAAATGGACGAAAACAAACAAATGGCTCGTTCGTTCTTTTACGTTTGTGAACGTTCGGTAATCCGTTCATTTATGTTTGTTCGTTTAAATTTATTCACATATATACATTTATATTTATTATTTTTTAGAACAAAAGTATTATTTTTAAAAAAATTAAATTTATTCACATACGTCATTTTATGTTCGTTAATTTGTTTTCTTTTACGTTCGTTTATCATTTTAACGAACAAACATGAACGAATACGAACAAGCTATATTCCTTAACAAATGAACACGAATAAAAAATTATTTTCGTTTAGTTATTCGTATTTATTTATTTGTTCGGTTAAAATTAAACGAACGAAAATAAACATACCGTCATTCGTATTTATTTGGTTCGTTTACCTGCCTCGTGATATTCGTGCTTCTTTCTTTTTCGTATTGTCATTTTCTCCGGACCACTGTTTTACTCGGTTGCTATCACTGGACCACTTTTCGATCCTGGAAACATCGTTAACGCCAAAAATAAAAAGTACTGTAACATTCATACGGTGTCTGTTTTTCTCTCCACAACAGTACCTCGTAACGAAAATTTTGCCTGAAAATTAACTCACAAAATTGCTTGATTAACAATATTTCGGTTCTTCTAATTTCACTTAATGAATCTGTGGCAATAAACTTATTTTATTTATATCTTAGTGTTCCAAATTGTAATTGAACTGATTCAGTTCAGGAGTGCTCATTTTTTGTCCCTAGGAGTATGCAGCTGCAGGTGGCTGAGTCTCAATGGTGGGACAATCCTCAATTATTAAGACAACGAGAGCCGGTGGCTTTTGGTCCCCTCCGTAAGCTGAAATTAAACCTTGGCCACACTGGTGGCTAGCTGGCTGTGGGGGATTCCTTAGAGATGATAGTGGCCGTTTAAAAACCAATACCTTCGACTATACGGTCATATTGTTTCCAGCAGTATAGGTTTAAACCGACTTTGCTCAACTCTGATTTTTTTTTTACACACATGTGATTTGCATGCTTCTCTTGTCACTTTCTTTAATAAATATTTGTTACGTAACGTTGCTCAGTCGATAACATTATTTTCTTTTTCTCATCTTTGTACAGCATTTTTAGACCATGTGATTGATGTTGATTTGAATGGTTAAGAACCTGATATAGTCGATAACATTATAGTTTTACACGTTTTTTGAATAGTTAGATGCGAAAAATAAATGACTGTGATTAACTCTTTATTTTTTTTAAGTGATAATCTTCACATATCCTACAGTAAATCTCAATCATCTGTTTCACTCATCCAACGATCCAGAAAATATGTAAAACTTAAAAACTCTTGCACTCTGTAACTAGATCCTATCTCTCTATATATGTAAATTTTATTAATTTAAAATCTTAACTTGATTGAGATTATTGTTATTATTATTAGAAAGTATAATAGAGAAAGAAGAAAGAATGAAATTATAAATCCAACATGATTCACTTTTCGTAAGACTTTTACCTTATCTTTAGGACACAACAAGTCATAAACAACAAATTAGATTAATAAGAATGACAATGCAATCTTCCTTATATAGACAACAAAGAGTTACAATTCAAGTAGAAAGTCACTTGGAAGTTGGAATAAAGTTGTTAGTATTATATTTTTTTTCTTCATAAAAACACTATTAAAAAATAGGATAAATTACACTAGACGTCACATAGTCATAAGTTTAGTAACAAACAAGTTACTTCGGGTAGTTCTAGGGTGAGACACCCTTATGGTGCAGCTAAAATGAGGTTGTAATATCCCTAAAATCGGCCTAGTCGGGATTCTGTTTCTGGTAATTGGAAATTTTGTTTTCAATTGAGTAAGAAAGATATTAAAATATGAATAATGGATTTAAATTGATTAATTATTGGATCATTGTTAAGTATTGGGACTAAATCGTAAAGATTGGAAATATGTAGTTATTGGTTAAAATTTAGAAATGAAACATAAAATGATATAGAATTAAGTTATGGCTAAAAGCAAGGAGTAGAGATGTAATTAGACCACCTAGTGACTAAATTAAAAAGAATGAAAGTATAATTAGTGGCTACATTATAAAGATGTGAGGTTTTGAGTCTTAAGTGTAAGATATGATAGAAAGGAATGACTAAGTGCGTAATTAGACCACTTAGTAATTGAATTGTAAGAACTGAAACTATGCTTAGTGGCTAAACTATAAGAAGCTAATATTAAATAGCTAAAGTATAAAGAAGAGAAAAGATTAAGGACTTGTGGTAAATTAACCCACAAGGTTTCTTCATAGAAAGGAAAGGTAAATAAGGGACTAGAAGTATGATTTAACCATTTCTCCTAATTTGGTTAATCATCACCCAACGTGTCTTTTGTCCCAATTTCTTTTAATTTTCAATTATAGGGTAATTGATAATTAAGCCAATAATTGGCTAATCTTTCACGGCTAAGAGGAAGAAAAATAAAAATAATAATGGGAGATTTTTTTTTTTAGAAAATGAGTCATCACATAAGCCACCATGTGAAGACACCTAACCTAGGAGGTGTTATCATCAGTTACAACAATAAAAATTTAGGGTCCTGGTCATTTTAACCCCAATGGAGATAGGGATTAACTCTTCCCTCACCATTTTAATGGATTCTCTTTACCCTCTTCATTTTTTCTTCACCTGCGAATGGAGAAACAAAATTTACAAAGGAAGAATGAGTTACGAACCATGGATTGAGTATTAATTTATTGGACCCAGCATAGATTCATAAAAGGATATCAAGAATTATATTAGTTTCGATGGAAGCAAGGTAAGGGTTTCACGGACCCTAAGCTTTTGCCTATAATTTATACTTACAATTTGTTTATGAAAGTATTAGTTATTCATGATGAAACGGTTATGTGACTGTGAATTGTATGTCCTTGAAGCTTATGATGGTAAGGGGCTGCCGAACCACAGAAAGAATATTCATGTTTGGAAATGCTTTGGAATTGACTTTGTAAACCTTGTGTTTGGTGAGTGTAATAGGAATTTTGTTTACTGAATATTTGCAGTTCATATAGATATTACTTCATTAAGAGTTTTCTTGGAGAATTGAGTCTCACATGCGATAGAATGGATATCGATTTCTATTGAAAATTTGCAAATTGTTCTATGTATAATAATGTGTTAAGTGGATTGGTAAAATGTTACCATATTTTGTTGCTCCGAAGACTCTCAAAATCTGGTATTTTAGTATTAAAACAGAGTTCAAAGGAGGACCAAAACAACAGTTAAGCAAGTGATATTATTCCTTAAAGTATGTGTTGTTTCGTAATGAATTAATTTTATATCGTGCTAATAGATAATATGTATATGTAGCTGGTTGGAACTGTTCAAATTTGAAGCTGTCTAATGACTGTTGCAGGCTATTTTGAGTTTTTTTTTAAGTATTAAAAGATGGTGACATGCTTGATTATGGTAACAAGGAGTAGTTTACCCTGTTTTAGAACTATATAGTTATGAATATGTTTAATGATGCTCAAATATAGGCTGTATTTATAAAGAAATCTGTCTAGTTTTAAAGACTGGAATACTTGGCTTAATAGAGATCATAAATGGAATCCATGTTATAAAAATATAGTAAATTACTGATTTACTCTGTTTAGGGTTTGTTTACTTAGTTTCTTGATATATAAGAAACGGTTTTTGATATAAAGATGTAGTTCATAATGGCTGGATTTTTAAGTCTAACAAGTTGGTATTTTATTTTGAACATATAAGATAGTATGGTTTGTTTTATGAAAGGAAATGAGACTGTCCTATAAATTCTCGAATCAAGTACGAAATGGAAAAGCTTTAGGATCGAGAAATTATATTCGAATCGTACGGTAATTCAAATCAGGCGAGTGTAGTTCATGTTTTGGATGTCTAGGTATCATCCTTGTTGTATTACTTTCTATGGTTTATTGTGTGATTATTGTTAAATTGTTCATTGACTCATATAGAGCATTTGGTGGCACTACTTATTGTTGAAAAGCATTGGTAAGTCTTTTTATGTTGTCTTGCTTCATGTTGCATTGACGTAATTATTGCATTAGTAAGTTCATTGCATAGGCAAGTTTATAGCACTGACTAAATCACTGCATCGAAGAAAACATGGAAATGATAAGATTACCTTATTGACAAAGATATTGTATTGGCAAGGCTATTTTATTGATGAAACTATTGTACCGACAAAAATTATTGGAGCTAAGGCTCAACTATCGAATAAGAATACTTTTTTATTGCCAAATCATAAGACATGTAAGTTGTCTTCCAATGGAAGCCCTTGGACACTTGGCATGGTACATGATATATTTGGACTACGGTCCATGAGCTACGGCTTAAGGGTAATAACCCTATATTGGCGATGTTGGCGGTTCGGTTGGAGGAGGTGAAAGAGAGGATGGAAGTACTGATTCATTGATTATAGACACAAGTCATTGCTTTGTGCTTTGAGCTTGTTTTAACACGGACCAATACTACTTATGTCCAAGAGTGATCCAAGGCGAACAATGTAAAAGAAAAGTAAAGTCATCGATAAGATTATCACAAGAATAAATAAGAACAAGACGTATGAATGAGCTCATAACATAGAGCATTTAACAATTATAGGCATTGCTCATTTTACTTCCATAATAGTCATTGTTATTGTTTTTATTGCAAAAGGACACTACCTCACTTAGGCTAAGTAAACCTAATACATTTTATTGTTATACATTTCAGGTTTAGGGATTTTCAAGGGATTCGATCGTAGAACGAGGTTACAAGTCACACTTCAAGCCTTCCAAGTAACGTTTTCGTTCTTCTATAACTCCTAACATGGTGGCATATAGCATGATATAAATTATAAGTGTGCGTGTGTATGCTGATACGTTACACACGTTAGCAAAGTATGATCTTAAATAAACAAAAATGTATTTTGGTAACTAAGTAATGTGTATAAGGTTTATTATAAAGTATCGAAAATATGATTTGACTAATTAAACATTGGAAATGGGTATGAATAAAACATAGTAGAAATTATTTATGTTATAAAAGTTGATTAAACGGTGTTAAAGTATGAGGTTTGCAAAAAGCTTGACTATTGTCTATATGACCCTATTGATATAAAATGTATAAAATGGTCTAATGTGCTCTTAATATGAAAAACTAGGTAAATGGATTCATAAGAATATGAAATTTGACATGCATATAGATTTGATATTTTTAAGTTTACTGGTAAAATTTGGTAATCATTGGACAAGATTATAGTCTCTAATTTAATTAAAAATCAGACAAAAAATGTTCTTATAGGCTCAGGCGTACCGGTACGGGTGGTGTCGTACCGGTACCAATATGCAAGTTCGGTATCGTAATTCAAGGCGTTCTGATATTAATACAGTGGTACTGGTACGCAAAATCAAAATTAAAATTTTACTGTAACAAGGATACTGATATGGGTGATGTCGTACCAATACCCATTAATGATTCAATTTGGGAATTTAAAGTTAGCGTATCGGTACGGTAATGGGCCCGTACTGATACGAAAAGCATCGACTCATCATATCTGTATAGTATACTACGTACCGATATTGGATTCAGTTTTGAAAGAATTTATAATAAAAGCGTATCGGTACGGCCGGTACCGATTCAGGTGAGTTAATTAAAGTTAATTAAATAGTTTTAAGACCTTACAAAATGGTCACTAAATTTTATATAGATTAATTGAAAATGTAAATAACTTCCAAACTCATTGAAATTTTATACACGAGATAATCAAGCATTGAATTGCTTTTTGGTAACTCTAATTATTGATAAAGTCTTTTGGTAACTCTAATTATTGATAAAGTCTTATAATTTAACGAAATTGTTATTTAGTCCCTAAAGTGGAAAAAGTTATTGAATGACCCTTAATTATAATTTTAATTAAGTACAAGTTGGTCGTTGTTAATCATCGCATTATATTAATAGTCTTGGTTCACTATTCAACGCATAAGTCATTATATATTTTGGTTCGATCACTGTATCGTTCACCGGTAGAGTTTTCTGACCTGAATTTTTACCAGACCGGAAAGAGGTGTTACAAAGGTGATTCTACACAAATTTTTACTCAGTTGGTAAGAATTTGTGGAACAAAAATTCTGTGCCATCTAAATATGCCCATTTTTATACTCACACTAAAAAAACATTAAAAATTAAATTCTAAACCCTAATACTAAAATTTACATTCCACGTCTTAAAAAATTACCCTACCTCTAATTTCCTAAACTCTAACTTTAAACTCTAAATCCTAAACTCACTTTTTTAAATTAGGGACACCAAAAGAGGCATAATTAAGGGGCAAAAGATTTTCATCCATATTTGTGTATCTATATAAATTCTTATAATCTACACAAATTCTTACCTAAATGATAAGAATTTAAGTTAATATAAAATTTTGTGTAATTACACAAATTCTTACTTAGTTGGTAAGAATTTATGTAGTTACACAAATTCTTACCTAGTTAGTAAGAATTTCGGTTCTACCGTAATTTTTACCCAGTTCTACATAAATTCTTATTATTTTTTAAGAATTTATGTTGGCCGCATTTTAAGCGGGTTTTTTAGACTTTTTTAATCACTTCTCTTCTAAAAGTAACAATTGAGTCATTCAGTTATAGGTTTAAGAACAAACATGCCACTTTTCTTTTAAAAATAACGATTTATTCACTCAATTATAGGTTTAAGAACAAACAATTCACTCAATTAATTTTTTTTTGAAAAACAAATTACTTTGTCATTAAAATTGAATCAATAGATTAGTATAATAACTATTTTAGTCCTCAAAATTTATGTGTTATATTAATTTGGTCTTAATTTAAAATAATTCAATAAACTTAATCCTTCATATTTAAAAATGAATAATTGAAAGTGAGAAAGTTTAAGCAATTTTTTTAACTATTTATATATGATATATTTTTATATCTCATCAAGTTGTTATGTATGGTTATTTTTATTAAAGATGATAATACGGGATGAGGTGAAGATGCTGTGATTTGAAAAGAACATGCTCTCATATAACACAAGCTTCTTACCACTAGATTAAGTTGTTCTTTCATTTTATATGAACTTTAACATATTTAATTATTTTTTTAATAAGAAAATATTTGATGGGTTGGTGGTGATTTTTTTTTCATAAGCATATTTATTTTAAACTCCAGAGACTTTATTTAAGATTAGAGTTTATAATTTAAATTTTAGGATTTATAATTTAAAATTTAGAGATTATAATTTAAGGTTATATAATTAGATTTTAGTTTTTAATGTTGAAATATGTAATTTTGTGGAAAAAAAATCACTTACAAGACAAAATTAATAACTCGTTCTTTTTATCGTTTTCATGTCATGTAATGATATCATTTCCAAGTAATTATGTTTACATTATTTTATTAAAAACAATAATAGTAATAAATAGGTTCAATATTCATTTTTTTAATCAAGGTTTAATTGTCGTTTTGATCTTTATAATAATAAAATTTTCGGACAAAAATCCATTTTTTTCGTGTCATTTTCTGTGCCACAACAAAAAAAAACTATTCAATTAATCTTTCTCAGTTTGCTATCAACAAAAAAATTGGAAGATCAAAACTCTAGATTGAATATAATTTAAACTAATGGCGTCTAATTATCATCGGAAAGAAATTAGAGAGCTAAAACTCCTCCCGCAATCAATGTAGGGATATTTTATCTTTTGACTAGAAAACATCCGAGACGGCTCTGCTTAAAGGTATCGAATATTTTTTCCTTCAACCGTTCGATTCTAAATAATTTTAAACAAGTTCAATCTAATATTGATTCTGTTATACTCATGTATACTTCATTACTCACTTCTCCACAATAAAGGTCCTCCGGCATCATAAAAGAATTTTTTCGGGCATTAGGATCCTTCGAAATCTTCCCTAAGAGCCACAAATGTCCATCCAAAGTCTACCTCACCATATCCTCTGGATGACGGTTATCCAGATAAGATCAAAGTCAAATCCGTTTGTTTCACCATTCAAGTCCATTATCCGACACACAAGCGTACACGTCAGATTAGCAAGTTAATATGCATCAACCCATCAGTCCAAGACATGACACTTGCCATCAAAAGCTGTCAGCCACCCTTTTTAAATATCCCAAGAAGAGGTCGAACTTTTCCAGGATCTGTAGACTGGCTGTTGTCTAAAGCCTCCGACCTTCTTCCTATCGATAACCCCTTATCCTGACTACCGTCTATTGCGGCTCTCCACCATTAGAAATCACCACAACAACCTTCATCTCAAGTTGCTCATCAACAACTCTCGTGCAGGTAACCAACAATGCCGCAAATGCCTCTGCGGTAACAGTAAGAATCATGGATACATGCGGCGTCGGAGCCCTGGAGTTGGACTTAGAAACAGGTTTTAGACCGATTGACCCTGATCATAAAGGGGAAGCTGCTGGCCATCTTACTGTGGACTATGAATTTGTGAACTGTGGTGACGAGCTGGATTCCCCACTTGTCTATTCCCAGTAACTTTAATCTGTGTTAATTACCAAAGACATGAGAATTCCCACTCTAATAATCTATGTGAAACTATTATGTAATAAACATGTTACTGCAGGAATCATGCATTCTGTTGCTTTTGTAACATGTGATAAATAATAAGTGGGATTCTGTCAACTGCTGGGAACTTCTTTTCTATTGGAATCGTATGAGCTTTCTTCATGTTTAATTTCAACTATTATGTTACAGATATTACTTTATTAAGAATATATTCAGTTTATCACTTAAATGAAGAACTTGCTCGACATATTTTTTTATTTTCTATTAAGTATTATCTCTAAAATTTAGATTTATCAAATAATTTAGTTATATTTAATTTTAAATAAATTATGAAACATATTTTATAATTTAAATTAAACATTTAATTAGTTTATTAAATAACAACTAAGTTTTTTCTTATGTATTTGATAGATATGTTCTTTCAATGATTACAAAGGCCGCTTGAATTGGAACTTAAACGTAAATAAAAATAACTCACTTTTGTCTAGTGCTTCAATCGTCCTTGCTTCTAGCTTCCGCATCACACATATGGAGGCCAGATCATCTTAAATTTAACGTTTGCGCCGCAACCGTTTTCTCTATACCGAGAACCATTTTTTTTTTTGTTTAGTCGTGGACAATATTAGTTTTAGTATCGGCAGTTGACTATCAGTTTTTTTTATTATTATGTTTTATTTATATTTTTTATTTTTAATAAGAATAATTGTTTTTATGACACGATTATCTCTGCTTTTTGGTATATTTTTTCTGTTACTGATTTTTCTTTTTCTTTTTTGTTTTTTCAGGGTTAGACTTGATGTTGTCGCGATTGATCAAGATATCGCTTATTTGTTATCTTGATGATTTTCTTTGCTATTGACCATCGGATTGAATTTAGATACGTGGTTTACGATCATGGATATCTCACTACACTCGGCTCTAATTTGCGATTCTCGGTACTCTTTAAGTAGCTTGATCCACTTTTGTAGTTCGTTTGTGATGCAATCAGATTTGTTCGTATCTATATTTTGTTTGTATCTTTTGATTGGATTTTTTAACCTTTTACATGTAATTCAATCGAAAAACAGTACTAGGAGAATTAACTATTTAATAGAAATGTAACTTATCTTTGGTTCCAAGAGAATGTAATTCAATGGCAGATTCGCTTGCCAAGGGGGCATTGGTCGCGAGAAGCAGATGGTTTGGGTGCTGTAGTAGGATTGCGTATTGAGGCTGCCATATTTTGTTGTCTCAGCTTTGTGTTAAATATTTGTGTTTAGCTAGTATGACCTTCGGTAATGTTTAAATCTATGGTATCTGTATAATTGATGCTTGCAGGGTAAGGCTAGATGATGCGTGTTGCGGCACATAAACGTTGGTGTTCATTGTATTTTTGGGTAGCTGCTGAGTTGTTGTAAAGCCTTATGTCTGTGGGTTCTACCCGGATGTAGTATTGTTGTATTAATAGTGTGAGTTATATTTTGACTCAAATTTTAATTGGTAATTAAATTGAGTTTTATTGTAATTTTAGTGGTTGAAGATTACTTGGTAATTATGATTTACTTTAAAGAGTAAATATCTATTTTTTCTAATTAAAATAAATATCTATTTTAGGTAGGAGATCTTATTGAATAAGGTTTCTTGGTGATCAAGTATTTAAGTCTATAAATATAGGCTAGGTATAACCCTTTGAATTATGAGAGAACAAGAGAATGAAAGAGAGAGGGAATTATTTTGGAAAGATGTAACCACTTTTAGATTCTCTACAACTATTGTGCCTACATTGTAGAGATGGTATTGCAGGGATGTTGGGAAGAGTGTTTTAGTTCCACCGAGTCTTGAGATTTGTACACCAGGTTTTGAGATTACATGGGTTATCATGTATTTATACTCTTCGAGTTCTATACGTTGATAGTGAATTGATTTCTCTCGTCCGTGGAGGTAGGCTATGTTGAACCACGTTAAATCTTGTCTCATGTGCATGTTTTGGTCTATGTCGTTATCACTTTAGTTATTTTGCCACATACCAAATTCCTAACAGTGTGATTGGACAATCAATAAAATAACGGACACTCTTTTCCTCCTTTTCAATGTCCGAAACTAAATTTTTAGTTTCAATTACGAAGGGATTTTTAATTAGGTCTATTTTACTTTAAAAAAAGTTATTATAAAATTGAGTAAACCAAACAGTTAATAAATTATATAACTTATTTGTTTAGGTTATATAAGTTCCAAAATTATATTTTATGTTTTATGAAATTATAATTCACTCCTACTAGATAATTAAAGACCATATTTGTCGAATTACTATTTATAAAAATGACAAGTTACATTTCGATTTTCGTTTCTCATATAAGATGATTTGAATTCTGGATAATTAAGGCTATAAATAAATCGAGTTTGTACGATCGATGATATGTTCGTATTCGTTTTTTTCATACAAGATGATTTTTTTTGCTTGGCAAAAAGATTTATTAATAAGATAATTAAAGAAGCGTAACCTAAATTGTGTGCCTCGTTAAAAGCTTCCTTAAACTTAATTAGAGAAAAAAAAAGTACAACACAACCAGAAAATACACCAGAAAGAAACATAAACCAATGCCTAACAATGGTCACTCACCAAACAAAACAAAATGTCCAAGACAAAGCTTAACAAAACAACGCCAAAAAGAAAATTACAAGATGATTTGATTACTAGTCGAGGCAAAATACTTGTACTAAATGTGGTGAAAAGCCACGAGGCGAGAGAACTGTCTTGCCTAACAAATCACATACTGTCTACATTAACTGTCTTTTCACTTGTGGAAGTATTGCAAAGCTTCGTCGATGCTGGTGTCAGTACCTCATCCAAACAGTGCTCAAGGTCATGACCACGAATCATTAAGATAACATGTTTCCAAAGCAAGTAATTGCTATCACCGAGTCCGACGTTCACTCTTTTGTTAGAGAATGCCTGAGCCCGACTGTTTTTCGATGGACGGAACAATTGCGAGATCTTCTAATCCTTCCATGGCTCAAACGTTTCAAGAACTAATTAAATCGAAACAACGAATATAACAACAAGAAAAGAAATATCGACATCAGGATCTTTGGCTAATGATACCATACAGAAGAATCTACAATAATCTGAGTGTAAAATTTATGATTTACAAAGAAAGTAAGAATGGAATTCGGTGGAATATGAACAGGGCCGTCTCGGAGATTTTCGAGGCCCTGAGCGAAAATTAAAATTAGACCATTATATGAAGAAAGCATATCTCATTACGAATAGAGATTCTTTACCCATATTTAGGCTCCAACAGTAAAAAAAAAATTAGGTTTATAATTTAGGGTTATAGTTTAAAGTTTAGAATTGGGGTTTAAGGTATTGAGAGCATAGTTTAGGATTTAGTATTTAAAAGTTAAGGTTAAGGCTTATAATTTAATTTTTTTTAATGTTGAGCATAGAAATGTGCACCAAAAAGGGACAAAGAATTTTTATTCATCTCATTATTTTGAACGATTAATTTAATATTTCAAACACATTATTTTCATTATTAGATTAATTTATTTATTTATTTAGGAAAGAAAATTAATTTTTACTATTAAATTAATATATTTATTTAATAAATTAAAAATTAAAAATATAAATAATAAAATTTTAAAGATCTTAAGCTGGTTGGGGCCTGAGCAGTCGCTCAGAGTGCTTCCCTTTCTAGCCGACCCTGAATATGAGGGAGTGAACAATTATTTTTTGAATTGAATACATTCAGCTTAATTCTCAAAGGCCCAAGTACATGGTACTTATACCCAACTATAGTAGCCCAACAGAATAACAAACAGACAACTCAGCTGAGCCCAACAGAATAACAAACTACTGACTAATACTAGCAGATTACCTAAATGAACTTCTCAGTTCTCTGAACAAGGACTGAGCTTTCTGAATACTTATTTTGTTAGAATGTTGCTTTTCATCACTGAATTAGATTATATGTAACTTTATTTCTTATGACATTTCAGGCCAAAGACTGATTTGGCTTAGACTGAATAATCTATATTGTTATTATCCCTACGTGACCCAGATTCGAGCAGATTGTCTGCACAATATATAATATTTTTGAACAAATACTATATTTTAATCACACTAGTCAGTTTAAAAAAAAAACTACAAAGTAGCTTTTGAATTACTTTAGAATTATAAATTACTTAAACAATTAAGAAATTCTAATAAAAACTTTATCAATGTAAAGTGTTTTTTTAGAAAAATATATATTGAAATTAATATATAAAAATTAAATTTAGATACAAAATGAAGATTTCAGATTAGATAATGTAAAAAATAATTTGGATAAAAATAAATTTAAAATATGTAAAAATTAAATTTAGATACAAATATCATAATATTACTTCATCACCAATTAAAATGATTTTTTTTTTCTTTTGAAACCAACGAGTGACCCCAATGAAAAAGAGTATGATGTTCATCTTAAGAAACTTGGATTCGAATAGCCTTGTCTGTAAGGTATGTTTGCAAAAATATTAAGAAAAAATATAAACAAATACAACCTCACAGTCACCGTAAGACTATTTAAAAAATAAATTTTTATTCCTTTTCCTCATCACCATCTTCATTAAAATATGATTCTATATTTTTTTCTTCAAAGAACCAACTCTTTTATCTTTTCAATATTATCAACCTTAATTGTGGAAGTAAAACTTAACAAATAATATTAAAAATTATTTTTTATAATTTTCTTTAGATCCTTCTTGTTGAAATCAAAACCTAACAAATAATTCTAGTATTATGGGGGAAAAGTATTGTGAATTTTTTTTCTTCTAAAACTTATCTTTTACGCAGAATCTACCATAAGTTTCCCTATGACTGACGTTATTGCAATAATAGAAGAATCTAGAAAAAGGAATCACGTCATCCGCAAATAGACAAGGTTGCAGCCAACCTTGTAATGTGCATAATGTGAACTTTATGTTTGTGGTGGGACAGACATCAACTCAATCGGTAGTGTCTTGCTCCACTTCATGGCATAATATCCATGAAATTGAAGTTTCATGTAGTTCGAAGACTCTTCAACTGGCTGCAACATTGCGTGGTCGCGGGGTAATGTTTTGCGTCAGTTACATTTCCTTATTTCTATGGGAGAGTTTAGGTAGTGCAAGGTAAAAGAAAAGAATTAACAAGAAAAGTTGATATACTTACCTAAAAAGTTGCACTTACATCAATATTTGTTGTAACAACGGAAAAGTTGATTAGTCTCAGAAAAAGTTGGAGGATTTTCGAATAGAAATCACATTCCTTTTTTGGTGCTCCAATTTATGTCGCACACTAAAAAAATAGATTTAGGGTGAAGGTTTAGAGAATTAGGGTCATGATGAATTTTTGTGATTTGAGATTTATGGTTTAGGATTTAAAATTTATGATTAAATATTAGAATTTAATTTTTAATATTGGGCATAAAAAGAAAGAAGATTTTTGTTCAAAATCTTTAACCATTACAATAGTTACGAGAAAAGTTGTCCAAATTTTTTAAAAATAAAATCTATCAAACTTCTGCAATTTTTTAACAGCTACAAAATTTTGGGTATATTACTTAGCTTCACGTCATTAGGTCATATAGCCTTCATATGTGCATTTTGCTCTTTTGACGTATGTATTTTGGGAACAACTTTTTTTCTTTTTGTTGCCTTATATATACCTCAAAATTAAAAAATAAAATTTTAAATCTTAACCCTAATTATTAAACTCTACATTTTAAATTCTAAACCATGATCATAAACCATAGACTTAAACCTTAATCTTAAATTCTAAACCTATTTTTTTTTTAGTTTTAAGCATATATATATATATATAAAAGGGCACCAAAAAATAAGAAGATTTATGTTCATATTTTGTGTTTACTGGCGACCACACCTCAAATTGATATTTTGGGTTTTATTACTTTTGTTTGATAATTTGAAGGACGGTATATCGTCTTTATTAATGTTATTTTATTTGGATATTTGGAGTTCGTTTTGTTTTTGGTTAGAACACGATAATGTTTAAACATTTTCAAAACACCCTACAAATGGCCCCTAAACTAGTAAACCACAAAAAATCAACACCCATACCACCAGTAAGTCCCCTCAATGCTTTAGGTAACATATTCAGTACAACACATAAAACAAAAACAAAAATCCAACAAAGTCTCTATTTCCTTCTTTGCATTTCATTTGCCCAAATTCTTTTCAAAGGTTCCAGAATAACAACTCTCACGCGTGGGTCATTGGATCACTACACCACGTTTGTATATAACGGCATTTTTTATAGCATTTGTAGAGAAAAAAAAAAACCATAAAATGCAAAACTTAAAGCGCCGCAATATGAATATACTTTTAGTAGCGTTTTTACAAAAAAAAAAAACGCCGCTATAAAATAAGTGGGTTTTTCTGTATAACGCTACAAAAATTCAGCAACATTTATCACTTTTAGTGGCATTTATTTTTACAAACCCGCAATAAGTATAAATCACTAAAACATTTTAGTGCTCTTCGGTCGACTCTCTTCACCAAAATCCCTAATTCCTACAAATACCATACCTCTCCACCCCTCCTCCCAATCTGGCGTCTATTCCTGTCTCATCGGTGCCAACTCATCATTCTCCTCCTCACCCTCGGTAACTCCACCAGTGTCGCGGCCACCGGATTCGGGTCTCTTTCTCCTCCACCCGTCAGTAATTCCGCACTAGAGGAAGGTATACGATCTATTCCCCCAAATTAGTTTGTAAGTATGACCATTTTGTAGAAACATACATGATTCATCCATCTGTCGATAGATTTTGTCGACATCCAAGCGGTTACCAGAGCAGGAGAAAACACTTTTTGTTCGACGACTTGGAGTAGATCTGGAGAACTAGCAAGGAATTTTCTGCGCCCAACGAGGGGGTTCTCCGCAATCGGTGATGGCGTCGTCGCCGGAACTCGTCCTCGGCCTCCTCTTCTTCAGTAGAAATTCCGGTAAGAACTGAGCAAGTGATAAGTATCGACGCTAAAGAGATGGATAGTAGCAGAGACTCCCAGGAAGCCACCAGTGGCGATGATTTTCGTGCTGTAGTTGAACGCAGTGCATTGAATAACGGTGAGGTGCTGTTGACTTTATCTTCATGAACTTCTCTGCATTTTAGCGATAGGATTCAAAATCTGAACGTTTTGTTTCACAGTTTATTTCTGGACTTTGTCTATTACTTACCTTGGTCGAGTTGGACTGAAATTTTGACCTGATTTTGACTTCCTCCTCCATTTTATTATTTTCTCTTATGTTTGATTTTTTTTTTTAAAAAAAAAAAACAAGTTTGGCTTTCTTATTGCATAATACCCGTCGCGAGTCATTCATTTGATGTTAAATTTGATAGTGTAATTCGCTATTTGTCGAGTTGTATTGTCTGCAACAAGAATAGCAATCTATCACTGCCTTGCGATTTTAACAGATATAAAATTGGAAGTTCATAGAAGTTAAGAGTTAAAGCTGTTGAAAGCAGTTTCTTCTCTAGCTGGAGTTATAATTTATAAATACATTCAAGTAAGCTGAAATAATAATGTAATACCATAAACATCTTTTCTTTGTTTTGTTCTCTCATTTCTTGGTTATTCATGTCCAATGCCGATGATGTCTGCATAAACACGTATAAATATAAACAGACAAGCGAAGATTGCTCGATGAAATGTCAGAAAGCATTTTTTTTCTTTTTTCCATTTGGAAATAATAGTATACAAGGAGGTAACTTAATTGGATATTTGCTCAACGTTTATGTAGATGGTGAAATTTCTTGAGTTCAATGTTAGCAGGAACTAATTTCATGCTCTAGCTTCTTTCTTCTATGAATCAGATCAAGTAATTGAATTCTTTGAATCTTGGTTAGCTTTTAGTCTTTTAGACTTCCCCTATTTTTGGTTTAATTTGTTTTGTTTGTATCTGCAATTAGTTTATATATTGACAAAACTGTTGCTTGTGCTCTTCTATTAATCAGATCATGTTCTTGAGTATATTGAAAGAGTAGAATTCTTTGAACATGTCATATTATGTAATCGCGACTAAGGACGGGAGAAACATACTTCAGATCTTTTTCTTGAAATGAAATGATTTCTAAATTATAAAATTAAACAGTGAGTAGCATTTAAAATCTAGAATTCTAGATGGGTGGTTACGTCAAATTTAGTTGAAAGTTATGAATTTATGATGCTTTAGTTCCTGATATGATAGAGTTTTAGACATTTTGTTTTAGTCCCTTTTAACTTCAAAAACCTTAGTTAATGCTTTATGATGAATTCTTCCCATTGATGAGTAAAAAATGTCAAAAAAATGATTTAGAACCTATCCATGTTAGGGTGTATTCCAGGATCATATATTTCATGCAGTTGTTCCTAAAGTTGAGAAAGTGATGCCAAGTAGCCAAAAAAAAAAAAAAAAACCTTAGTTAATGCTTTACGATGAATTCATGAGGTTTTTTTTTTATTTTTTATTCTAAACAACCCACTCTTTTGATTTATAGATCTTGGGGATTTCTTTGCCCGGTGCACACTCCTGATGGGGAGCCTTTTGGGCTGCTGAACCACATGACGTGTACTTGATGTAAGTCAACTTTTATTTTCTTTTTGTTTTTTGGCCCCAGCTAAATTTGAAACAATTTTATTAGCCCCATTTTGTGGTTGTTCTTTCATAGTTCTTCTGGAAGCATTATCATTGCTTATGGTAGAATGTATATTGATTGTTTTAATTGTCTGAAACTGCTATCAACTTGTTTTTAATATTGTTAATATTTTGTTTGTGATTTTTTGTTGCTGATAATTTTTCGTATTCTTCGCATTTAACTTCTCATATTTAATTTTTTTTGGTATAAGGATTCAGGATAGTGGTCAACAATAGTGGTGATCTAGATGTAGTGGATCGGGAAAGAGAGGCTTAGGAACGAAATATGTAGAGGGGATTAAATTGCAACAAAATGTACGTTTTGTAATGAAATAAATATCTTGTTTAACAAATATTTTAAGTTAATTGTGACAATATATTTTTGGGATAAAATAAATATTTTATTTAATTTTGTCTATGTAATTTACATTTTTTGAAGAAATAGAAATAGTGAAAAATTATTTTTTATTGTAATATGTATTTTATTATAATTTTATCAAGTTTAGCGGCATTTGAAAATAAAGTGCCACCACAATTTATGCTCTTGTTGCGTTTGAGAAATGAAATGCCACTAAAAGTCAATCTCTTGTGGCGTTTGAGAAATACAACGCCACTAAAAGTCAATCTCTGGCGGCGTTTGTCATAAAAAACGCTAGTATATATCACAACATATCGCAGCGTTTGGGAAAAAACACCACTAGAGGCAAGGTAATTGTGGCATTTGTCATAAAACGTTGTTATATCCCAAAACATTTACTGTCATTTTGAATATCAAACGCCGCTATATATCACGACTTTTTGCGGCGTTTTTTCTTCACAAACACCATTAATTGTTGCGGCGCTCGATTCAGTGGCAATTTTTGTGGCATTTTATCTACGCCATGAGTGGTTTTAGCTGCAATTAAAAATGCCGCTATAGGGCCAATAAATTGTTTTGTTGTAGTGAGTTTTGTCCTATTAAATTTTATTGTTTGTAGGGGTGGGGCGGGGACGATTTTGCATTCCTCACTTCGTCCCCAACACTTGCAGTTACAATTTCAGGGAATCCCCATTAAATGTTTCGAGGATTTTTTCGTCCTTATATCCTCCCCGCGGTTTTTGTTGAATCCTCATCCCCACAAAAATTAAACAAAATTACTATTTTACTAATCAAAATAAATGACCAATTCAGTTTAAAATATAAAGTTTGGATATTTCGATTCGAAGCATTTACGAGATGATGAAGATTGAAAGGGTGTTGTGTTGGGGAAGATTGATGATGGTTTTAGCTTATATCTAAAAATTAAGATAGAAACATGTTGAGAAACTTGAGTGTGGGTATGTTTGAGAGAAAATTAAAGCGATAATAATATAGTTATGATTTTTTATTAAGTTATATATTAAGGGTATATAGATAAATAAGTATGTATTTTAAAAAATCTTGTAAAATATCGGGGATCCTTGCAGATATTTATACGGTTATGGTTCGGTTATCTCCATGATTCGGATATAGCAATCCCTGTCCCCTCCCCATTTGAGCTTTAGTGATAAAACTTCTCCTATCCCCGTCCCCGTGAGTGAAGATCTAGGTTATTCCCCATCCCTGTCGGTTCGGATCCCCACAGTTTTCGAATATTCCACACCCAATTCACACCCCTAATTGTTTGTATTCGAATAATCCATAAACACAAATACTAGGGAATAATGTGCAAATAAACAAATCCATGAACTAATGTGGACTAAAAAAATTTATAAACTAGTGGCGTTAAGAGGATTAATTTGTATTACACAATTCAAATTAAAGAATTAATGTGGTAAAAAAACTCAGGGACTAGTGTGAAAAAAGTTGTCACATTCAAGGACTAAATCTTGCTCCATCTTTTTTACTTGTTACAAAATTTGCAGCAAAAAGAATTGTTCAATTGGATAAGTAAGTAGTTACTTCTCGCTTATTATTCAAAATATCAAATTAACTTTATTTATTAAAAACATAAATTTGGAATATATTATCACATTATTTTGTAAGAAATAAATTATTTAAATTTTATCAGCACATTTAATGCATATATTAGCTAATAATCTTAGGCTTTAGCGCTTCAGGCCGTTTATGAAAACGTGAGTAATTTTTTTTTGGATAAAATAATGTATTATTATTAAAAGAACCAGCAAACTGCAGTGAATTTCTAAGTTTAAGGTTAAGGTGTAAGGTTATGGTTTAAGGTTTAGTGAATTATAGGTAGAATGTATTTTTTAAGGTTTATTATTTAAAATTTAAGACTAAGGCTTAAATTTAATTTCTCTTACTGTTGAAGCATAAAATGAAATACCGAAAAAAGTAAAAGATTTTTGTCCTTTTTCTCTTTGAGTAGTGAATTTACCTGTTTCAAGTTTTCTTTTTCTGTATGTTGTTAAGCATTAATGGTAAATCACACTAGACATGCAAAACAAGAAATTTATTAATTGACTAAATGGTCAAAAATATTTATATAGATTTAAATCTTAATATTTATAATAGGGATTCAATTATTTTTCTATTTAATAAAAAGAAATTAATACCGACACCAATTAGTATAAGTGTTTTATTGTAAATAGTGAGTGATTAAGCACGGCAGTCCTTGCTATCCCAATCGTAACAAGCAATCTTGTTAACTCTGTTGAACGTACATGGACCGTTGGACGTTACATCCCACACGACACGACCTTTATGAATATCACCATACTTCCCTAGGTTGTAAGCGTCGAAGCAATGTGACTTCCCATTCCGTTGCACCTTACAGGTAAACAAGGTACCCCCAAAATTCTGGGTGAAACTCGAAATCGAAGCTCTTGCGGTAACCAAGAACTCGGGGACGGAGGACGTCGTCCTTCGATTTGCAATGGATGTTGAGATTCGTCCCGGCTTGCAAATCGTTGCTCCCGAAAAGATGCCAGAAATCACGAGCTTCACTCGCGACGGAGAGCAGCGTTAGAGATAGCAACCAAACCCAGCTGATCTGCCACGGATTCATGTTGGCTCCTGATTCTCAACAAAATAGCCTAAGAGCTTATATATGATTTCTGAAGTGAAATGGGCTGTTATTTTGTTAAAATAACGCATTGCAATTATGGTGGAATGGACTGTACATTGAATTCGAATTTAGGTTACATTTCATTCATTGTAATTAAAGAAAAGTGTAATTAATTTGGTGAAAATGAAGTAATTTTTTCTTTAAAAAGTAATGAGCCTCGTTAAAAAACCCCTCTAAAGCCTAATAGGGAAAAGAGTGCTCGAAATATTATTAACCGAAAAGATAACGTACAATATGCTGCCGATGACACTCGGATACAACCCGACCATGACCCCGCCACATGCCAAAATGCTGTGGCCAGCTTACATTAAAATGAAAACACAAACAGCTTGCACTTACAGTCCTACCAGACAAAGCTAGCATCAAAACACCAACCAAAACGCAGCTCTCGCTCATAATCCAATCCACAAAAAAATCAACTGTTCTGCCAATGCCTTGTCGAGCCAGAAAGTGAGCTGCGCAGTTAGACTCCCTATACGCAAATTGAACCTTCCAGCTATTGGGTTAACAGTAAGAATTACAGCTCTTTACTAATCCAAGGAAAGTTGCTGGTGCTAAAGAGGGATGATTTATCCACTCTACTGCTATTTGACTATCCGATTCTATGCATAAAAGATATACACCAGCTCATCTCGACGATGTAAACACCTTCAATGCTTCCAGGATCCCACATAATTCTGCATTTGAAGGATTAGAAACGCCAATTGATTTGGAGAAACGCATTAAGCACTTACCGTTGAAATCTTGTAAAATAACTCCAATACCAGCACAGCCGAAACTCCCTTGTACGGCAGCATCAGTGATACATATATGATAATTTTGTGTAATTATACCCATGAAATTTTTATTATGGTTTGATTATACACATTTAAATAAATAAATTAGAATGCGATGATGGCCGAGTAATCAGAGCATTCTCACAATCACCTGCTCCCTCTCCTTCCCTTAAGTCCTGAGTTCTATGCCCGACAGAAGTATTCCTTTCTCTCCCTTAGATCCCGAGTTCTATACTCAGTAGGAACAATCCCCTCCGCTGCTCAAAAATAATAAAATAAATTTATTTTTTATCCCTAATAAATATAATTATTTGTGTATACAATATACAATGTGCAATGATGCTATGTCAATAACAATAATAGTTTTTTTTAGCAAGAATAACGATAATAGTTGACATGGCAATATTTTTGGCGTTTGGTTTTGGTATACTAATTATGCACATCTTCAAATATACACATGGAACTCCACAGAATTGTTTCAGAATAAAACGGATCACGGGGTCAAATTTGTACTCTGATTTGTGAATTTCAATCTGGTACTATTGATTCAAACTATAACGTTATGTTTAGGGTGAGAATCGGGTGGAACGGGGACGGTTTTATATTCCTCACTCCGTTCCCAACACTTGCGGTTACGGTTTTGAGGAATCCCCGTTAAATACTTCGGAGATTTTTTCGTCCACATACCCTCCCCGTGCAGATCCCTCTGGTTTTCGGGGAATCCCCATCCCCACAAAAATTAAACAAAATCACTATTTTACTAATCAAAGTAAATGGCCAATTCAGTTTAAAATATAAAGTTTCGATACTTCGATTGGAAGCATTTACGAGATGATGAAGATTGAAAGGGTATTGTGTTGAGGAAGATTTAGATGAGGATTTTAGCTTATATCTAAAAACGAAGATAGAAATAAGTTGAGAAACTTGAGTGTGGCTATGTTTGAGAGAAAGTTAAAGCGATAATAATATAGTTATGGTTTTTTATTAAGATATATATCAAGGGTATTGTTACTTCTCCAAAATTACTGATTTTAATGCTAATCTTACAATGTTTTTGCTTGTTTTTAGGTACATTTAGTTGCATTAGGATGCTAAAATCATGCATTTGCATAAGGAGTTTAAAATTTTATCTATGCCAGTGTGAAGGGTTGTTTTGTTGGCAATTTTGCAGGTTTGGCTTGGGATTTGGCTCAGAAAAGCAACACATGAAGGAACGCCAGAGAGAATGCCGAGTGTTGTTGGCACAGATGGACCAGACAATGCCAAGCACCGGTTAGCAGAGGAGTGAATTTGATGTCATGCCAAGAAGTTGTTGCAACCCGAAAAAATAGGATATGATCGGGCTCCGAAAAGATAGCAATTGGAACAATCTTCGAAAGAATAGCGGATAAGATGGTGCCAAGACTGGTTAGCAGAATCATGCTAAGCTTGGACGCCAAGGTAGCGTCGGCAGTATGACGTCAACCCTAGCCTGATCAGCTCTCATTCAAATCTGGATAAGAAGATTATCCATTATCCCTTGAGCAGTTGAAATTTGAAATTTGAAGAGCTAATCATATCTCTTCCTCGCACGCCTATTTAAACATCAACCAAGCAAGCATTTAGAGAAGCGAAGAAGATTGGATCGTGGGGAGTTGGTGTGTAACGATTGACAACCGGCTGTACATTGGAAGGATGGTTCGACCAGCTTGGCCGAGAAGCCTGGATCTTGAAGGGTTGCATCGAGAGACCCCTTCTAGCCTATTTTCTCTTTCAAGTTATTTTATCTTGGTTTTAATGATGATGTATTTTGAAAACATTTGTGGGTTGTTGGTTAAATCCCTCACCATGAACTAATTTAATAGTTGGTGGGGATGTTTGCGTTGAACATTATTTTTATGTTTTAGTTTTTAATAATAAACCTGGCTTGGCAATGTTTTCACTATTCGGCATACTTTAATGTTTTCTAAATACTATGCCATGCGAGAGCTGGCACTGTTGGCTTATTGTTCTTCAATATCTTAACAGACTTGGGTGGCAACAATCAAGTTGTTGAATACTAAGGAGAGAAGCTTCGAGAGAAGTCGTTTAAGTAGATGAACTTATTTCGGGAGTGAAATCTACCCCTTATGAGTATAGATTGGATCTTAATCAAATTGGTTTATTTAAAAGCATGCACTATAGAGGTATAGGGGTTTTTACATGATCAATTTAGGGCAATGACCATCGAGAGAGGCTTTGCTAATTTTGAATCTGGTCGGCAAACAATGTCAAGACAGGTAGTTATTAAAGGTCGACACGACATGAATAGCGTGAAAACCAGGCATTCCCTGCCAACGCTCATCATTTATTAAAGCACATTCCTTGCCAACGTCTTTACTTTACTTTCTTCTCTTTTCTTTTCAATTATTTTCAAAATTAACTTCAAAACAAATCAACTTTTTCTTAAGGCAAGTAACAATCAAGACAATTGAATTCCAAGTCAATCTTTGTGAGATCGATACTCAGCTTAAATGTTGTATTACTTGCAGACCGTGTATACTTGCACGCAAAAAACTCATCTTAGCATTGTTTTATACTTTTCCAACATATTTTCTGCCCTTTTGTTAGCATTTCACTCACAGAGTCTATAGGTATATAGATAAATAAGCATATATTTTAAAAAAATCTTGTAAAATATCGGGGATCCCCATGGTTATTTATACGGTTACGGTTCAGTCATCCCACGGTTCGGATATAGCAATCTCCATCCCCATTTGAGCTTCTGTGATAAAACTTTTCTTGTCTCCGTCCCCATGAGTGAAGATTTCGGTTACTCCCCATCCCGTCGGTTCGGATCCCCACGGTTTTCGAATATTCTCCACCTAATTCCCACCCCTAGTTATGTTTTAGCAAAAAAATTGTCAATGTATTTTATCACTTAATACTGAAAATATTAAATTAACTTATTACTTAAAAGCTTATATTTGAAATAAATTATATATATAATCAAAGTTTTATATTTAGATTGTATCCAAAACTATAAAAAAGTATATTTAGTAAATATATTATTAGACAATCTTAAATTTTCTATAATATTTTAAATATATATTTTTAATATTTTATTTATAAAAATATAAATAAAAATGGAAAAAACTTTGATACACAGGCCGTATAAACTTTAGTTTACACGTGGCTTTTAATTTTAGGGGTTAGAATTTTAGTTTAGGGTTTAAAGTTTAGGGATTTGGGTTGTAGGATTTAGAATTTAAGGTTAATGTTTAGAATATATGTTATATGGTTTAGTTTTCTAGAGTTAGGGTTAGAAATTTAGGGTTTGGATTTTATAGTGTAATATATAAGCTTGTGTAAAATCAGTTTAACATAGCCTGTGTATCAAAATTTTGCCCATAAAACATTATGTGCAAATTTTAGAATTGATTTGATCTCTTTCAAAAAAAAATGATTTGATATCTTTATCGATAACACTCTTTTATATGTATTTAGCCATTTAATAAATGAAAGCATTTATGTCAAGTAAGTTTTTTTTGCTCAGCAACACATGATTTTATTATGAGAAAATCATACACGTATTATCGTGTACCTCATCAAAAATATCTTTAACTAAAACAAAAAAAAAGCGTACAAGCACGACAATACAAAATAAGAACCGAAACACTAAAAGGCCACAAAGACCAAAACAAAACTACAATAAAAAAAGCACCCCAACAACCAAAAATTCGGCACTCCAGACCTTGACCCTAACTTCCCACACACAACACTCCCAACCACGACCCTAACGTCCCACACACAACACTCCATGTTTCGACACTAGAATCTAGCTCCAGCCACCCCAGACGCGGTACACCATGCCCCATCCTCCACAAGCAGCGAAAGCATAAAATCGAATCACCAACCCTCGTGAAACAACGATGCCCTATTCACTCCTTTTTCGCTAACACATCCGGGACGCAATTCGCCTCACAAAAAAATAGAAAAGAATGCAACACAAACTCTCGCAATGAGAATCAATCAGCCCCAAAATGTCCCAATATTTTCATGGCATTCGATCTTTATGGGAGACCCAACTAAGCGCCACAATCGAATCCGATTCAATGATCAAAATTTTCTTACTTTTCCATTATGAAGCGACGAACAAACCAAGTGCACACTCAATCGCCCGTAGCTTTGCTTCATTCGAATCTATAATGCCAAGAGGTTCAGAAAACACCGCCCTAATAGTTCCCAACGGATCTCGAAGCACCCCTCCACACCCAGCCAAACCAGGCTTACCCCTCGCAGCCCCATCGACAATAATTTTCAAAGCACCCTTCGGAGGCGGAGCCCAAACAGCCCCTCTACGTGCATCACACAGACCAACGACAGAAATACACCAGCGCGGACAATCCGACCATTGCGCTTCACAACAACTCAAATCCACCGATAACACTTTAACCAATAGAACGAACAGAGCTTAACCAGGAAAAACATCTCCTCTAACGTAAATTTTTTACTATTAAAAATTGCCTCATTTCGTGCCAACCAACTCGACCATAACACCTGAAGCCACACAAGTCAACTACCACTGTTGAAGTTGTCCCCCAAATGAGTAAATATTAGATAATTTTAATTTACTCAAAGTTTGGTACACATAATTTTTTAATAAAAATGAGTATATCGATACGCAATCGAATTGATAAATATTATTCGATACACCTTAATCGACATGTGAAGATTTTAGGTTGTAATTAAAATTTAATCAAAATTCACCTTTCTTTTTCTTGAAAGATAAAAGAAACATGGTTTCATTACAATAGACAAGATACAGACATGAACAGTGCCGTTTGAGGCATAATGCAGCTCATGTAGGGCACAGACGAAACCAGACAAAACCGAAAGAATCACAAAATGGCCCCAAAATTACAAGGACGCAAACAAATAAAAGAAAAAAATTCGCCCGTGAACTTGCCTTGTTCAAGGATGGACCGCGGGGTCGGACCACCCTTAATATAAAGTATTGCGTTAGTTCGATAGCTCATTAGTGATACCTTAGACCATGGTGTTTTTCTAATGACGTTTTGTGCTAGTGTGGTTGTGCGGAGCCGTGTATGGGTCAGTTGCAATGGGAGAAAGTACTAAAAATATAAAATGTAAACAATATAAGAGATTTTGTTTACGTAGCTGAGATCGACCAACGATCCTATTTTTGTTGAGTCTAAAAGTCTACTATAATATTTTTAATATAAGCGACACATTAACTCCAACCTAATTCCAGGCCAGTTGTAGGCACTTCACTCCTTACAATATTATTTTCGTTATTATCTCCCTCAAGCAATCCTCGTTAATTAATTAATTACTAAATGATCACATGGTGAACAACAGCCCCAAAATGCACACTATAATATTTATTTGATAAAGTGATTTGTGCAAAACTATTAAAATCTCTCAATCGATACAAATTAAAGCCCTTAAAACCATACGTATCTCAAACCCTAAGTTTAATATATATAATTTGTAAAAAAATCTAGCACGTAATTCAAGTAGTCTATTAATATATAGAGTGGGGTAGGATCTGTTGACGCTGCAAAATTAAAAAGTTTTACACGTTCTCTGGATCGATAGATAAGTAAAAATGGATGTCTAAAATTAATAATAGAAAATTATTAGATTTTTACAGAAAAAATAAGTAGATTATTCTTAATTTAAAAGCTTTAATATCAATTATAAAATTCATTTAATCAAACAATCAAAAAGTGTGAAAATTTTAAGTTTTACATAGTGTACAAGGACAAAACTAGGATAAAACAAAAAGAGGGATCAAATTACTTTATATCAAAATTAAGTATTTCAATCTAAAAAGGTTAAAGAACAAATTTGTATTTTATTAGGAATTTGTCATACAATTGCAATTATTAATATCCATTGTTTGTCAGCTTTGAATTTAGTCAACGCTTAATAGTTTCTTTGTTCCCCATTCAAGCCACTTTACAACTACAAAATCATATGTTTCTTTCATTTTTTTATTCTAATCAAGCTTACCAAATTTTTTCACCATCTTTTTATCATCATAACAACCTGAATTATATTCTTATTTTATTGCCATCTTGAATCCAAAAGTATAAACTAATGTTAAACCAACTTATTCATTAGAAAATAAAAAGGAGTAGGATGTATAAAAAGAGAAATCATCACCGTCAATAATAGGTAAGTTTGATATCGCTTAAGCAGATATTGAGTTCGAGACTTTGTATATACAAAAAATTCTTGGTAATAGACTCATCCACCAAAACTAAGTGTGCGACACGGGTCGATCTAGATTAATCAAGACGAAACCCTGAAAACCCAGAAGAGCAACAAAAAATAGGTAATTAATCATTTTACTTTATATCGTATATGTTTAATTTATATATATATATATATATTTAAGACGTATATGTGAGTGGTCTTGTAAGGAGATCAGGTCAATTTCTTGAAAACGATTTTGACAAAAATCCTAAAATTAAATTTTACTTTACAATGACACGTTGTTATTAATTTTTTTTTTGAATATACTGGTGTGATTATAAGGTAATATCTATTTAATTTTTTAACCTTTTAATAAGGCACACACACCGTGCACACATAGTACTTGAACTCGGGTCACTGGATGAAATACATCATCCTTTACCAATAGGACCACTCCACGGGTTCACGTTCTTATTCATTTTAATTTTACTGTATGCTATTTTCGATTATTATTGGAATTATATTTCAATTATATAGAAAGTTTTATTTTACAATGATAAGTTTTTATTATTTGTTATTATAATTTTTAATTTTATTGTAATATTATACAATTATTTAAATTATGATATAATTTTTTTTAATTTTACAATGGTTTATAATTTTTATATTTATATATTTAAATTATCTCGAATAAATAAAATTATTTATTAAATAATTTAAGATAGACGCCTATACACACATGTATCGTACATGTCGAAAAAAACTTGTTTAAAAGAAATATTTTCTTCTGTAAGATTGTGAAGAAGATAAATGGAGGAATTGGTGAAGGAGATGCATAGAAATTTACGAGAAAAAAGATAATAAGAAATTGTTTATGGAAAAAAAAACATAATAAAAAAACGATGAAAAGTTGAAACCACGCTGAGAATTTTTGTGGTTAAAAAAAAGAGAGGAAAAATATATGTTTGATGATTTTGCACGTGTCCAAAAAAATAAGTTTTAAGAGAATTTTTTTAAAAAAATAAATAGATGTGAAGAAGATAAATCGAGGAATTGGTGTAGGAGGTCCGTAGAAATTTATGAGGAAAAGACAATGAAAACAACAAAATACTAAAAGAGAAGAATCATGTACGTATTTGATACAGTGAATCACGTGGTCTATTAATCATGAGACTAACATTTGCCTGTAAGCAGGGACCATTTTATACTTAGAGATGCGAATTATTAAAAATTATATTAAAAATAAAAGTATAAAAATAAGTTATTAATAGAAAATACAAATAATATATATAAATTAAAAGGAAATTTAAAATTTTTAGTAGTACTATTGTCCTATTCCTACCTATAAATTTGAGCAACCGGGAAATGGTTTCAATGCAAAAACAATCAGATTCAGACGAAAACCAGAAATGGAGAGATCAGCGATGAGCATAAGCCTTTTGGTGTTGGCCTGTCTGGTGGTTTTCGCGGCGGCACAAACTGCTGAAATGACGACCGACTCGTTTGCTAATGAGAAGAACGACCAGAAATGTCATTGTGAGGCTACACCAGCGGGTACCGGCGAATCCAACGTCAGAGCTTATTTGAAAGACTTCCAGCCCAACCAGAATAACTGGAACTATCCTTCATACGCTGCCTGCATCGACTTGGACGGCGATAAGCCCTTGGAGTGGCGCAAAAGATATGGATGGACCGGCTTCTGCGGGGGAGCAGGTCCTCGGGGGCGAAACTCCTGTGGCTGCTGCATAAAGGTATCATTATTTAAATTGCAGTTGCCGCCGCATTTTCAACGGTAGACATAATGAATGTTATTACGGTTGTAGTAGACTACTATTTTCCGCAATAGCGGCTGCATATGTAGAGTTTAATCTATCTTGGTTTTGATACGTAGGTAACCAACTCAGCCACAAACGCTTCAGAGACCGTGAGAGTCATACATACCTGCGGCAGCGGAGCGTTGGAATTGGACAGAGAAACGGCGTTTACTCCAATTGACACTACCGGAGAAGGGAACGCTGCGGGCTATCTGACTGTGGACTATGAATTTGTGGAGTGCGGGGATAGTGTTCAGTCCTCACTTCCTGTCTATTCCCAGTAACTTTAATTTATGTTATGATAGACTTGAGAATTCCCACTCGATTTCTCATGAATGAAATAAAGTCTAATCTCTAAGGACTATTATTGTAATAAAGAAGTAGCTGCAGGAACCGTGAGTTCCTTTGTTTGTAACATCAGAATAATAACAAGTGGGAATTGTGTCAACTTATACAGTGTTTAAAATTCCTGAACCAAGCAGAGCATTCTGAACAAGTGAATGTATCTGGTTGGTACGAAATCTAGACAATAGAATAAGCAAATCATCACAAAAAGCATACAATTCGACCGTGAACTTGCCTTGTACAAGGAATCATATCCCTCTTCTATCTGCAACGAAGTTGAATGCTGACATAACAGCTTTAGTGTTTTTTAGTATTTTAATCGTATTATAAGGTAATGTTTTAGTCTGGTTTCATATATGAATTATTTTTTTTTTGAAAAGGCATGTATGAATAAATTAATGTACACTTATGAATTAAGTTACTCAAACTCGAATCACCAAGAAGAACAACCTACTCTTTACTCGGAGTCATATTTGGGTATGAGCATGAGGTGCAACTACCAAGGGCCCATAATTAAAAAGTCCAAATAATTCATATTAGGTGTCTAATTTAGAAGCAAATTAATTTATTTTTGTCTACACTTAAATTTTATTTTTTTCTTATACTTGTTATGAGCTTTAGGGGCCAATTTACAAGAAAATTAATTTATTTTTGTCTACTCTTAAAATTCATTGTTTTTCAATACTTGTTATTAGGGCCTCATTTTCAAGTAAATTAATTTATTTTTGTCTTCTCTTAAAACTCAATTTTTTCTAATATTTTTTATTAGGGTTCCAATTTACGAGCAAATTAATTTATTTTTGTAATAGTTAAAATTCATTTTTAATGCTTGTTTATTAGGGCCAATTTACAAGCAAAATGATTTATTTTTGTCTACGCTTAAAATTTATTTTTTAATACTTATTAGATGTCTAATTTTACTTTCGCTCTAAGACCATTAAAATTAAAAAAAAAAAGATATATCTTTACTATTGGATCACTCAATAAATTTAAATTGTATTAAACTTAATAAGTATGTGTATAATAATATCATACATAAATCCCACCGTAAACGCAAACTGTCTACATACAATGGCCTAAGCATCTGCCAGACCTAGTGACCGAAAATGTCGTACGATGACATATTTCAGCAGCCCATTTTTGACTATGGCTTAAATGAAAATTAAGTGCTCAAAAGTGTTTTATTTTTAAATTTTAGGTGCTTAAAGTATTTTTTTTTTGTAAAAATAGGTGCCTAAAATTTCAAAAGTTATAATTTTAAGTGACCGGCTGTTAAAAAAACTGTTATCTATTTAAAACGCGACACGTGGCATAAATACTGATTTTTTTTTATTTTAAAAAAAAAAATTATTTTTTTAAAATCCCAAAATTTATAAAAATATTCAAATCAGTCCCTAAATCCCCAAATCCCCATCACTGCCGCCGTCGGCGTCGGCCCCGCCCTTTCCGTCGCCGGACCCATCCGGCTATTTTCCCCAACTCGTTGTCGTCGAAAATGGCGAACGATGTGCAAATCGAACGGTTATTTCACGTTTGACATGAAATGTTCGATTCGCACATCGTTCGTCGGTTTTCGACGACGAGGGGTGAGGAAAAATGGTCGGCTGAGTCTGACAACCGAAAGGGTAGGGCCGACGATGGCGGCCGGTGGCGGTAGCGGTGGGGATTTGGGGATTTAGGGACTATTTGAAAAAAAAATCTAATTTCAATTTTTTTTTGTAAAAATTTAAATTATTAAAATAAATAATTTAAAAGTTTAAAAACAATATACTTTGGGCACTTATTTTTCATTTAAAAACAGACTGGCACTTAAAATTCTAACTTTTAAAACTTTAAGCAACTATTTTTATAAAAAAATACTTTAAGCACCTAAAGTTCAAAAATAATATACTTTGGGCACTTATTTTTCATTTAAGCCTTTTTGACTATCGTATTGTATGATCCATATGCTTGTGATACATAAATTCTTTGGTTCCGGAAAGCTTGAATTAATCTTCAATACCAAACGTAATAAATGTCATTTGGCAACCCCTCTTCCTATAAATTCCAAACCCATTGAAATACCTTAAGCATAAAAATTACCCAAAACCGAAATGGCTAAGGTCAACCTATGCCTTGTTTCCTTGCTTTGCTTATTAGCTAATGCTGCTGCCCAACAGTGCGGGCGCCAAGCAGGTGGCCGGACTTGTGCCAACAACCTTTGTTGCAGCCAGTACGGTTAGTGCGGCACTACAGATGATTATTGTTCACCTTCTAAAAGTTGCCAAAGTAATTGTAGGCCAGGCGGCCCGGGGGGAAGTGCCTCTAACATTAGAGCAACATACGATTTCTACAACCCTGCACAAAATCGATGGGACCTAAATGCTGTAAGCGCTTATTGTTCAACTTGGGATGCAAACAAGCCCTTAGCCTGGCGCCAGCAGTATGGATGGACAGCCTTCTGTGGACCGATCGGACCTCGCGGCCAAGCTTCGTGTGGAAGATGCTTAAGGGTAGGTTTTCAAAAAAAATTTAACTTTCATCATTCCATTCATGTTTTGTTGAAATTAAGAACTATACAGGAGAATAAGTAACATTGGTTGTGATGAACAGGTGACAAATAGAGCTACAAGAGCTCAAGTAATAGTGAGAATTGTGGATCAGTGCAGTAATGGAGGGCTTGATTTAGATGTAGCCATGTTCCGGCAGATTGACACTGATGGGAGAGGCCATGCCCAAGGCCATCTTATGGTGGATTACCAATTTGTCGCCTGTTGAGACTGAACCAATTGCTAAATCAAATAATAATAATAAAATAAGAGAATTCCCTCCTATAGTCAAAGTTTATTTTTTAATAGTCATAAAAATAATTATAAAATAATATCTGTTCATACATATTTTTTACTTTTTAATAATGTACATATACTTTACAGACAAAACGATTTTAACATTACTTTTTTTCACATAATTTCAATCATTATTAATAAGTATAACTTTCACAAATTTACTAAAATATAACAAATAAAAAAGGTAACACGGGGGCGCCTGATGAATTATGTACAATAGTTGTATTAAATGTTGTAAAAATCGAATCAGATCAATTTATTGAACTAGTTGAATCAATAATTGTTTGATTTCATAGTTCAATTGTAAACTGAAATCATTAAAAAATCAAAAATCAATAAATCTTTTGTTTTTATTATTTTTTAACAAACAAATTGGATTTTTTTATTATTTTTTTCATTTTCATCGTTATTTTTAGAAAATATTTCACATTTTCTTTATTTTAACTTAATTATTTTTCTTAATCAATACTAATTTATATATTTATTTTTCAAACTGGACCAGTTATTTTTACAATGATTGGCTCAACGATATGGATAGTAAATTGTTCATTTATTGTTTGAACTAATTTGTACAATAATGGGTAGTAATTATTCAATTCATTAATTACCAATTAAAAGTTTATAAACATCTACGTCTAACAAGTAACAACTAATGGACGGAGTGGAGTGCCAAGGTAATAAGAATTCTATTAGTGACACGTGGTATAATAATAAAATATTTATGTTAAAATAAAATCTAAATTGACATAAGGTTCTAGAGAGGTTAGGGAGGCCACAATTAAATTATAAACTTGTAAAAGGTTAAAATATAATTATCATTATTTTAGCTTATAATTATGTACTTTTTAAAGGATATTTACACTGAAAATCTATGTTTTGGGTGGTCGAAATGAAATTTTACCATTATCGTAATTTTAAATTTTCAAATTTCAAAGGACTAAGGTTAAACTTTCATCTTGTAGAAGTGGGTCAACATTCCGAATTTGATATTAGAATTGGGGACAAACATAAATATTTAAAAGTGGGAGTGATAAATTCATAACTAATCTATTTTTTTAAATATACAAAATAAAAGTAAAAAGAAATTGACCCACGTAGGTCCGTCCTCGCAAACAACTTTTTTTATTGAGAAAAAAAAATGTATCAACTACTTTAAAATTGAAAGCCCGAGGAAGACTTTGCGCTTCAGTTTCTGAAAAAATAATTAATTTTATTCCTTTTATTTTAAAAAGAACGCACAAGACATTGACCTTGTTTGATAAATAGTGGTTTGAGCTAAAATTAAAAGTTTAAGCTAATATTAAAGATTTGACTGGTCAAATCTGCTAATGTAGATGTTTGGTAAATAACGGATTGAAATGGCGGATTGGGGTAAAACCTCTAATTTTGAAAAAACTACTAAAAAGAGCTTTTTTGAGATTAGATGTCTTGACATAAGAGTTATAAAGACCCTTTCACCCTTAATAATTATAAAAATCTTCAAATAACCTAAATTTAACATTTTTTTCTATTTTAATTCTTCAAACTCAAGTATTTACGTTGTGACATTTGTAAACTAGTATTTTTTTTTTATTCTCACACATTTATATTTGTATTTAAATTTAACAATTAATTAAATTATATTAAAAATAATTATATGAATAATAAATTAATATATAGATACTTCAAATATGCTTAGTAAAGTTATATTAAAAGAATTATCTTTTATAATCTAATTAATATTAATAGATACAAAATATTGAAAACTAATAAACTATTCAAACAAGTATCAAATATAATCATGTCCTTATATGTTATTTTGCTTGTTTAAATAATCAAACAGCTATTAGCTATTAGTTAATTTTACCAAACAGTTTTATACAACCAGCTAATACAATCCGCTAATCAAATCAACTAATACAATCAGCTATCTACCATCAGCTAATGTAATCCGCTATTAGCTATTAGCTATCAGCTATCCGCTAATTGCCAAACAGGGCTATTAAGTTTTCTAATACTTAATGCATCTTGTTTTGAGTGAGGCTTGGAGGAATAATTGGGTCGTGCTTAGCATATAATACTTAGCTTTGATTGAAAAGCAAGAGAGGTATCTTCCTACCCAAGGGAGAAGCAATTGATCAAACAAGGGAAAGAAAGATAATATTCATTATTGATTATTAATTAAGGTAAATAATATAAACATATTCTAACATTATGGTTTAAAAATCATATTCAAACTTTTGGTTAATTATTATTGCATAATCTTTTGAGAAAAACTTCAATACACAGTCGGTGTAAACTTTAGTTTACACGAACCTTTTAATTTTAGGGGTTAAGGGTTTAGTTTAGGGTTTAAAGTTTAGGAGTTTGGGTTATAGGGTTTAGAATTTAAGGTCAGTGTTTAGAATTTATAGTTTAGGGTTTTGGAATTTGGGGTTTAGTCTTTTAGGGTTTAGATTTAATTTTGATTTATAGTGTAAATACACAGGCCTGTGTAAAATTAATTTTAGACAGCCTGTGTATCAAAAGTTTTACCCTAATCTTTTTATATGAGTTTAAGATTTTAAAAATTAAGAATTAAGGGGACGTTTGGTTCACATAAAAGATCATTACCAAGGGGAATAATCTTTTCCGAAATCAAATACCCAAGTTTGGTTTAGAAGCATTCCCTCCATGAGGTAATACTATATGGAAAAACTTTGATACACAGGCCGTGTAAACTTTAGTTTACACGTGTCTTTTAGTTTTAGGGGTTAGGGTTTAAGGTTTAGGGGTTTAGAATTTAAGGTTAGTATTTAGAATTTAGTGTATAGAGTTTAAGGTTTAGGGTTTAGTTTTTTAGGGTTAGGGTTAGGAATTTAGGATTTGGGTTTTTATAGCGTATCAAAGTTTTACCCATACTATATTCCCAATAATAACTTCTTTCCCCCAAAATAGTGGGAATGTCATTCTCATCCTATTCTTAGGTATTACACAATTCCCACCACCTTCGACTAAAATACGCTTGAAATAATATCTTTTATTCATGTAAATGACTCTTTTCTATTTTCTCAACAATATTATTTTTGTTTTGATATGTTAAAACAATTTATTGTCTGGCCTAAATTGTTGCATAATAAAATATCTAAGTCGCACTCGTCAAGAACAAAATAAATAATAAATAGTAATAATGATTTTTAATGCTATTTCTTCCGTAAAAATATTATTATTTTGTTTAAATAGAAAAATGTATGTTATTCAGTTTCAAAATATTTTACCGATATTGTTTAAATTTATATTTTAAATAATAAGTTTAGATTTTAAAAATAATGTAAATTAGGTAATAATAATATATAAATATAATATTTATAGTTAGTTATTAGTATATTTGATTTATTGGCGAATATGATAATTATTATAGAAGTTTATGGATATGGATTTTTTTTTTGTATTTTTAAATATATAATTATAATAAATCCCAATTAATTTATACATTGTGTATGCATATATTCAAAAATATAATATTGTAATGTAATATTAAAATTATATATATATTAAATTATTTATGTAAGAACTTTATAAAAGAAAAGTATATAAGTTAAAAATAATAGAAAAACATATTTCCTATGAATTTTCATGCAAATATTTTCACTTTAATGTTAGAAGTTCGACTTGTTAAAAAGAAAATATATCACAAGGATAGTTTTGTAAAATATGCATTTTGATAATATTATAATCCACCAACCAAACATTGTAATTTTACATTCTTGCCAAACAAAGTAATGTAACATAATGTGTTAATAAATGAATCATTTCGGGAATCCTTGTAACGACCCAAATTCCTGGGTTAGTGAATCGGGTCTCGACCCCGGGTTATGGGTCTTTATTTTGGATGAATAGGTTAAGGACTTTTAGGCTTAGGCCCATTAATTTGGAAGATAATGTTTAAATTTTAAATATGTGGGTGAGTGGTTGAAAATGAAAGGGAGATGATGGAGGAGAGACAAAAAGGAAAAGTGAATAGTGGGAGAGAGAAAAGGAAATGAGAGAAAAGTTAAGGGAGGAGATTTTAAACTTCAATCTACGGAGATTCAACCATTTGTTTTTGACACCTCCACCGCCATTTGTTCATCTCTTCGAGACGAGTTCACCGGTACCAATGGCACCATCATCGGAGTCACCGTCGGAGGGGGTGAGAGAGAGAAAGTTTTGAGTTGTTGAGTTGAGGGTGTTAGAGGGCTCAAAACGAAAAACAGAGGCCACCATCAGAATCACCAGCTCGAAGATAGTCAGCCGGTGAAATTTGGTTGTCGTCCACCGCCGAGAGCCACCGTACGCACCACACGCGCCGCGTGTGGGCATCGTCTTGGGAGGTTGGAGCCATATGAGCCAAACAGCGTGGAGACGAGCCGCTGAGCTGAGCCACGTTGACGAGTTATTAACCCTAAGCCGAGCTGCCAAGACGCGTTGATGAGCCATTGGTCATCGAGACGAGCTATTGTTGATTGCACTGCCAACCGCTGTTAACAGCACCGCCAGTTGTCGTTGACTGTATCGACAGTCGTCGTTGATCGATGTTGACCGTTAACCGGCATTGACTTTTTATTGATGATTTATCGCTTTGAGGTTAGTACAACTCGAACTCCTATTGTTTCATGAGCATTATAAATGTGATTGCCTTGCATGTTAGTATCTGCAAATAGATAGATGATGAATAAGCATGAGTAGAGACCGCGTAGGGAAAGAGATAGAAGGGGAGTAGTCCTAGTGTGTCTTAAATCTAAATAGAGGATCTTTTATATTCTAAAAACAAATGTTAATAATTTTCTTTGACAAATCTCAAATCTAATCTTAATCCTACAGAGAGAGAAAGAGAAGGAAGGGGAGTAGTCCTAGTGTGTCTTAAAACCCATGACCTAAAAAATTATAAAATAAAGATGAGCAGCTTGGTCAACCGGCTAAGTATGCTTGCTCAAATTAACACGTATATATTAACATGTACATATATTATTTTTTTCTCGGCAACAAGTATTTATTATTCGAATAAGAAAGACAAAGCTGCCTTAGAAAACAATCTATAAACTAAGCAACACTAAAAAGTCAAAACCAAAATTACAAAAGTAATATCAATAACTAAGCAACACTATTCATCTGAAACATACATTGCGGACAATTTGAAATGATACATCCTCGACAATAATTTCTAGAGCAATTGGTTAAAGTTCTTAGTATACACTTTTCCCTCTCCCCTAAGTTGTGGGTTCGAAACTTATTAGGAGCAAATTCTCCTTCCCCTTACCCTAAGTAGAAATTGTTCAAAAAAAAAAGAGAAAATGATACATCCTCCATGTTTGCTCTCAAATCATTACCATAACACACTTCTTCATCAATTCTTACAACACATTCTTTGACGCTCTCCCCGTACTAAGGACGGACACAAAATTTTATGTTAAGAAATGAACCTATAAAATTCTAGGGACGAACTTATAAAATTTTAAGAAAACGAAACATCTTCAAGCAAGTCTGATAATGGCAGCTCACAAAGATTTCCTCTTCCCATTCCTAATCACCCAATCAAATATCTCGCACCAAGAAACATGAGGGATCTGCATACCACAGGCCTGCAAAATAAGGAACCATAACAGGTTCTAGAAGTCACAATCAACAAACAAATGGTCCCTCGTTTCAACCACAGAACCACATAAACAGCACATTGGGTCAACTTGGCAGCCCAACCCAACATCCTACTCTTAGTTGGCAACCTGTTCAACACCATTAACCAAATTATGAATGAATGACGAGGAATAGATGACCTTCCTCAAACAGTTCTAAACCATAAGACACAGACTTTCTCATGTCTAAGCATCTCCCACACTTTTTTGGCATTAAATCCACCAGATAAATTACCAACAAGAGCTAGATCATCTCTAAGCTTCAACAGCTTCTTCCATGCCCAATTGTGGTGTACTTTGGTGTAGCGATGTCCCTCTCGCTAAAAAAAGTGTTGTTTTTATTTTGTTTAATTTGTTTTGAAAATATTGTCTTCCGCGGGGAGTTTTATAAAACTCGTGTTTTATTTAAAAATGGAGTCGCCACCGGCCACTCAAGGTGGACCGGACACCGTAAAACCAGAGATTTCAAATTGATGGCTTTGGGAGTCAGTTACGAATGGGGAAGGATTAGCACCCCCACACCGCCCAAAATTGGTACTTTAATAATTACCGCTTTATTAATATTAAACTTTTCGGATTAAAGTGACGATTAAATTAACATTTGGTTATAAGTGCGAGTAGATTTTAAAGGCCCCGTTATCCAAGAATAAACGCCCAACCACTATCACTACGCCTGATACTGGCTCCATTTACGCTCGGATAAAAGGGCACCACATTGACAAAATATATCTCGATATGCGATCTTTAAAAATGACAAACATAAATACAATGTGATAAACATAGAAATACTAACATAATAAAAAAACTAATCTACCATAAATAAAATACTGCTCTAGCATTCATACATATTAAACTAAAATAACAACATAATAACACGTACAAACAACGATATAAATATACATAAAAAGGGAATGCATGAACAAAAATAACATGATATATCATAATAATAAACAAAATATAAATACAACATGCAAAAATAAATACTACAAATTGGTATCTAACATGTGACATAATTTATATGCATGCATAAAAAACATATCATGATATTAATATGTACAAAAAATGCATGGAATGTTATAAACAACCAATTATGGATTGAAATGCATGATTAAATATTTAAGCGTATTCCTAAAGAATATGAACATATATATAATGCATAAACATGATAAATATTGCACCTTTAATATATAGCATAATATAAATAATAAACATAATAATAATAATGCATGGATTAAATTACTACATGTAAAACATCATAAAGGTAAACATTAAGAGCCAAAATGCATGAACACTAAGTTACGAGACAAGAAACATAAACAAAATAAAAGAAAGGTGCTAGAATTAAATTTAAAATAAAAAACAGTGACTAAATTGAAAATAAAGTAAAATAACAGTGCAGAAATGAAAGAAAATATGAAAAAGGAGGCGGTAATAAACTGAAGGGGTTGACATTGTAATTTGAAATGGAACAAAATGAAAACGGTGCACTAAAAAGGGGACTGGATGTGCAATTAGACCGTGGACAAAGACACAAGCGGAGTAAAACTGGAGGACTATGAGGGTAATTATCCCATTAAAATTGACGCGGATCCTCCCCAGGTTACGGGTCACCGCGTGGATCGGGTCACCAAAACGGTGTCGTTTTGGACACCAGTTTAAAACATAAAGGGAGGGTTTATTTTTCATTCGATCCGGTTAAAAAAAAACCTAAATGATATCTTCTTCTCCACTCTCTTTAACCAGACAGCGGCGGCCATGCCTCAGCTCGCGATGGCGCTGATGAAGGCCGATCATCGGCATTAAAGCCTCACGGCATAGAGAGAAGGACAGCAGCTACCTTGGATCGATGGGTAAGTCTTTCAAAACCCTATTTTTATTTGATTTTGAATCGAACTAAAACAAAAAAAATCTTGTTTTTCAAACTAAAAAAGATTTTGGTTTGGATTTGTAAAAAGTAGAAAAGAGAGAGATCTGAAATCCTTTTTTGATTTCCAAATTTTTTTTACAAGCTTTGAATTGCCCTCCTCCTTTCGAACAGTAGTCCCCCATCTACATTTTCATTTCGGTTTCTTTTATAACCGATCTAAAAAACCATAACCACTACACTATTTTAATCTTGCAGATCTGATGATGGATGGCCGGATTCAAGCCGGATTTTATGGGGTTGTTTTAAGATAGGGTATGGTTGAAGGTATGGCTAAGTTAGGGTGTTGGCAGTGGGTGGTTAGGTTTTAGGTTTGTTTATATTTTTTTTGGATTTTTTGGATTTTGTAAAGATTTTAGGGATTGAGATTTTATTTGTGGATTGTTTTGGTTGTCGGTGAAGTGGTGGCCGGAGCGTGACGGCATAAGGGTTAGGTTAATTAGGGTAAAAGGCATTTTGGTAATTTCAAATTTAGGTCAGGTTAGGTCATGGATCAGGGTCGGGTTCGAGTCAAAACGGGTTATGACAGTTGCCCCTCTTTGCTCATTATTGTGTAATAGCAATGGAGCAAAGATTAAGAATGGCCTGTTTTGTCCGGTCTGGCAGAGCTTCTCCCCTCTTGACGCATGTCTTCGTTCTTCTGTAGATCTTCTTTCTTTTTGATGTAGGTCTTCTTTCTTGTCTTGGTTGATCTACCTTGTCAGTCTTGGGAAGCAAAATCTTCAAAATGGGGGTTGTTTGTTGGGGAAGCAAAATGAGTCACACTTGCTACATTATTAATAATAAGTTAATACCTAAAGAGAGTTCGACCCAGCTGCAACACTGACGAAGAGGCAGGGTCTACAAAATTCGATCCAACTGCAACACTGACGATAAGGCAAGACCGATGGATGAAAGTTTTGATGTCTGATCCAGCTACAACTCTGACGAAGAGACAAGGCCAGAAAGCTGACAACTTCTTCATTTTCTCTTTTTGTATCTCTTTCTTTTTGTTTTCCTTTTTTTCTTTTTCTTCTTTTTTCTTTTTTCATTTTTTGATTTTTTTTGAATTTTTCCTTACAACATTGATAAAACTTGAAAGTTGGTGAATTTTGACCAAGCTACAACACCGACGAAGAGGCATGGTCTAAAGTTAGTAATGTTGATCCAGCTACAACACCGACGAAGAGGCAGGATCAAGAGTTGGTGAATTTGGTCTAGCTACAACACCGACAAAGAGGCAAGACCAGAAGTTAGTGAATTAGGTTCAGCTACAACACCGACGAAGAGGCAAGGTCCGGGGATTTGATCCAGCTACAACTCTGACGAAGAGGCAGGATTGGATGGTTGTTCTTTTTTGTGATCAAGCTACGACTCTGACGAAGAGGCATGATCAGAATTTGGTTGAAAGCTCATTTTTCATTTTTTTTTATTTTTTTTATTTTTTTCCTTCTTTTCTTTTTCTCTTTTTCTTCTTCTTTTCTTTTCTTTTTTCTCTTTTCTCTCTTTTTTTTAGATTTTTCTTTTTTTTCTTTTCCCCTCTTTTTTGATACAACATTGATACAACTAGAAAGTTAGTAAATTTTGACCAAGCTACAACATTGACGAGGAGGCATGATCTAAAGTTAGTAATGTTGATCAAGCTACAACACCGACGAAGAGGCAAGATCAAGAGTTAGTGAATTTGGTCTAGCTACAACACCGACAAAGAGGCAAGACCGGAAGTTAGTGAATTTGGTTCAGCTACAATACAGACGAGGAGGCAGAACCGGCAATTAAATTTGACCAAGCTACAACACCGACGAAGAGGCAATGTCTGAAAATTTGATCCAGCTACGACACCGACGAAGAGGCAGGATCGGAGTGTTTTTCGACCAAGCTACAACACCGACGAAGAGGCAAGGTCTGAAGATTTGTTCCAGCTACGACACTGACGAAGATGCAGGATCGGATAGTTTTCTTCTTCTTCATTTTTCTTCATTTTTTTGATTTTCCTTCATTTTTGCTTTTTTTCATTTCTTTTCTTCTTCTTTTTTTCAATTTTTTCAATTTTTCTTTTTTCTTCCTTTTTCTTTTTGATTTTTTCTTCTTTTTTCATTTTTTGTTTTTTTCCTTTACTTTTTTTATTTTTTATTTTTGGATTGATTTTTTAGCTACAATTATAATAAAAAGGTAAACTCCGAGTAAAATTTAGGTTTAGCTGCAACATCGTCGAAGAGGCAAGACCTGGATGGGATTTGATCTGCTACACCACTGCCGGAGAGACTAGATCAGAAAAAAGTGAGACCCGCTACATCACTGACGGAGAGACAAGACCGAATGGAAAATCTTATCTGCAACACCACCGACGGAGGCAAGATCTAGTTTGGATTTGTTCTGCTTCACCACTGACGAAGAGACTAGATCAGCAGAATATGGGATCCATTACACCACCGGCGGAGAGATAGGATCTGGATGGAAAATTTGATCTGCAACACCACCGACGGAGGCAAGATCTTCATTAAGTTGGCGTACCACCACTGATGGAGGCATGATTTGCAAGATGTTGGATGACTGCGCCACTGACAGCGAGATAATTTTTTTGAAAAATTTGCCCGGCTTTTCTATCGACAGAGGGCATGATCTAGAAAGAATTTTTGTTGGCATCCGTCACACCATCGTCGGAGGAATCAAATCCTACAAAAGAAAAAACATTGGTAAGTAATTGTCAAATATTTTGTCGCTGATACCTTTTATTTTGGGTGTTTCAGCATCTTCTTCGTGTTTGGCCTCCTTTAAGACTAGGGTTGGCCTTCTTGTCATTGCCCCTATGTTGAGGGTATTCGGTCTTTTTCCTAGACCTGTTATGTACAAGCAAGATTGCATGAATGTATCTAATTTTATGTCTAAATGCATGTGTCTACCCTAAATACATGGTGACTTTGGTGTATGCATTTAATCTAAATGTATGATGTATGCAAGATGAATGCAACTACATGCATGAATGTGACATGATTTTTTTGATCCTCAAAGGGATGCCCCTGAATCCTCACTAGTTCCGTCATGATCTTGGTTTTTTGTATGTGACGGTGCCCCAACCTCAACTTGGGTTCGACCAGTCATCTGGGTGCATGCCCCAACATTTTATTCATTCCTATGCCATCGTCTGAAACTGCTATTGAATTTGACACTTTGAGTGTGGATTCTGTTGCCCCCTAGGTTGGGTTTATAAATTGTGTTGGTTCATGGTAGCTCATTATTTTTTGGATTGGGTGCAGTTTTACAGACTGTGGTCAATGTAGACATTTCAGGGGTGCAAGGGTTTGACTCAGCAATAAAGGCTGGACCTTGGCAAAGAATGCCTCTGGACTAAGACCTTGTTAGAGGCATAATGTTTGTAAAAGTTATGGATGGTGCTTTTGGACATGCCCCAAGATCAGGCTCTTGTAGAGGTTCTATAAGACGCTAGATCGACTAACTTCGTTGTATTTAATGGAGCAACCTGATGACCAGTTTTATTATTCTGAAAATGAATGCATGCAAAATGTGTCCTAAATCGATGCAATGCAAAATTAAGATTGTGATGATGTTGTGCAATGATGCAGGTGAAATCAATGCGATGATAATAAAATGAAACGAGTTAGTACCAAATAAAATGATTAAATAAAAAATATAACAAAAATATAGTAATAAAAAACTGTACATAAACAAGAAATAAGGCACCAGAGCCTAAATAGGGTGACCACTAATCGAGAAGAGTTTTACATGACTCTAAAGGGTTGGCTCCTACGGCTCACTATATGCAATTTTGGTGCTAAGAGGTACCCGAATTGTCCTTACTGTCCTCTACTAAGAGTAGCAAGGCCCCCGGTCATCACCCATTATAGGCTTCTTTCAACTAGGTTTAATTCAGGGGACCCATTCGCTTATGCCTGCACGAAGGAACGATATCCTTACGAAAGCATAAGGTACTCGAGCCCCGAAGGTACTTGCTAGGCCTACACGGGAGAACGATATCTCCACGAAAGCATTAGCGTTTTCCCCCTACTTAAAAAAACGGGTATATATGCCATATTTTAAATGCGTTAAAATAAACGCGCAATTATAATCGAATGTTAGTTTAATAGTTACTTTAATCCGAAATTTCTGATATTAATAAAGCGGTAATTATTTGAAGAAAGCTCGACTCTCTTATTTTTTTGAAAAAACAAAAATATCCCCAGTGGAGTCGCCATCTGTAGCGATGTCCCTCTCGCTAAAAAATGTGTTGTTTTTATTTTGTTTGATTTGTTTTGAAAATATTGTCTTCCGCGGGGAGTTTTATAAAACCCGTGTTTTATTTAAAAATGGAGTCACCGCCGGCCACTCAAGGTGGACCGGACACTGAAAAACCAGAGATTTCAAATTGATGGGTTTGGGAGTCAGTTACGGATGGGGAAGGATCAGCACCCCCACACCGCCCAAAATTGGTACTTTAATAATTATCGCTTTATTAATATTAAACTTTTCGGACTAAAGTGACGATTAAATTAAAATTTGGTTATAAGTGCGAGTAGATTTTAAAGGCCCCATTATCCGAGAATAAACGCCCAACCACTATCACTACGTATGATACTGGCCCCATTTACGCTCAGATAAAAGGGCACCGCATTGACAAAATATATCTCGATATGCAATCTTTAAAAATGACAAACATAAATACAATGTGATAAACATAGAAATACTAACATAATAAAAAACTAATCTACCATAAATAAAATACTGCTCTAGCATTCATACATATTAAACTAAAATAACAGCATAATAACACGTACAAACAACGATATAAATATACATAAAAAGGGAATGCATGAACAAAAATAACATGATATATCATAATAATAAACAAAATATAAATACAACATGCAAAAATAAATACTACAAATTGGTATCTAACATGTGACATAATTTATATGCATGCATAAAAAACATATCATGATATTAATATGTACAAAAAATACATGGAATGTTATAAACAACCAATTATGGATTGAAATGCATGATTAAATATTTAAGTGTATTCCTAAAGAATATGAACATATATATAATGCATAAACATGATAAATATTGCACCTTTAATATATAGCATAATAATAATAATAATAATAATGCATGGATTAAATTACTACATGTAAAACATCATAAAGGTAAACATTAAGAGCCAAAATGCATTAACACTAAGTTACGAGACAAGAAACATAAACAAAATAAAAGAAAGGTGCTAGAATTAAATTTAAAATAAAAAATAGTGACTAAATTGAAAATAAAGTAAAATAACAGTGCATAAATGAAAGAAAAGATGAAAAAGGAGGCAGAAATAAACTGAAGGGGTTGACATTGTAATTTGACCCGGAACAAAATGAAAACGGTGCACTAAAAAGGTGACTGGATGTGCAATTAGACCGTGGACAAAGACACAAACGGAGTAAAATTGGAGGAATATGAGGGTAATTTTCCCATTAAAATTGACGCGGATCCTCCCCGGGTTACAGGTCACCACGTGGATCGGGTCACCAAAACGGTGCGATTTTGGACACTAGTTTAAAACATAAAGTGAGGGTTTATTTTTCATTCGAACTAGTTAAAAAAACTTAAATGCTATCTTCTTCTCCACTCTCCTTAACAAGACAGCGGCGACCATGCCTCAGCTCGCGACGGGGCCGATGAAGGCCGATCATCGGCATTAAAGCCTCACGGCACATAGAGAATGACAACAGCTACCTTGGATCGATGGGTAAGTCTTTCGAAACCCTCTTTTTATTTGATTTTGATTCGAACTAAAACAAAGAAAATCTTGTTTTTCAAACTGAAAAAGATTTTGGTTTGGATTTGTAAAAAATAGAAAAGAGAGAGATCTGAAATCCTTTTTTGATTTCCAAAATTTTTTTACAAGCTTTGAACTACCCTCCTCCTTTCGAACAATAGTCCCCCCTCTACATTTTCATTTCGGTTTCTTTTATAACCGATCTAAAAAACCATAACCACTCCATTATTTTAATCTTGCAGATCTAATGATGGATGGCCGGATTCAAGCCGGATTTCATGGGGTTGTTTTAAGACAGGGTATGGTTGAAGGTATGGCTAAGTTAGGGTGTTGGCAGTGGGTGGTTAGGTTTTAGGTTTGTTTATATTTTTTTTTTTGGATTTTCTGGATTTTGTATAGATTTTAGGGATTGAGATTTTATTTGGGTTTTGTTTTGGTTGCCGGTGAAGTGGTGGCTGGAGCGTGACGGCATAAGGGTTAGGTTAATTAGGGTAAAGAGCATTTTTGGTAATTTCAGATTTGGGTCGGGTTAGGTCATAGATCAGGTCGGGTTCGGGTCAAAACGGGTTATGACACTTGGCTTGCACCTCCTACACCGAGCAACCTTTCAAAACATATTTCTGCATCCAAGCAACCCACAGGGACCCTGCTTGGGAGATAAAACAATCAAAAGGGCCCTCATCATACAAGCCTTGTTCCAGACTAAGAAGTCTTTAATGCGCAGCTCCCCTCATTATTGAGATGACAAACCATCTCCCAGCTAACCCGAGTCTTATGGGCTGATCCCTCCTTTCCTTTTTTATAAAAAAACATTGCAAAGGTAACTCGCTTGATTACTTTCGAGGGTAGGAGGAAAATTCTACTCCAGAAATTCTGTATGCTAAAACATATAATTTGAATGAGTTGTAGAACATATTAAAAGGTGCATAAAAAAAGAATTCTAATCTATAGAAACATGGTAAACCGGTTATATAAGTAGTAAACGGGTAGATTAAATTGGAATTATTTAGAGTTATACTTTACAAGCTCAAATTGTTTTGAACATAATCGAATGCTGCCTCGTTTATTAGTTAATTAAGGCCATAATATTTCCAAGTTCTAATGACCTTTTTCACCCACGAACATTTCAGGAAAAGTCAGTTTAGTTCTTAGACTATTTTTCGTCTATTTTGACCCTTAAATTTTTAATCTTTTATCAAATTAAAAGTAACAAACATGTTAAATTGACATCAGTAATTTTGTCTTTTTGCCATTGTTTTCAGTTTTTAATAGTTTTTATAAATTTTATAAATCTTAATAAAAAACTTAAATATATGTTTATATAATTTTTACAATTTTTTCATTTTTTTATTTTTTATGTAAAAAGAAAAGGTAATTGACATTAGCATTGGCAAAAAGACAAAATAGCACATGTCAGACTTAGAGAGTATAATACTTTTTCTGTCAATTGATTCAATTTAAAAAAAAACAAGTTTTTAATAACAAGTATTGAAAAAATTAGACTATTAATAATAAAAATTAGAAGAAAAAAATTTAAGAGTACGTCTGTAATAATAAATATTGAGAAAAAATCGGGGCCCTTAATAATAAATATTAGGATAAAATTGGGCTTATAATAATAAATACTGAGAAAAAAATTAGAACCATAATAACAAGTATTAAAAAATTAGACCCTATAATTAATATAAAAAAATTTATAAGTATAATTGACTATAAAAATTCAAGACCCTGGGCGGTTGCCCCTCCTGCCCGGGCCCAGATACAGCTGTTAACGCGAGACATACTTAAACAATAATAAACTACTTACCACTTGGACTAATCCGTTAATTAGCCAACTAAATTTTATTGGTAATTAAAAACCCGATGAAGAAGAAAAGAGAACATTAGAGATCCTCACAATGCACATAACAAGTGCAATCAATCTCGCCGAGAAGAAAGGGTAGAGAGAATTAATGATTATTCCAAGTTTTAATTCAAGATTAAATACAAAAGGTCTAATGATAATTTTGACCCTCAAAGTTTTTTGAAAACGCCATTTTAGCCTTTTTTTTTGTGGTTCTCAAACTTTTAATTTTTTGTCAAGTTAAACCGGCTAACGAAAAAATGACAAATAAATTAAGCTGACATCAGTTTTTTTGTCTTTTTATCAATGCGTAAATTATTTTGTTCATTTCCTAAAAAAATCAAAACAAATATTAAAAACAATAAAAATATTGCAAAATTATAAATAAATGTTCTAAATTATTGAGAATTGTAAAATTTATAAAATTATTAAAAATATATAAAAATGGTAAAAAAAAAGATAAGATATCTTACTCAGTTTAATAAGTTTGTTGCTTTCTCCGTCAATTGGTTCAATTTGACAAAAGATTAAAACTTCAAGGTCGAAAGGAGGCCAAATTTTATCAAAAGCTAAAATTATTCTTTTAATTTTTGAGGGTCAAATATGTTATTAAGTTAATATCAAATGAATATTTGATCAAATGTAAGATTTTTTTATCCCTACACCAGTGATCAATTAAATGCTTTATTAATTTTGAGTTATTAAGTTTTGTTGTGATATTTGTTATATTATAGAGCTCAACAAGTGATCTCAGTGAAAAAATGAATGATCTTTATTCTAAGAGACCTAGATTCATTCATTTTGTTTGCAATGTATGTGCTTTGTCAAGGGTAAAAAATGTTATATTACCAATTTTTTAAGGTTTAAAAGTCATTATTATTTTAATTTAAGGTTCATTTCAATGAAAATATGTTTAAAGAATAAAAATAGATTCACATTGGGGTGAGAAAATCGAAAACCTTGTGGATGTTATCTCTTCGCCGCTGGTGCTCTCACTAAAAGGTAAACGGCTGGCTATAAAATATACTCTATTCTCATTGATAAGAATTGAACTCTTAACCTCGTGATTAAGGGTTGAGGTGAAGAACCACCACAACACATCTCATGGTTTAATAACATTTTATTTTTAGTTATTTTTAATGTTTTTTTTAAGATTTAAAATTTAAATATTTAAAGTTTAAGTTTCTAATATCTTTAATTTAAACATTTTAAATTTTTTTATTTAAAAATTAAATAAGCCCTCGAACTTTTCATAAAAACTCAATTATACCTCATGTCACGTCATAATTAACATTGGATTATCACATCAACACCATGAATCATCACATCCACACTATCAACTATCATGTCAACACTATGAATTGTCACATCAATATTTTAATGGTCAATAGACTTGACAAACTTGACCCAAGACCCGAGAACTGAACCGATTTAGTTGATCGAGACCTGAAATCACCCCGAACATGATGACATGAATTTGATCTGAAACCCAAAATAAATCGAACTAAACAGAAACCGAAACGAATTTCAGTTGAACCGAAAATAAACCCGAACTGATTTTCAACCGAACCGAATGAAACCGAATCGATTTCACCCAAACTGAAGGTAACCTAAAATAAAAAATATTAAAATAAATAAATAAAAATGATATGTGAATTGTCGCACAACACACCAAAAAACCAAATATACAAGCTATATAAAGTCATCTATAAGGTGAAAAAACTTAAATCGGCCTGAAAACCTGACTAAAACCGATCGACCTCCTATTAACCTGATATTGAACCGACCCGAAATCAACCAAACCAAACCGAAAATTAACGAAACCGAAGTCTCGACCCGATACCCGAACCAAAATCACCATAGACCCGAACTAAAACCGAACCAGACCCAAACCGTATCGAATTTAAATCGAATGTAGTCAGACTCAAAATAAACCGAATCGAAATGACCCGAACTAAAACTGAACCGAATGACCCTTTTGCCACCTCTAATGGTCAACGATAGTCTTCGTCAATTAAACGACTATGTTGATTTCTTTTACCGTTCGAAATTTGTCGAGGTTCACGTTGAACCCTTCAATCTCTTGAATATTTTCAACAAGAGATAGGGAACTAGAAGAACAATATCATAGGGGCGGAACTAAAAATTTATAGGGGCTATTATGAGATTAAAAATTTTGAGGGGGCTATAATAAGATTTTAAAAGGACTGAAAGAATTATAGAACTAATTTTACATATTTTTCTAAAAACACTATTATATTACAATTGAAAAAAAAAGTTAGCAGGGCCCACGCCCCCAAAACCCTATCCTATGTTTCGTACATGAATATCATGTAATATCCTTTGATCGACTGAATTTCTTTTAACGTCCATTAACCTTTTGGACTAAAATCCAGGGGTGTGCATTATTCTATTTTACCCGAATTAACTGATCGAATCGAATTTTTCGGTTAATCGGTCGGTTAATTTTAGGTAAAATTGATTAACGGTTAAGAGTTTTTTTAAATTTTAATTATCGGTTAATTTAGTTTGAAACCGATTAATTAATCGAAATTATTATAGATTAAATATTACACACACGCACATGCACACATGTAATCTTAGCCATTGGATGAAGGTAATTAGATGAATGAGATTAATAGTAGAAAATGTGAAGATTATCACTTGGAAGAAAAAAAAATAAGGAAATAATCTTAGCCATTTACTGCAATCATCCAACGGTCCAAAAAAGTATAAAAGTAATTGAGTTTTACACAATGTAGGTGGATTCTAACCGATATATATGTGTAAAACTCAATTACTTTTAACCCTTTTTGGACCGTAAGATGATGATAATATATGACTAAAATTATTTCCTTATTTCTTTTTTTCGTGTGATATTCTTCACATTTTCTATTGTTAATCTCAACCATCCATTTACCTTTATCCGATGGTCCAAAGAAATATAAAACTTTCAAATTTTATATAAAAGGATCATATATATATATATACACGCACGCTTAGTCTTTTAATTTTTAAAGGCACACTTTTACAACACCCGAAAACTAGAGAAAATAACATTATTTTTTAAGGTATAATACCAAAAAATATGCTAGTATTTGACTGAACAGTCACTTTAATATATATTTTTTAAAGTACTTTAATCCTTAATCATTATTTTTAAACCAAAATGACTCATCCATAAATAAAAATTATTAGTCAACTAAAAGTAAATGACTTGAAATGACATGACAAACTTAATGTCATTACATATTAACATAATAATGTTATGGGTAAACTACATAAATGATCACTCAACTATGAGGTTGATCTCGATTTGACCATTATACTTTTAATTGCAGCAATAAGACCACTTAACTATTTAAATAGTATAAATTAAGCCACCTGCCATAAAACTTAGCAGATGTAGCAGTTAATAGAAATATATATAATTGCACATTTGATCCCCGCAACTTACATATTATATTATTTTTAATTTAGCAGATGCAGTTAATAGAAATATGTATAATTGCACATTTAGTCCCCGCAACTTACATATTATATTATTTTTAATTTAATTCAATAAAAATTTAATCAACCAATCAAATAGTAAAAGGCTGTAACAGGGATCGAACCAAGGCCAGCAGCTAAAATAATTGAAGCTCTAACCGCTGGGCCAACCAACTTTACATGTTATGAATTGATAACATATATTTTTAAAGTTTACCTTGTTGTTAAAAAACAATATAATTAATATTATTTATTATTTCCAGAAAATATTTGTATATAATAAATTACTAAGGTTAATAACAATATTTATCTAATTAATATCAATACAATCTTTTTTATTTTATTTTTGAAAAACTGATTATTAAAATATTAAAATATATTTATTAATAAGCTACTGATATTTTTTAAATTATTAAAATTATTGAAATATATTAATTGTAAAATATTTTATTAATAAAATATATGAAAATAATTCATATATTTTATGAAAATAATCAAAATTTGGGATAGATCCAGTATAAATTAATCAAATTTTCATATAGTTTATTAATAAAATATGAATAAAATAATTTTAAGTTACTAACAGTTTTTATCTATAGATGAGCTTTTTTTGATAAAAATAAAATATTAAAAGTTAAAATATTTCAAAAAATATATAAATCAAAATGACGATTCAATTAAATGGTAAAAAAAGACATTTTTTTTAAAAATTAATACACAAGTTGTGGTAACAAGTTTTTAGTTTTAGGGGTTAGGGGTTTAGTTTAGGGTTTAGACCTTAGAGATTTGAGTTATAGTTTTTAAAATTTAAGGTTAGTATTTAAAGTTTAAGATTTAAAATTTGTGATTTAATTTTTAAGGTTTAAATTTAATAATTTAAATTTTAGGTTTATAATATAAATATATAAACTTATATAAAATTTAGTTTGTATATCAAAATTAAACCCTTGTTTTGTTTTTAATCGTTTTTACTAAGAGCACTCAAAACCAAGGGCAAGACCCAAGAGCCAAGACAAATGGACTTTTAAAACCCGCTGTTTTCCTCTCTATTTAGTCTCCAAAAATCCAACCAAATCTCACGTAGTTATGTTCTAAAAATCCCACCTCCAAAACCCGCCACTTCGTTCACATCTGTTCCAGTTTAGATCCCTTTCACGATATCCTTCATGTAATAATAAAGAAGCCTCCCTCTTTTTTGACACCAATACATTGAACCAAAACACACTTGTCAGAACCCAAACAAAAGTTCAATCTTCCAAAGTTCTTTTCTTCCTCAGTTTTTAGGAACTACCCATTGTTTTCTTATGATTTTTCTTCTTCAACGAACCAGTTTTAGCCTTTGAATGTGAAGGAAAAAACGAGAAATTTTAAGGAGAAAAAAAACATGGTTGGTGGCCATCATCGTGTTGTCAAATTGAAGAGGGAAACTTTAGAGTCATGCATGGCATGCCCTCTTTGTAATAAGCTTTTAAAGGAAGCTACAACTATTTCCCTGTGTCTCCATACGTGTTAGTTTCTATTTTCTTTGATGTTTTTTTTTTCATTTTTTTTCTTTCCTTAATTTCTGATCTGGATTTTCCTTTTTCTTGTATTTGGATGATAATTTTGTTCTGGGTTGTTTTTCCTTTCTGGGTTTTTTCATTTGAGTTTGCAATTTATTTGATTAGTTGTATTGTGTTGAGATGCGTCTTTCTCGATCCTCTTACATTCTTTAAACTATACGTTTCCGATGCATTGTATTCGATTTCTATTGAATACCAAATTTCTGATATTTTTTGTCACCCGATTTGTAATTCCTGTAATGTCATGGCTATATGCTGGGTTTTGGACATATGTGATTTCATTTTTCTTGCAACATGGTTGTTCTGCTCAATAATTCTTCATTTTCTGCTTTTACTTCTTTACCTTTGTTGGTCTCATGCATATACGTATGTTGTATGTACATAGTGGTGGTTTGAGTTCTATTATTGTATAATAACCAGAGGATATGGCAATGGCAGACTTATGTAGGAGATTTAGAGTATGCCATAATTTGCTACCATGATATGCAATACAGCAAGGATACCAACTTCTCTGTCTCATGCTCACGCATTAATGGCTTCCTTTCTATACCATGAATAGCAGTGTTGTCATCTTAAGGCTTTGAAAGGCTACAACCAGGTTAAAAAAATTGGTTGAATTAAAAAATTGAGACACACGAACTGCTTCGTGTCGTGCTTTCGATTCATTTGATGTATGAACTGAGAAGTTAAAATTGCTCACTGTCTGTTCTTGGAATGTTTGATGTATGCTTTTGTGGTTCCTTAACTCCTTATAAATTTTTGAAAATCTCGGTGGCTTACTTCCAATGCACTGAATCTTGAAATCAATTCAGTTTGTAGGAAGTGCATATATGAGAAGCTCTCAGATGAAGGGATGGATTGTTGTCCTGTATGTGACATTGAGCTGGGCTGTCTGCCAGTTGACAAACTCAGGTGATTGGTTCTGGTTTTTTCACAAATATATGAATTTTTTGTCGTAGTCCTTTCTAATATAAGAACTATAGTTGTTAACCTGTAAACAGTGCAAATTGTTAGCGGTAGAATTCGGAAGTTCTTATCCAGTCCCACTAATTGATGTCAAATTTGCTTATTTTTTTCTGAATTATAGCAGGAAAAATATTGTGTTTAGTATTGTATGGGTTTTTTTCCTGTAACCACTATCCCCAGGCGGAAATTGTATAACTGTGCTGTTATATCAATTTCAACGCCGTAAATGACAGTTTTTATGCATTGAGCCGTCGGCAATCAGCATGCTCCGACTCACGTCCCGTGCTGCACCTTTGCTTCTTAAGGACTTCTTATAAGTCTGTAGGTGTCATCATATGTTGCTCACCTTTGAGTCTATTTAGCATATTGCTTTTCAAAATATATGCTAGCTAGATGCACTCCATTTATGTGATGCTATGTAAATTTCCAGTGAGTGTGTATATGTAAAGACTTATATTCGATGTGTTTATTATGAAGTTTTGTGTTGTTATAAGCCCGCATAGAATTAGATTTTCCTATAAATATATGCAGACCAGACCACAGTTTACAAGATGTAAGGGCAACAATTTTCCCTTACAAAAGAAGAAAGATAAGTGCTCCCGAGGTTATGCCTTCAGCTTTGCCACCAGAAAAAAGTAAGGAAAGATCACTATCGTCATTGGTGGTTAGTACTCCCAAAATGCCAATGCAGCGTGGTTTGACTGGAAGGAAAACCAAAGCTACTGCACGAAAAAGAATTGCTGATTTTCGAGGATGTAGTTTCTCTGTTGAGGAGTCCCTTAAGAAAGAAGATTCCGCAGAAGATCATCCCTCAGGCTCAACCTCACCTGATTCCTCAAATAAAATTAGTGAAAGTAAAATGCAGGTAAAGGAGGCTGGAGAAACATTGTTTACAATTATGTTATTTAAACTTCAAACCTAGTTTTAGAAAACTTGTCCATCTTCCTTAAATCGATGCAGGATTGTTCCGGGGCACCACCTTCTAGTGAACACAGGTCTAATGAAGGTACAGACGATGTTGAAATTATGGAAGGCAAAGCAGATCTGTGGACACCCTTAAACTGTATTGTTGAAGCTGCTAACAGAAAGTCATCCAAGTTAAATTCACAGGCATCAACGGCTTCTGTGTCTGAGCCACATAATGGCCCTGATTGTCACTCATATGTGCCTGAAATAAAAACTGGCCTTGAATCCCCTACTGTTCCTGAGGAAAAATCGAATATTCATAAATCTAAAAGTAAGGAGCATCGACAGAATTCAAAAGGCCTGGGTGAAAAGAATGGGACAGAAACAGATTTGATTGCAAAACCTATGAAACGTAGAAGGTTGCATGCAGAAGCACAAAAGAAGGCAGCTGGCTCCAATAGAATCATTCCAGACACTTTGGGGTCCAAGTGGAATGGAAAAAACAATCAAATTTGGCTCTCGTTAGTTGCTTGTGAAGATCGGTAAGTTACTGATTTCACAATATATTCTCTTACTAATGTTTTGCCTTGTACAATATGTTCCCTTCTTGCATGTGCTAATTCTCAGTGGCATGTTTCATTGTCTGATAAAGGACTTTCAACTTGAATAATTCGATTCACTATTGATTTTATGAACTGGTTTCAGGGTAGGACCTACTTCCCTTCCACAACTTTCTGCATGCTACTTGAGGATAAAGTGAGTAGTCCATTCAGAATCTGCTTTTTTCCCTCATTTGCTTCTGCTGAGTTTGTGATATAGTTTTGTACGTTATGTTTATTATAGGAATTCTTAATAGCAATACTAATGCTTGAATCATAACAATCAAGTAATCAACAAGACAACATAAAAATTGTGATATTGTGTCCGTATAATTTGACTTCTTTCATTATGGTAACAGGGATGGTAAAATGCCTGTCTCATTCATCCAAAAGTACCTTGTAAAGAAACTTGATCTTACAAGTGAAGCCGAGGTGAGATCTCCTTTACCAGGTTTTCTGTTTTCCCCAGAAAGCTCAGAGTGCCTAAATTTTACATCATTCTAAAATAGAGATGCTATTTTGCTGTAATTTCATGTTATCACGTTGCGTCAGGTGTGCTGTTTTCCTTTTTTTTTTTCTGGAACTGAATGCTGAAATGAAATCAGAGGCAAAAACATTGGTTAACACTTCAGTTTTAATTCCTTGGTTTCTGTATCGGAATGCATCTTGTCGGGCAGAATGTTTCAGCTCTGGTTCCTGAAGATTCTTTGACCCTTTTCCTGGTTCAGTATATCCATGTTTATTCTCATTCCTTGCATTTCTTCTTACAACTTATCACTATTTTCGTAAGTCTCGAACCGGACTTATCTATTTTCGTAAAGCACATGGAAGTTAGCAACATCTAAACTCTTCACGGTATAAGCATGTTTTGATGGCATTGATTAATCTCTTAACCCATCTTCGAGATTAAGTTAATTTTAATGCAAAAGAAAAGTGACGCTAACATGATTTATCTTCATTATGGTTTAAGTGAATGCATTTTTGTAGGTGGAGATCATGTGCGGAGGTCAACCGGTTCTACCATCATTACAACTTCACAATTTGGTGGATTACTGGTTTCATTCTGCATCTACAGCGAAGAAGATACCAGCAACCTTTGGTTCATCGGCGAAGGACTTTGTTATGGTTCTATCGTATTGCCGAAAAGTCCAAGCTCCCTGATACACCCGTTGAATCTGGTTTATTTTATCATTCGCAACTCCAATCATCGAAACACATGTTATCTTAGGTAGGATCATCATAGTTTTAACTTGTTTCACTGGACATGTATGTTATCATGCATGTAATACACAAAGTTATCGAATTTGTTTTATTTCATTCTTGAGCAAATCCTAAAAGGCTCTGAAACTGCCTTGAGCTATGATGGTTTTTAAAAACAGTTTACCATGAAATCACATCATTGAACTCTTACTGTGTTTTAGAGAAATTATTAGATGGACTCGGCTCACCACGTCATCTATGGTCCATCCAATAATATTCATCTATTTCAGCACAACTTCCACGTAACCATCTGCTTAGTTTCATATAGGAAATCATATAAGAAAGAGGTGATGATTTACTTTGAAAAAAATGACATGAAAAAATATTATTGGATGAGACTATGAATAACGTGTGAGCTAAGTCCATCTAATAATTTTTGTGTTTTTCGTGTTTTAGAACCCAACTTAGGTTCGCTTTCATTACAGTAAACTGCAGTTCATTGGTTCCATATCCGAAAACGGAAGTAGCCAACTTTCCATGACTTGACCACATGAACTAATAATGGATGAAAATAGTTGGATAACCCGAACCGAATAATTGAACTAAATTAATCAACATTGAGCGGCATCGATTAGTTAAATCAGTGTGCCCTTATCCTCTCTTTGATCTTAGGTTTGAGTTTCTCTCATTCTTTTAACTTAGCTCATAGCCTACAAGAATTACACCATTAAGCTTTCGCAAGCTCGATCCGTGCAAATTGTAAAGCAGCCAGCATAAGCTGTCCATGTTAAGGTTATCAAACAACCATTATGAGACGTGTTCTAAGACACAAAGTTTGCAAGGAAAGAAAGTTGATTGATCACTAGATTCATTCAGATTGTGCTACAGCAAAAAGCAACGAAATTAGTGATCACACCTGAGTGACTAAAACAAAGTTACTCAAAGCTTACATGCCAACACCGCGAATAGTAAATGCCGTTGTCTACTTGTCAGCATCTGCAACACAGTTTCATCATCATCATCCCTATCCACAGCCACAAAATTTCATTTATCATGTTAATTGGCCGGAAGACAACCCAATATTACCGTCAAATAAAACGCCACATTCTCCTATATTTCCAGAATATATGAACTGTTAAGACGCAAGATCGCGCCACTTTCGAGCTTCAATCAATGAGTACAAAACTTGTTACATCCACTTCTAACCCAAGTGCCAACTTTCTTCTAATAAAAGTGAAAACTTCAAATGAAGAACGATCAAGGGAATCATTTCATGAATGAACCAAATCATGCCTCAAATACTAACAACCGAAAGGAGAAACGAGAAACACCAGGACCAAATGAAACCGCATGATCCGCATAACACAGTTCAAAGCAAAACCCCAAAAAAAACACAAACTTCCACAGCAATGGCAAACCTAAAAACGCCATAATATCTGCTCCAAGTTCAATTTCAAACAACCCCAAGGATGAATTCGTGCATGAAACAAGTAAGCACTCGAATACTATCAACCTCAAAGATTAAACTAATAGCACCTAATCACACCTCAACCAAAATCCTAACCAGTAAAAGGATCATTTAACAAAATTAAAACAACCAAAGCCTCCACTCCAATTTCCACAACATCATAGCTAAACCCCACTTCAAATCAACACCTATAAAACAACTTTTGCAACAATTCAACACCAAAAAGATCAAATCAAATCCTATTATATCCAGAAGCTGGCCTTAAAGGCTGACTTCCAACAACAGAAAGCAACCCATTTTCCTCCTCTTCACCATGGAAACCAACATCTTCAGTTCCTCTAAAGGCAGCATGAACGCCAATAACAGCCACCGCAATAATCAACCCAACTAGCACATTAACACCCACATGCGTCAAAACCAATAAAAGCACAGTAGCAAAACACAAAGCCGCCAAAACAACAGTATCATCCACTTGTTTGTTTAAAATAACTACTGGGTTATCATTAAAGAGGTAAAAAAACCACCAGAAAATGAAAGTTATCAGAAAAACTATCATCGAAGTAGGGTGCCAAAGGAGAGTTAAGAAGAGGATCGTTAGCGCTATAATTACGTAATTTACCCGGAAGTAGGAAACATTAAGCTTTATTCGGGCTCTGGCATCGCCGGCGGAGATAGGGAGGGAGAAAGAGGAGAGGGAGAAGAGTTCCGGCCAGGGGCGGCGAATGTGTTTAGCGTGTGAGGAAATGGGGGTTGGGGCGGACGAGATAGTGCCGTAAGTTGTGGTCGCTGATGGCATTTTCGGAGAAAGATTGGATCTTTGAATGATTTGGGAAAAGAATGGAGTGTGTGGAAGAGATATTAAACCCTAATGTTTGGATCTTTTGGGGATTCTTTTGAAGGGTTTCTCCTCCTGTGAAGAAAATTTCAGAAAGAAAGAATGTTCAAACCTTTTTTTATAAGCATCTCTATCCGATTTCTTCACTTAATTATTTAAAATTTTCAATTTAATCACTAAGTTTAAAAAAATATTTTTTTCATCACTACACATTAACTGACACATAATATAAACAAATATTTAATGAATTCAAAGTTGAGCAAATCTTTCGAAAATCCACCTGATCTTCATGAATTTTAAATTTTAAAAGAAAACCCAAAACTTAAAGCATGCGAACTTTCAATTGTGATAAAGATTAGGGGGTTAAATGAACATTAGACGAATTACTTGTAAATTGTTCGTATTATATTCATTTATTAAACTAAATAAACAAGTATAAACAAAATTTTTATATTCATTTAATAAACAAACGAACACGAACATATAAACGAACATGTTCATTTAAGACTAGTGACGTAATTTCACCATTTTTTTTGTTTGCAAATAAAAGGATAAAAAAGAGTGATGAGGAGCATATAAACAAACATGTTCGCGAAGTTTAAACGGGCATGTTAACGAACGTGTTCGTGAATGCTAAACAAACGAACACGAACAGAATATTAAAAATTTAAACAAATACGAACCAAATATGAAAACCTTCAAAAATAAACATGCTTCTAATGTACATTTCCATGCTCAGAAACCTTTCTGTTGTGCATTCATCTTCTCAGTTACTTTTGGTGTTATCTGCAGCTAAGTGGAAACTTGAGATTTTTCCTTTTCTTCACTATGAAACTTCCTCCCTGCTTCAACAGCTTCCCTGTAAATTTAGCGAATTAATCAAAAGGAAATATACATCTTAACAGCCAAAAACAAAGCTAGAATCTTTTAGCTGCTGACTTGGATTCAGGTGTGAGCGTCAAACATGAATATGTTCAAGACTTCCCTAATTTACTCCATGTATTTGTAAATGTCATATCTCTATACTCGAGTCTGAATATGTGTCAAATCACTGGAAGCAAAAAAATGGATAACCTAAGCAGAAAGGACAAGGAGGTGAGATTACAGACCTAAAAGCATTTACGAGTTCCTTATTTTCGGGGTCGAGCTGCACACCCTCATAAAAGGCATTGGCTGCTTCATCATATTTCTGCAGTAAAAGGAACAGCCAAAAATGGTCAGATAACAAGAATGACAATACTAGAAACTTTGACAAATACGCTAATAGATAGTAACATGCCTGCAACAATCGTAGAGCAGCCCCTTCCCGATAGCAAGCTTTTGGCCAGTCTGGTCTTAATGCTCTGCAAGCCTTTGCATCGGTTAAAGCCTGCTCAGGTTGTCCAAGACGGAACCAACAAAGGCTTCTATTTGAAAGCAGCGTAGCATCAGTTGGATCAAAATCAATTGCCTGTAGATGCATCAACACAAGCGATTAAAGCACGCGATTAAGGCACATAAGCACTCAATCCACCAAATGCTAGAAAACTCATTTTCCTTCTCGTAATGTACCAGGCTGAGAAATCTAGGGATAGCACATGTTGTTTTGGATTGGTAGATAGGAAAAGTGGCAGAAAAATGAGCCAAAATGCAAAGCGGAGGTTCAAATTTTAGACAGAATGTCTAGTCTAGGAACAATAGGATCCAAATCCAATCTCACAATAGATTAGCAGAAACATTGTTAATGCTTTTGCACGGGATGAGATTAACGTCTTACTTGTGTATATGCATCTACAGCTGTAAGAAAATCATTTCTTTTGAAAGCCTCGGCTCCTCTTGACTTTGCTTCTGCAGCTTTCTTCTTTGCTTCGGGCGCCACCTAGATAAATTGTTTAAGATTATTTGGGGAGAATAATATATATGTTCTTTCATTACTTCAAACTCTAAGGTATTATATCAAATATAGATTCCAGCCATGGAAATTACAAAGCAATAGCTAACCACAAAGAAAAAACTATGGGAATCACATCATTTAAAGGCCAACCACTCAAAGTCAAAGGGGAGAAAGTAGCCTATCTAGAAATAATATATCATATATTATCGAATAAAATAAAGAGGACACCTCAGGGAGATCGCTAGCTGGCAACGTGGTGTCCCTTGTTCCCTTAGCTTCCTTCAGATTTTTCATTTCCTCCTGCAAAATTCACCTCGGAAATAAATATGGGTAATAGGTGCATATGGACATTTGCATTCCTAGAAAAATAAGAAAGTTGCACAAAGTAGTAAAACTCGTTGCAATCCGCTTAAATTTGATTGATGCTGAAAAATAACTCGAAGCAATACTAGTCAAGATTTTTTTCTTTAGTAAGGGATTTCCTCTTCTGCCTCATAAGATATGTAATCGATTTATTAGCACATGTAGATATTAGCTAAAAAGCATCCTTAGATTCACCATACAAAGATGTAATTAGTTGAAATTTTTCATGTCGTCCATGTGAGACTCGAAAGGGACATGAGAAGATCAGAGTACAACCACTTTATCACAATTTGTTTACAAAAACACAATATCAAATGAAAATAGGAATAAACAATAAAGACAATTGGTACCAGTTGTTTGCTAGTTTCGGATTGCATGTATTCAAGAATTCCATCTACAGTCCACTCTGGAATGGCATCAATTCTCGATGTTAAAGGAAAAAGAATCTCAACAGCCTTGCGTTGGCCACTGACTGCTGCAACCTGTATGGGCTTCTGGCCATCCTGTGATGTGATGAAAAAATAAAAAAATGGAGAATAAGGTCAACTAATAATCTATAAAACCAGCACTTTGTACCTCGGTGGGAATTATACTTCAATTTCCTCAATAAAGAGTAAAAAAAAACTAAAAATCCCTGGGGAAACAATTTCTGACTAAACATTTTCTCGAAAAAGAGAAGCGGGCTTGACTAATCATATTCATATCAAACTTCTGCTCAAGGTTCCAGTTCAAAAAGAGATGAGACTGCTTTAAATAACAGCTTGGTAATGCACCATCTGACACGTAAATGTAAGAAACCTCCCACTTCCTTCCTAATAAATCCATACAGTTCAACAAAGTATCCTTCAAATCAAGAAGATGATGATTATTGTCTCATAAATGAATGCATTTGTGATCTCACCTCATCAATGACATTAGGATCAGCTCCAGCTTTCAGTAAGCTGTTTATTAATTCTGGGTTTCCGAGGTCTGCCGCAATGTGCAATGGGGTTGCTCCCCCAGCTGTAATATTAACTTTGGCACCAGCCTGCATGTGAGAAAACGCAAAACTCAATGACAACAATGAAAATGTTATCTGAGATGGCATAAAATCAAATAAAAATGTTCCATCTTGCAAGCATTATATTAGAACAAAGCATACAACATATTAGAGAACCAAGAAAACACAAACCTGAATCAGCAAGTCCAAGCATGCAAGTGAACCTGCTGCTACAGCTGATAATAATGGAGTAACATCATCCTCAGTTTCAGCATTAGGCTGCAACAAAAATCATAAAAAGCAGTAAAAAATCACATCAAAGGAACTATTACAGAAATTCTCTACTCCTTAGAATTTTTGCATTAAAGTACTATAACATGAAAAGGGAACATACATTAGCATTATGCTCTAACAAAACTTTTACAGCATCGTGTTGACCATGACCAGCAGCCCAAACTAACGGGGTGCCGGCATCACTTTGCGAATCAACCTCAACACTCTTGGCCAGTATATGCTTCAGCAACTCAATATTTCCTGCAAGCAAAGAAGTAGAGAATTTGAAGCAAGAATTCACAAAGATTGCTTAGGAAGAGAATTATTAAGGAGGTCCAGTGACCACAGACAATAAAATTGCCGCACTACGACATCAGAACTGAAGAAAAAATAGAAACAATCCCCATGCTCAGAAAAGGAACACACAAGCTAAAACAAACACACCTATTCCAGCTGAATGATGCATCGCTGTGGCTCCTAAGTCACTGGGTATAGTAGGATTGGCTCCACATTCTAGAAGGTATTTTGCAGTGAGAGTATGACCTTGTCGGGCAGCATGAAGAAGAGGAGTCTCACCTGCATTTTTAAGCAATTTAAGAATGTAAGTCAAAGCATCCTTAGTACACAAAGAACAAAGTACTGAGAATATGTTGGCCGTGTATGATGTAAAAAACAAACGCATACCATCTTCATCTCTTGTGTCAACATCAAGCTTCAATTCTTCCAACAAGAATTTGCACACTTCGGTCTTTCCCTCTCTTGCTGCAAAATGAATCGCCCCTCGTTTGTTCGCATCCTTAATATCTGCCACTGTTTTTGCCAGTCCCTTCCCGTCATCAAGCTGAGCCGCAATCTCTACTCAAAACAATTATCCAAAGATAAAAAGCATTGCAGATTAACATTTAACTTGGAATTCTAAATTCAAGACAAAGCATGAGTTGCCTTACTCTTGAGAAGATCAAGATTCCCAGTACAAGCTGCATTCAAAAAGTTTTGAACTCTCTGCCTCACTGCATAAAAACACCAACAACTTCCCAAATTCAAATTTAGAACTACTGAATATTTGCATTCAGAGCACAACAAACAAAAGGAAATTCTTCAGCTAAACTACATATAACCCAAAAAATCATAAGCTTCCATCTATACTACACACCAAAAGAAATAAAGAATCCCACTAAAATATCAACTTTTTTAGCACCAAAGGAATCAAAGTTCTATCCTGAATGAATTCAAACTTAAAAAAAAAAAAAAAAAAACCCAATAAACAACAATGCAAAACTATATGCATAAAACGCAGATAGCTGAAGAAAGTGGGAACCTGCAAGGGCAGCTGAAGCATCAGAAGCCATGGTTACTGTTTCCTCAGTAAAACCCTAAGCAGAATTCTCTATCTTTTTTATTGATTTTTGGAGGGTTTGGTCTTAAAAATATAAAAAAGTTGCGAACTTTACTTGAAAGAGTGGGCTGTCCCGTTATTTACTAAAAAGAGGTTTCTAGGTCTTTTAGGGTAAACGTTTTACAACATTTACAAGAGTTCTAGAGATAGAATGCCTTTGCCCTTTGTTATAATTTATTTAATTAAATAATATTAAAAAGTATTTTAAATAATTTATTATTTAAATTTATATCTTAGGATGTAATAAAATTTTGTTAATATATTATATTTGTTAATCATGAACATTAAATTTATAAAACTTATTTAAAGTTTGTTGTATATTCAAATGATATAATAATAAATTCAGTCTTCTACGATTATATTTTGTTAATTTAATTATGTATTTCATGTTGTTATGTCGATATCTATGTAATATATGTAAAACAAGTAATTTGAAAATTATAAAAATATTAAAAATTATAAAATTATATGAAATAAAAATTAATATATTATATACATGAATTGTTATACAAGTTGTTATAACAACACTGTTAAAATTTTAATATTCTAGTTAATATTTTTATTGAAAACAACGATTTAACTCTTTTTTAAAGTTTGAAAATCAATTTTAATTTTGTTTGAAATACTAAGGATCAAATTTAATTTTAAAAAATAATATACAAATTGATAAAAATGTAAATGATAAAATCTAAATGTACTACTATACATTTTTAATTTTAAGGTTGGGAATTTATTTGAATTTATATTTTGGGTTGAGGAGGATTAAGTTTGTTAGGAGTACTAAACATTGGATATTTGACTATTTGAGTTTTAGTTTGAGTAATTATATTAACTTTTAAAGGGTTAAAATACATTACATGTCACTTAATTATATATTTGATGAAGTAAAAACAAGTCACATTTAAAAAATATATAATTTAATTATTCAATTAAATTTTGTTATAAACAAATTAATATGTCATTTAAATTTACATGTAAAACTCTTGTATAACACTAATTTAAAGAAATAATTTCACTTAAAAATATAACACTGGTTTAAAGAAATATTTTCACTTAAAAAATATATACGATAAAAAGTGAAACAATATTAGTTCTTAAAATTTAAGGTCATAAATATAATATTTTGTCCATACAATATTTATTTATTTTTGTTTAACTACCAGTATCTTGTTAATTCAGATTGAGTTTTACATAGTTCTAATATAAGGACAATGATTTTAATCTAATTTTCTTTATTAACAGCATAAAATACGAACTTTTAAACTTACTTAAAAGATTTAACGTCATTCAAACCCTCCCTAGGGAATGGTGCGGAACATAAACAGACTGGTTTTTAGTTCAACTAATGACAACAATCCAAAAGTACATTCCCAGTCCATATTTTTTTTCCAGTGCCACTTTGGCCTGGTGCTGTTTTACATTGTGATACAAAAAATTTGGCGACAAATCTTGGTTTTTGCTAAAAAATAAATGGGTTAGAGATCATGACCCAAATTTCGTTTGACAGGTCTGCTTGGTGAAGAATTATTTTAAGAGGGAAAAAAAATGAGAGTTGGTAAAAATCTTAGGGTCCGTTTAATTTTAAAAAATATTTTTTTTTGTTTTTTATTTTTATATTCAAAAAAATATTTTCATTTTCAGTTTTTCAAAAACTAAAAAATTCATTTGGTTAATAGAAAACTTATTTTTAAAATAAAAATAGTGAAAATGTATTTGGTATATAGTTTTATAAATAAAAATAAATAAATATTTACTTAATAAATAATTAAATTAAAATATAATTATTATAAAAATATTATTATAATAAAAATAAAATATTATTAAATAAGCCAAAGTTCTAAAATTGCGATTAGAAAGATTCGAACCGGGTTAAATAGAGCTAAAATTTAGAATTTCTTGTTTTCATTTTTTTCACTTTTCTAAAATATTTTCAATGAAAATAGTGAAAACATATTTTTTATGTTTTCAAATTTTCATTAATTTTTGTTTTCATTTTCTCAAAATCATTTTCAAATTTTGCAATCAAACATGTTTTCTTTAATATTTTTTAATTTTCCAAGAAAATAAAAATGAAAATAGTTTGTATTCTCTATAACCAAATGCACCTTAGACTTTTTGTTGTTTAAGTTTTCTTTGTAATTAAGCAATAGACCCTATAAATAAATAATATGATTTAGTCTTTAGGACGAAGGGAGTGATAATTATTGTTCGCAGTCGTCTAGTATAATTTCGACTATAGTGAATATTCTCTTCTCTACGTATGCATGAAATCTGTGTGTTGGTTTTTTATTTTTTACGATTTCTTGTCATTCCTTCGAAACTTTCCCTTTTTAGTACATCTTTTGATTTATAAATGAAAAAAAAAGCCTGAATCAATGAAATGACTCCAATCTAATTTACCCTCTTCTTCTCTGACTCTAGATTTCTCTTTTTCCTTTTTTTTTCTTTTTATTATGATTGCATCACAGACCATGCCACAGCCTGTGGCCAATGCCTTAACTTTGTCTTCACTAGCTCAGGATCTTCCCCTGGTACACACAAATGGGCAAATGGCATCACATTTATCATAGTAATATATATATATGTGTGTGTGTGTTTTGGCATTGAAACCTTACCTGGGCTACAAATCTTCCAATCTGATTCACTTATAGGGCTTCCAAAAGAAGATGACTGGTCACCGAGCGATGATGTCGACAATGAACGCAGGGTTTGAGGGGTTGAGACTGGACTCAGAGAAAGCTGGCGGTTTACTGCAAAATAAAGGTCTAATGCAGGCAATGTGCTTGTTAGTTTTTGACCTTCTTCTTCGTTGAATCCGAATCCGAGCTCTATGCACCCTTTAAGTTCATGCAGGTCTTCATCAGTCAATCCATTATCACTCATCCCATTCTTTCTTCTCTCTTGTCGGAGAATCTGGCGACGCCTTCCTTCCCAAGCAATGTCTCGGGACGTCTCAACCAATGATAACTGCTTAGATAAATATCTCTTATTGCTCTTCATCAACGGTAACGGCACCGACGGCATGCGTTCCAAATCTTCAGTTTCCGAGTCACGTAATGATGTCGACGACGAAGATGATGACAATGTGAAGGCCTCTCTTCTTGGCTCTTTGTCCTTCAGCAATCAATAGGATTTTCCTAATCCTCCCTTCCCGAAAGGAAGAATGTGAATTTTTTTTCCCTTTCCGCACGGACCAGGAGATTGGATCTAACCGTAAGAAGAATGCTTGGCTGATAAATAATTCACTTCTTGGTCTTCGACCCCTCAGTCCTTTTAAAAAACCAACTCTTGCTTTTTCAAAAGGAAATGCAAGTTCTTGTACCGATTTTCTTATATGTATCTAGCAGGACATACCGTAGAAAAAAAATAAGCTTCTTGTTTCTTGTTTTGCCTCTTACCGATTGCGGAAGCAACCCGAGCTAATGCTGCCCAAGGCCGAGCAACAGTAAACAAAGAAGTGGAGGGATGGGGGTGGAGGTCTCTCCTTGAAATGAGTTTATATTGCAAGTAATAATTTAGTCAATCAATTAACCCCAAAGAAGATTTCGAAGGCTTTAATGGAGAAAGAAAACGAATGGAATCCGTTAAGAAAAAATCGGTTTTTTATTCAACCGTACATATGTAACTGTTAGTTGCAAACCCTCACAATGTTATATTTGGACAGTGGCCATTACCAAATACCATGAAAAAACAGACAGTTCTTCCTTGTCTGATACATTGTATTTTGCTACAAGATTTTGTTCTTACTAGCTGTCTGATGTCTTGTCTGAATAACAAGTGTGATACAAATTCCATTAATATGAAGAACAGTATTAACAGAATTTACTAAAAAATCAGTACATTCTGATATCAGATAACTAAAAACAACACAAAACAAGTAGTTTTTGTCCGTTAAACGAGTTATAGTTTTTGTGAGAATTGTAACAGAAAGAACTGAGAAAGCGAGAGCCTCAGCATGTTTTGAGATGAACAATGGTAAATTTAGCAAAACAAAGGGAATTCAATTCATTTAGAACCCAACAATTACGTCTCTCTCTCTTTCTCCATCAATTTCCAACAAGTTTTGTTATCCTCTTTGAAACAATTAGTAAACATAAATTGAAAGCAAAAAAAATAGGGAAACCATAACAAAACCCTATGTTTATCTTTCTGGTTTGACGCCTTTAATGAAGGGAAGTTGCTGCAAATGTTTGAGTCTCCATGGAAGAACAGAGATTATTTGAACTAATCTCATAAACTTTAATAAAACCCAAAAAATAAACTAGTTTAGGACTTTAGGGCGTACAGGATAACATAAAAAAGAATTGTTTTTTGTTTTCCTGTACGGCGCCACTGAATATGCTTCTTAGTGTTTTCATTGCCATTTTCTAACACCATGAAAAATAGACAACTTTTTTTTATTTCTATTGTTTGGTTTTCTCTCATTCTCCACTCTTTGTTCTTGTTTCGAGCTAGCCCTTCGCTTGGACTGTGGTTCCAAGGGTGACAAAGATCAGGGACGACGCACGAGGATGCGAAGCGTTAGGTGTTATATTAAAATTTTAGAGGGTAAAATTATAAAATTTTAAGGCTGTGACTGTTTGGAATTAGAATTTTCATATAGTGAGGTCAGTGTTGAGTACGAACCACCATGTATTGATGATTCCTAATTTCCCATACTAATAAGTATTATTGATTTCATATTCCAACAAATTAAGTACTCGAACATATACTTGCTTTGAGTGCCTATTTATTTTTTATTGTTATTTACGGATTGATCACGAGTCGAAATATGGTTAGGGCCTATGTGTCTTGAGTTTATACTGAGGGCAAATCTAATATTTCCTATGTAAAATTTTAAATTAACTTTTTAAAAATTTATACCCAACAAATCAAATGAAGTCAATTGTACCTCCAATTTTTATAGTATCTCTGCCTATGCAACTGTCCTCTTCAATCCTTTTCGGTCCATCCTCAATAAAGATGAAGGTGAAAAGAATTGAGAACCAGATGAGAAGTACCTTAAAAACCATCCGAAAGTTCAACTCAGCTTCAAGCTGGATATCAAGACCCTTTACTTCTTTCAATAATCCCATACATGAATGCGCGGATCTTTTCGTCGCCGGCGACGTATCAGTTCCCGATAGAATTGAAGCAACGTTACCTGATCAGGTTTCATTTTTATCCTTCAGCTTACCCCAACTTCAATACCAGCAATTCATATTTATCGGTGACTGCCGAGAAAGTCTGATGAACAATTTTAGTGCCGAAATCACATATAAAGCCCTTACGCAAATAATGATATGAGAATAAAGAATTCATCGTTGAGTGGATTTGGTTTTATAATTTTAGAAGTTATTGTATCTTCACCGTTAAAATAATTTTAGCTACTCTCTTACTCGTATTCATTCCACCATTAAAATAATTTTGTTCAAAGTTACTCCCGACGAATTAATTTTACTGTAACAATTATCTTATTTGACGAAATAATTCTAAAGCATTCTCATTTTATAAAATAAAAAAAATATTGAAGGTAAAACTACATCAAATATAACCAAACTCTGATAAACATTATAGCACAAAATACCTACATTTATATGAATTTTCTATCATAAATATCTTAAGATGAAATTAATAATTAGAATAATAATATCAAGGGTAAAAACTACACCAGATACCATTGTATTATTGGTTTTGTCTCGTTTATGCCACTGAACTTTTAATTTGCTCAATTATAGCACTAAATTTTAGTTTCTATTTTAATCATGCCACTCTGCCGTTAACTTTTTAACTGGACGGTGACGTAACTAACGGCGGCCCACATGGACGATGCACAAAAATAATGTTATTTTGTTGCCGTTGTTTTGATGCCGCTGTTTTGATGCTTAAAATTGTCCAAACAGTGTTATTTTATTGGAGAAAAATAATAAATAATATTATAAATAATATTAATATATATGTCAAATTACACTTGAGATTAGTTCAATTTATTTTATGATATAAATAATACTATAAATAATATTAATATATTATAATATAATATATAAATAAATATATATATATTTTATATATTAATATTATTTATAATATAAATATATTATTTTTCAAAAATACCCAAAATTCTCAAAATTTACAAAACACCCCAAATCCCAAAAAACCCTAAACCCAAATCCCCAAATCTACACGATGTTGCCGATGATCATACCTCTTCATCCACCTATTTTTCGTTGGACCATCACAACCGATTGTTCTACTCTTCTGTCACCGAAAATCAACGAACGGCGTGTCAATTGACCTTCGAATGTCGACCACCAAAGTTTCAATCGAACAATGAAATTGTGCAACGAACGACGTGCGAGGCGAGAAGAAGCAACTTTAGTGCAATAATAGCGACGTAAAGATCGACGACGATAGTGGGTGGATTTGAAATTTATGGATTTGGGTTTGGGGAGATTTGGGCTTTTTAGGAAATTTTGGGAATTTGAGTATTTTTTGAAAATTAGATTTTTTTTTTAGTTTTTTTTAAATATATATAATATATTATTTATAATATAAAAGTATATTATATATATTATTTATTTATAATATAAAAATATTATTTATATATATTATTTGTATTAGAATTTAAACAAAATGTTAAGTTGGTTTAGTGTTAGGTGCTAACCTTATATTCCAAAGAGTAGTTTAAATTTCTTTGAGTTATTTTTTTTCACATTTTCTTCTATTAAAAAATGACGTTTTAGGCTTTTAGGCATCAAAATAACATCACCAAAATGTTGTTTTGGTGCAACAGCCATATTACCGCGCAAGTTTCCTGTTAAAGAGTTAACCATGTAATGGTATAATTGAAACTAAAACTAAAGTTTAGTGTTATAATAAAAAAAAATTAAAGTTCTATGGTATAAACAAAACAACGTCAATAGTTTAAAGACATCTAATGTAGTTTACTCTAATATCAATATAGAGGGAAATGGTCAGTTTTCTTTCATATTTAGATTTCTTCATTTTTTTAATAGTACCCACAACTTAAGGGAGGGGTAGGGAAAAATGTTATTATTGAGTATTGAATTCAGAATTTTGGGAGGAGATGGGTGTTAACGGGAGATTTAATCACTTGCTCCAATAATAGTTGACCTTTATTATTATTATTATTATTATTATTATTATTATTATTATTATTATTAGTTTCTCAACTTTATATTTTATTCAATTTGATCATTCTACTATAATTTTTTGTAGATTGTTTCTTCTCATCAATTCCTTGATTCTTTTATACTTCTATTAATACGTTATCCTCAAAAGTTTATTCCTTAAAAATAACATTATAAATATTATTTTAAAATTTTAGATGATATTTTTTATTAAATAACATTACAAATATTATCCACATGTGAAAAAATATGAAGAAATATATATATATATTATATGACTAGAGAAAGTCGTTTAAATTATAATAAATATATTATATATAAATAATTATAATTAAATTTGTATAAACTTAACTCGAATTTTATAAAATTAATCCAAATAAAAAATTTAAATAAAATTTAAGTTATAAAAAAGAACTTATCAACTCTAATAACTCAAAAAAATTATTTAACTCAATTTTATGGCAAAGATAGAACTTGTTTCCAGATAAACATTTATCCGTTTTTATTGAACCACCTAATGTCCTGATCTATTTGCTACAAAGAGACACCTTCAGCCCTTCTTATGTTCGCCTAAAGGATACTTAACGTAATGGCTCGCGTCTCCTCTCTTAAATCTAAAAAAATAAATAAAGAGAATCTGTGTCTGTCAAGTAGGTCATTACAGTGGATTATAGAAATTATTAAATAGGCTCGATTTATTATATTATTTATAGTCTATTTAGTAATATTTATTTATATTAGTATAATTTTTAAATAATTAATTATTCTTTAATTATATGTAAAAAATTAAAAATTTATCTTTAAAAATTAAAATAAAAAAATATTATTGAATAAGACTATAAATAATTTTTTCTGGTGTCTTTCTCTATACACGTGGCCTTTTCAAACTGCTTTGTTTTCTTGATTTAAGCAAGTCTAGCAACAAAGCAAAGGTCCCCTCTCACGCCTTTCACATACTCCTTGTTTCTCCTTTCTCTCTTATGTTCAAAAAGTTTAGTTATTTCAGCTTTCTTTTCTTCAAGCTTTCTGTTTGTTTGTTTGCTTTAAATTTCTTTTGTTTTTATTTCATACCCAGATAAACAATGCTAAATTTAAATCCCAACAAGCACGTTTCTCTCTCTCCATCAATTTCCAACAAGCTTTATTATCCTCTTTGAAACAATCAGTTAACAGAAATGGAGATAAAAAAAGATAGGAAAACCATAACAAAACCCTATGTTTATCTTTCTGGTTTTACCCCTCCAATGAAGGGAAGTTGCTGCAACTGTTTACCATGGAAGAACAGATATTATTTAAAACAATCTCATGAACTTTTAAACCCCAAAAATAAACTAGTTTACGGCGTACAGGAGAACCTGAAAAGATCTGTTAATGTTTTCCTGTACGCCATTGAATATGCTCCTTCGTGTTTTCTTCCCATTTTCTAACACAATGAAGAATAGACAAAGTTCTTTGGTTTTCTGTCATTCTCCATGTCTTTGTTGTTGTTTCGAGCCAGCCTTTGGCTGTGGACTGTGGTTCCAAGGGTGGCAAAGATGAAGATGGAAGGAATTGGGAACCAGATGAGAAGTACCTTAAAACATCCGAAAGTTCAACTCAGCTTCAAGCTGGGTATCAAGAACCTTCCTTACTTTCAAAAATCCCATACATGAATGCTCGGATCTTCACGTCGCCGGCGTCGTATCGGTTCCGGATAAAATCGAAGCAACGTTACCTGGTCAGGCTTCATTTTTATCCTTCAGCTTACCCCAACTTCAATATCAGCAATTCATATTTCTCGGTCACTGCTGGGGAAGTCACTCTGATGAGAAATTTCAGTGCCGAAATCACGTGTAAAGCCCTTACGCAGGCTTATCTCGTTAGAGAGTATTCGTTGGTGCCTTCGGATTCCGAGTTTTTAAACATTACCTTCACACCTTCTACTAACTACACCAACTCTTTCGCATTCGTAAACGGGATCGAATTGGTCGCCATGCCGAATCTATTCAGCATGACAACCGTGGTGGGGTATGAATCATCGGACATCGATGTTTCGGCTGAGAATTTGCAGACGATGTTCCGGCTGAATGTTGGTGGGCAGGCTATTCCTCCTAGGAAAGATTCCGGTAGCCTTTTGAGGAGTTGGTATACTGATGACCCTTACATTTTGGGTGGTCAATTGGGTGTTAGTACTGAGGCGAATGAAGACGTTCGAATCGATTATAAAGAGTTGTCTCGTTCTTCGGCTCCCCAAGATGTTTATAGGACAGCTAGAGAAATGGGAGGAGAGAATTTGAACACAATGTTCAACCTGACATGGTTGTTTCAGGTTGATGCCAATTTCACATACATTGTAAGATTACATTTTTGTGAGTTCCACTTTGACAAACCGAACCAGAGAAAATTCAATGTTTACATCAACAACCAATCTGCACAAACTGATCCAGACCCGGTCGATATAATTGAAATGACAGGTGGAAAAGGTGTTCCAACTTACAAAGATTATGTAATAGTTGTTCGTGATGGTCCAGATGATGAAATGATTCGGATAGGAATGAGTCCGTCGATCGAATATAAATCGACATACTATATGATTCTCAGCTCAATGGAGTTGAAATATTCAAGTTGAATGATGACACCAAGAATTTGGCCGGCAGCAATCCGCAACCGTCGTCCATGCTTCTAGAAACGGGGAGTGAGTCTGAGAAGTCTTTCGTCTCCAAGTCCGACAATAATGTTGTGATTGCAGGGGGTGCAGGGGGAGCTGCAGCAGCTTTTGTGGTGGCTGCACTCGTTTTTTCTGGCATACAGAAATAGGAAACAAGCTGGGGTTGACTCGCATACTTCGAGCTGGCTTCCGGTTAATGTGAACTCACATACAACCAGAAGCAAAGAAAGCAAGAGCAATAGTAACCATGCTTCGGCATTGGCACAAGGCCTTTCTCGCCATTTCTTGATATCGGAAATCAGACAAGCCACAAAGAACTTCGATGACTCTAATGTCATTGGAGTTGGAGGTTTCGGTAAGGTGTACAAAGGAGTCATCGACGGAGGCACCAAAGTGGCTATCAAGCGATCGAATCCGCAATCCGAACAAGGCATTAACGAGTTCCAAACCGAAGTCGAGATGCTTTCGAAGTTGAGACACAAGCATTTGGTCTCATTGATTGGTTTCTGTGAGGATGAAGGTGAAATGTGCTTGGTTTATGATTACATGGCTCTTGGGACATTTAGGGAACATCTTTACAACAACAATGAAACTAATCTTTCATGGAAACAAAGATTGGAAATATGCATTGGAGAAGCCAGGGGACTTCACTATCTTCACACTGGAGCTAAGTACACCATCATTCACAGAGATGTAAAAACAACAAACATTCTCTTGGATGAAAAATGGGTTGCTAAAGTTTCGGATTTCGGGCTGTCGAAAACCGGTCCCGAAATGAATCAAGGCCCTGTAAGTACAGTGGTAAAAGGTAGCTTCGGTTACCTAGACCCTGAATACTTCCGTAGGCAGCAACTTACCGAAAAATCCGACGTTTACTCCTTCGGCGTCGTCCTGTTCGAGGCATTATGCGCTCTCCCGGCTCTGAATCCTAGTCTTCCAAAGGAACAAGTTAGTCTTGCAGATTGCGCACGCGTTTGTCACAAGAAAGGAACACTAGAGGAGATCATCGATCCTCAATTGAAAGGGAAAATAAATCCAGAATGCCTACAGAAGTTTACAGACACGGCAGTGAAATGCTTATCCGATCAAGGAATCGATCGGCCTCACATGGGTGATGTCTTGTGGAACCTCGAGTTTGCTCTTCAGCTGCAAGTAAGCGCGGATATCGCCAGGGTTCGATCGACCGAGGCAGTGACATTGAATTGAGTGAAGAAGTTAACAATCAGAGCGCCATAAGCATGAAACAGTGTTAGTATTGTATAATTTCTAAGTTGCAGGCGTTTAGGATACGGTCTTATTTTATACTTTAATGATTAGTTTGTACACTTATTGTATTTTCTCTCTATTCAATAAAACTAGCGACTATTATCTAGAAAAGAAAATTTGTAGTGTACTGGTATTTCTCTAGATTTGTTTAGTTTTTACTTTCAACAATTTAATTGTAATATAGATTAATTTGCAGTCAATCTTATTTTGATTAAAAACACGTTAGTATTGTAAATTATAATCGGAATAGCTCTTAACTATTTTGATTTAATTATATAAATTTGAAATATATGTATTAAATCCTAAATTTAAGCATGCTGTAGGACCAAAATCATAAATTCAACAAAGTAATCATCCAAAAGTACTAAAACAAAATTTTGGTAAATGACATTGCCTCTATGTCAATCAATTGTTGAGCCAAATTTTGACTTTGAAGCTTTGGAACAGTTTGGAGATAACTGTTGAAAGTTTAACGATTTTATAGATTGTTGAAGCAAGTCTGTCAACGAAGCACCAGTGGTCTAGTGGTAGAATAGTACCCTGCCACGGTACAGACCCGGGTTCGATTCCCGGCTGGTGCATTTATATTGGGGCAATGAAAAAAAATGGCGCTCTTGTGATGGAAGCGACAATCCTGATCAAACGTCTGAGTTCCCACTTGTTTCATTTTTATATTTTTAATACATTTAGCTGACTGAATTTACTGTCGTATACAATTTGAGATAAAATTAATAAAGGAATTAGAATAATAATGGAAATGGTCATTTTCTTTATCATTAATCTTTAGTGATTTAAGTCTAATAGATCTCAACTCTCTGTAATAATCAAAAGAAACTACAATACGACTTCCAGATTATCTTTCGAAAATCTACAATCACACAGCCATCAAAGTCAAAGTTGTGCGCATGCTGGTTTCTTTCTTTCTATTTTTTTTTTAGAAATTTAACCATCACATCAAATCAAAGGGTCAAGGAGATGCATCTAGAAGGGATTCAAATGATAGATAGATGGATGTTGAGGAATAGTTATATCTTTTAAATTTTCAAATTTTTGTATAGTTTATAATTTTTTATTATATTTTATATTTGATTATATAATTTTATTAAATATAAAATTTTATATTTTCTAACATAAAATTATATATTCATTATATATCAAAACAAAATATTATTTATAGGTCGTAAACTTTTTATTTTATAATTAAAGGATGAGATGGGCAATCTCGTATATTAAACCTAAGATATTTGTGTTATATTAAAACTCTCATTGTTTTATAAAGTTGGGTTTTAACTATAAAAAAAAGTGGGCTAATTATCCTCTCTTTTTGTCTTTGCTTAGTGGGATATCATTAGAGGGTGTATAGGTTTCCAACTAAATGGAATTTAATTGGACAAAAATATAATGTCAATCCACAAAAATATTATATTACTATATCAACCTTTTGAGGTATTGATGGGGTCACTCAGTGGGGTAGATGTATGTCATCTCATATTTTTTTTCTATCCTGCTACAATTTTGAGATTTTATTAACAAATATTGTTTCACTCAATTTAAAATAATTTCCAAATAAGACAACTAAAGATTATATTTTAAATATTTAAATAGGGAATTAATAAATCCACATGTAAATCCCTTAATATTCTATTAAGGATAGTCGTGGGTCATGCAACAACCTAAATTCGGGTTAGCAATCGGGTTTCAGACTCGAGTAGTGGGCCTTTTCTGTTGAGAGCCAATTGAGAAAATTGAAATGGATTTTATCCAAGTTAGAATTTTATTTGGGCCCATTATGTTTGTGAAAATAGGTTTGAATTTTAAAAAGATGGGAATAGGGAAAAAAAAAGGAAGGAGAATATGTTGGAAAGAGGGAAAAAAAGTAAGAAAGAAAGAGGAAAGTGAGACAGAAAGTGTTGGGGATATTCAAACTCCGATCTACGAAGATTCAGTCATCTATTGTCGAAACTTCCACCACTATTGTATTCATCTTGTCGAGACGAGTTCGCCAGTACCAATAACACCGCCATCGGAGTCACCGTCAGAGGAGGTAAGTGAGAGAAAGTTTCAAATTTTCCAGTTAGAGAGGTTTTGGGCCTAGGGGTTTTGGGATGGTTTAGTCGGTCCGGTGGACCGGAATTAGATATTCGAGTCAGATTCAAGATTTAAATTGGATTGAATATTTTCATAAATATTTTTATAAGGGATAAAAAAATGAGAAAATAGTCTAAAATCTTTATTAATTATATAAATGATTTTGATAAAAACAATTTTGGAAAAAAGAAATTTGAAAATGGGACATTTTGAGTTAGTGACTAAAACGCAAAGTTTGCAAAACTATTTTTAGTGATTGTTTTGAAAATGGGTCAAAACTTTGAATCTTTAAGGAGCTAATAATCCAAAAGGGTTTCATCAGATTTCTCCCTTTAATTAACTATTTTTAATTAAGTTTTTAAGAGGCATAAATAGTGAGAGAAATAATTAAACACAATTAAGCTTTTTAAAAGAATTTCACGTAACTAAATTTGTAACTTCTTTATCTAAAATTCTCTCCATCCAAACACATTTCCATCTTCAATTTTTTCAGGTAAAATTAGGATTTCAAAGAGTTTTTTATTTCCAATTGATTTCTAAAGCTTTTACATCAAATACTTATTGTTTCTACCTTGATTTTCATGGTTTATAAAGCAATTGAGGGGAGAAATCAGCATTGGAGGTAAGGATTCGTTCTTCTCCTCTAATGAAAGATTCTTTATTGAAATTCCTAAGTTCTTGATCCATTTTATATGATTTTCATTGGGTTTTGATTAATTAAACTCGGATTTATGGTTTAATTGATGGTTTATGATGAGAAATTGAAGAAATTCGTGGTGATCTATTTTTGTTGAGTTAAGGATTGGTTTATACCTTGATTTTGATGATAGAATCCCATAATCTATTGAATCTCTTGTTTGTTAGATTGGTAGTTGTGAGACTTTGAGGTGTTGAGGTTAATTTTTGTTTGTTGGAGGTATAAGGTTGTTTTATGTTGTTGTTTTGATGTTAATTGATGTTATTTGAAGGTTGAGATTCGTGGTTGTGGGCTGGGTTGAGGTTTTTGGCGAATCGATGATGTTTTTGGTTTATAGGTTGTGGTGTTGTGGGGGATTATAGTTGGATAAATGTTAATTGATGGTTGCTGTGAATTTGGGTGCATTATAATGCATTGGATCCTCTGTTGTGATGTGTTTGAAATAGGGGAAGTTAATCCAGAAGTGAACCTTGGTGTTGAGGAGTTACCGGAAGCTTAATTTGGCATCAACAAGAGAGGCGTTGCTCTGTCAGTAAGTGAAACGGATAAGAATGACTTTTCAAAGATTTGAAAATGTTTAATGGGAGTCTAGACTAGGCTTGATACACTGGTTTAAGACTCAGAAGTAAGTAAAGTGGATTTCTCTCTCGATTTCGGTTGGCAAATGATTTATGAATGCACTTGTTGAATGATTGTTTACCTCATGTTTTATGCATTAAATGAGCATAATTTAATACTGGGAGTTGATATAAAATGATGTTAGATACATTCGGTAAGTAATACATGATTTTAAAGAATGTTTATGAACATAGCTTATGCATAGTTTAATGCAAAATAAAATGATTTGAATGATGCATATGAAAACGGTGAGGTATGTTTATAAAAGTGGATTATATTGGCAAGTAATGAATTAAAAATGTTATAAAAGTGTTATCGGATATAATTGGTCGGCCATAGGATTTAAAGTGCACTATAATAAGTCGCATGTGGTTGTAGAGGTAGTACGAGGGGTACTTACTCCGATCATGTGAACCCCAATGTTGTTAAGGTAACACTTAGATGGCTTTTACTCCAGCCATGAGCTATAGAGGTTTATGCGTTGAGTGTGTAAACTCCACGTTGGAGGATTAACCTTGGTAGTGTAGAGGTGGTGTATGTGTTGCACAACTCCATGCCAATTGGGCTGCAAAAGATTACGAAATCTCTTGGGAAATCCGTGTATTTGATGTTAACGATGATTTGTGGAAATGATGTATATGGTAACATATCGCTTGGAAGCCAATATAATGTTTTAAATTGTATCATGTTGATGGATTGTTTTGAATGATGTGATTTATACTCCTTAAGCTTTGCATATGAGATGTTATGCTTGGGTAGGCTTAAGTGGAGGAATTTGCATATAAGAATATGCTGTGGAAATTCATGATACATATTGCATATGGTTTAATATGCTGGTTTTGTAAAGATTAAGTGCATGCTTTGAAATAGTGGTATGATTGTTCTAAAATGGTTTGAAATTGCATTGGATGATGTTTTGTATTTTGAGCGCTCCTCACTAAGCAATGATTGTTTACGCTCTCTTTTATCATCAACGCAGATTGATTGAGTGCAAGTGGCCTAGCAAGCAATGAGGGAGTTCTCAAGACTTGATTTACCAAGTATGTTGGGTTTAAAAGTAGTAGTAAAAAAAGACAATATGGCTTGAATGTTGTTGTGAGGGTTTGGGTGTTTAATCCTTTGTTGAGCAAATTTATATTGCCATTTTGGACTTGTAATAAGGTTGACTTGTTGGATTTGACATATGGTTTATGCTTTGGTTGCTTGAGTTCTAAGAAGCAAGCCTATAGTTGTTCTTTGAAGCATGTTGACTTGAGATGTTAGCTCACATGTGATGTATGGTTGGGATGGTTTCTTAAATATGCTGGTTGTGTGCTAGGGGCATGTTAGTGTGTGTTTGGATTGATGAAAAATAGGTTAGGCAACCAAAGTGAGCATTTTTGGACCTGGCGTATCGGTACAAGTACCTCCGTATCGGTACGATCAGGCAAATCAAGCCTAGCGTATCGGTACTTGGGTTTATGTATCGGTACGCTGCAAGGTATTTTGGCCTAGTGTACCGGTACTCAGGTATGTGTATCGGTACAGGGCGAGGCGTTTAGGCTTGGCAGATCGGTACACGGGTTTGGGTACCGGTATGGAGAGCATAAAAAGGTAAGGTGTACTTGTACGCGTGGGGTGTACCGGTACGGTATTGAGCTACTGGATTTTCAACTCTGGCTTGCGTACCAATACTCGACCCACCGTACCGATACCGCAAGCAGTTAAGTTAGTTGTTGAGTGTTCTGAAGTCTTATTTTCTTACGTTTTGGTCCTTGGATGTTGCGGGAATAATTGAATGAGTTTGGTTAATAGATAGAGGCCGATTCTTGACATTTATGCATGAAATGTGTTATATTAGATGATGGTAACAAAATATCTGAAGAAATCCACATATTTTGTTAAAATTGCGATTTGGTCCTTAAACCATAAATGTCTAATTAAATGTCAAATCGATGCCCGATTGGGATGAGCTCCCACCTGATGACAACATGTACACATCGGATAATAATTTGGCATTTAGATAAGATAAAAGGGAAAAATAGATGCATTTTTTATTTATCTTTGCGGTTTACCTCAGTAAACCTAATGTAGCTTCTTCGGTTCGGTATTGCGACTAGGCCGGGTCGAGGGGTTACAGGTTTGAGAGCTAAAAATGAGAAACCAAGATCATCATCATGCTCACCAGTATCGAGTAAGTCAGAATAGAGATTTTTCATTGTCGTCTGACCACCGAAAGTTGTCGCACGTGCCACCACGAATCGTCTATACACATGGGCAACGTTCAGCTGCGTGGACAACTATATCTGCTCGATCCGAGCCATTGGGCCATCCGATCAAGCCAGCCTGTTTAGCTGACTTAAGTCGAGCCGCCAGCAGCCGTTGACAGCCGCCGCCGCCGTCGTCATTGATCGTTGACCAGTGTTGACGTAGTCTATTTTGCCAAATTTGAACCTGATAAGTTATTTTTAAGCGTTTCATCCTCTAAACTAGTTCGATAGTTAGAGGTGTTTGTAATGAGATTTATCGCTTTGGCTTAAGGTTAGTACACCTCAAACTCTTATTGCTTTATAAGCATCATAAATGTGATTGATTTGCGTGTTAGTATCTACAAAATATGTAGGCGATGAATAAGCATGAATAAAGACCGGTATTATGAGACTCGATAATTATAAGATGCACGTTGATGCTGTGAATATGATGAGACTCATGGAGGCTTTAGAGACCGTTTAGGATCGTTTGAGATGCCCATATGATTATTTGATGATTGATTAATTGGTTGATAAATTATAATACTTTGTATGCTTGTTCGATTAGATTGACGAGAATTATGGGAATTATTAAATGGACTGACATTTGATAATATTCGAGTAAATGACCATGAAGCATGTAATTAATATTAAATGCGTTAGTAAACAGACTCTAATAATTTTATAAGTTTTAGGGATCGAATAAAGTGTTGTAAATCTACAATTCAAGAAATGGTGCGAACTCGTGTATATGATGTCGGTATGAGCTTCGACTATGCTGGTACGCATTTAAGGGCAGTATCGATACAGGTTAACACGTACCTATACTTTTGGAAATTAAGTAATTCTAATTAGCTATATTAATATCGGTACACGTATGAGTACCGGTACCCTGGGATACCGCATCGATACTAGTGTTCGAGTATCGATATCCATTGAATGGAATAATCTATAATGCTAATAAAAACATGTAAATTGATGTGGATTATTAATTCGATAAAATATATTAATAGAGATATTTAATGAGGGCGATTAATGTACACTTCCATGATAATTAATAACTTGGTAAAGTTGGGCGACTAATAGCAACCGTAGGGATCCTTGGTGGATCGTATTATTATTGTGTATTGTGTGGTAACCGAGTCCATGTTGTGTGCTGTTTGGACACTTGATTGGTTGAGTGCCTTGATTGTTTGGATCCAGATATCCAGAGAGTGTGTTGCAACACCATGGTTAGAGATGTTGGATGTACGTTCTCGACGTTGTGTGACACCAGGCCTCATCTGATGATACTCGATGAGAGATACTGAGTATGGTTGTTGTTGGGATCCGGATACCTAGAGAGCGTGTTGCAACACCATGGTTAGAGATGTCAGATGTACGTTCTTGACGTTGTGTGACACCAAGCCTCATCTGATGATACTCGATGAGAGATACCGAGTATGGGTGTACGTTCTCGAGGTTGTGTGACACCGGGCCTCACTTAGAGTGTACGTTCTCGAGGCTGTGTGACACTGGGCCTCACTCCAGGTTTGTGGTATGACTTTGTCTGTTTTCATTCGTTTGATTTGGTGAGATCCCGAATATGGTTGGGCCTTGTATGCCATGTATGATGTGTTGTTATGTTGAGAGCATGTGTTTAGGCGATTAGTGGTAGCGCCACATGTTTATTTGTCTATCCTTATTGGTCGTACTAGTTTGCATATTTATGTTTATGATTAGCATGAAGTATAGTAGAGTGGATGTGTACCACTGAGCTTTGTAAGCTCAGCGCTCGAAATCGTTGTTTATGTGCGTAGGTTGATCGTCAGATCGTGGGATCAATGAGCACTATCAGTACGAGATTCCAACAAGTAGAGGCTTTCAAAGTACGGTACTTGTGTTTAGTGGGTTATGTATTCATAGGACCTTACGTGGTTGAGTCTGTAAATCTTTCTTTTGAAATTGTATTAATAAATCAAATGTTTAAACGTTTTAAATTAAAGCGGAGCTCCTTGTAACGACTTAAATTGTTTAAATATATTTTCAACTGTGGGCTTTAAATTTTTTGAAAAATACCTTGTTGAGATAACCCAAGTTTGAGATTTTTTTTTTACAATTTTCGAGGTGGGCTTGAGGCCAAATTGTGACATCTGAGTCGAGGGTGTTACAGGTCGGGTTTTTTGCCAATCCGTACCCGACCTGAAAACTTAACACATCAATCCAAATCTAACCCGGCCTGACATTTTATGATGTTTCACCTGACCCGAACTCAAATTATAGAGTAAAAACTCGAACTCAACCCGACCCGCCATAAATAAAAAATTATTAATTTTCATTATTATTCGATAAAATAATGAGCTAATTGAAAAATACAAATAGAGATGGAGCATTATAATAATTATTCTATTTTTATTAGAAAAATATGGAGATAATTGAAATATATATATAAAGAGAGGGGGCATTGTAGCAATTATACTTAAATATTTAGAATAAAATTAGACTATTATCTTGGGTCGGCTGTTTTTCACCTTAAACCCAAAACATATCTCGATCCGACCTTATCTTCAAAAAATCTAACCTAAAATTAAAATTTTATTTAAAAAAATTAAACCCTATAAGATTGAATCGGGTCAAAATCTGTTGAGTATGGTCGAATGCCCATCCCTATATTCTATGCATAATTTATGAATAAATTTTAAAAATTACATCTTTATATAAATGAATTATTGGCTTTAATTTTTATAATAATAATAATAATAAATTAAATAATAAAATCCAAATAAAACAATATAATTTTAATATAAATCCAAAAGAAAGAAAGACAGAGAGAATCTCTGTCAGTCAACTAGGTCTTCATAGTGGGACCCAACATTACGCAGTACCAGACAATAATTCCCTGCCTCGTCAACATTCTCGGTACACGTGTCCTTTTAATACTGCTTTGTTTTGTTTGGGGTGGTTTTAAGGGTAATTTACATTTGAGATCGTTAAATTTAATATCCACTTTCGTTTACATTACAAACTTTTATTTTAATAAAAATAATTATTTAATTTTTATTATTCATAAATTAAATCATTTATATTTAAACTATTAAATAATTCTAATAGGAAAACTAAAATATACACTTTTATTCAATACATTTTTTTATATCATCAATAAATAATATTTAATTAATAATTTAAATATTATTTATTATAATTTATAGAAAACTTAATTATTTTTCCTTTGAACTTATTTAAATGAAATGTTTCATAAAATTTTTACAGTTATAAAAAATTTATTAAAACAATCAATTAAATATTATTCGATGATGATATGCTAAAAATATATTACGTAAAAGTTTCATTTCAATTTTTTATTTAAAATGGTAATATAAGTGATTCAGTTTATTAACGATAAAAATTAAATAATGTGATTTAATTAAACTAAAGATTTGTGATGAAATGAAGGTAAATATTAAGTTCAGTCATCTAAAACGTAAATTATCATGATTTTAACAAGTCTCAGCAACAAAGCAAAAGTCCCCTTTCACGCTTTTCAATTACCGCTTGTTTTTCCCTTCTCTCTTCTGTTCAAATCTTTAACAAGTTTTTGTAATTTCAGCTTTCTTTTCTTCAAGTTTTCTTGTTGGTTGTTTGCTTTAACTTTCTTTTGTTTTTATTTCATTACCCAGATTTGAATTCTCAATCTTCTTTACTTTTGCTTCAAAAAGTTTTCAGCTTTGAGTAGTAAACTAATGCCCGGTTTCCAGGGCTTGGTCTTGGGAAACGTTTTGGTGTTCAATCATTTAAAATGTTTTGTTCATTTGGTTTTTAAGTTAGTTTAGAAATCTGGGTTTGATTTGTTTTTTCTTGAGGTTTGAGCATGGAGAAAATTGAACAAGCAAACAAGGAAGCTATCGAGAGCTGTAATAGAGTTCTTAATCTGTTCTCTTTGCCAGAGGATCAACTTCAGCACAGCAACTTAATGGCGGAAACTGGTGAAGCTGTGTTTAAGTTCAAAAAAGTAGTGTCTCTTCTCAACAAAGATTTATGTCATTCGAGAGTACGAAAGTTAAATATGTTCGGATCGAATTTGCCTCAGAAAATTGTCCTGGAAAGTCCCAATTGCAGAACACTTTTATCACCGAAACCCCTTCAAGCATACCCTTCAAACCTGTTTGAAAAACAAACCCCTGAATTTAATCCCGGAAAGCACTTGCAGATGACCAACAAGGTGTTCTTTGATCAGATTCAGAACCCTTCGCAAGATTTCAACTTTGTTCAGCAGCAGCAGCGGCGGCAGCAGATGCAAAGGCTGCAACTTCAGCAACAACAGCAAATGAAATATTATGCAGATATGGTGTTTGCTAAGAGTAACAGTGGCATAAACCTTAAATTTGATGGACCTAGTTGCACACCAACCATGTCATCAACCAGATCATTTGTGTCATCTTTGAGTTTGGATGGTAGTGTTGCGAATTCGTTCCATTTAATCAGTATGCCGCACCGTTTCGATCAAACCTCTCAACAATCGAGGAGGAGGTGTTCAGGTAAGGGACAAGATGGCAGTATGAAATGTGGTACCACTGGTAAATGCCATTGTTCAAAGAGGAGGTCAGGTTTTGATCTCTAATTCCATGTGTTTGTGATTAATTAAGTGTTGTTTGTTAACTCTAATTGCTTATCATTTCTGTTTGCTGTTTGTAGGAAACTGAGGATTAAGAGGTCTATTAAAGTGCCTGCTATTAGTAACAAAACTGCTGATATTCCTCCTGATGAATATTCATGGAGGAAATATGGCCAAAAGCCAATTAAGGGTTCTCCACACCCTAGGTAACCCTCTCAATCCTTCAATTCGATGTCGTGGCAACTAGTTTCGAGTTATAACTATGTCATCAGTCACTCGAAACAATTGTTAAATGCAAACACTTTAAAATAAAAATGAAATGTCCAAGTAACATAGAGTTTCTGTAAAAGATAAATGATTCATTTAATTTGTTTCTTATTACATATGCATATGTGGTCACGTTGGCTGTTGGAAAGTTTTAAGAAATGTGTTCTTTTGCAGCTATTGTTTATGCTGTTTCTTAATCTGTCGTCGAAATGACTCCGTTAACGAGCAAGCTTTTATGATGCAGGGGATACTATAAGTGCAGCAGTGTGAGAGGCTGCCCAGCAAGGAAGCATGTCGAGAGATGTCTCGAAGACCCTTCAATGTTGATCGTCACGTACGAAGGCGAGCATAACCATTCAAGGTTACCCTCAACACACTCTGCCCATACATGAAGAAAAATGCATTCTTTGATCTTCGAAAACCCAACCTCCAATTGTTAAAATCTGAAAAAAAGCCGGTCGGTGTCTGAATGTGAAATAGATAGCTGTTGTACATTGTTGATCCGTTGCATTGACAATGGAACTGTGTGTGAGAATCCTTTAGCTAGGGGAAGCAGTGTTTAGTGTGCATCAACATATAATAAGGGGAATCAAACCACAGAAGTAGATATCAGAAGGGTTGTTACATATAGAATAGGAATAGGAATATGAATTACGAACTTCTTTTAGCTTTGAATTTGTGTAACCCTATGTTTGTTCTTCATGTTTTGATTTTGTTAGCTTTAATTGTATGTATGAATGGTTACCAAGAATCATTTGTTGCATGTTGGTCATCATGTGGGCAATTGGCATTAAACCCATGGGTCTAAAAAACAATCCAATCTCCTACATATTGTTTAAGTATTCAAATGATAACTAACTCATGAACTTGTCATTAAGAAGTGGTATTGAACTGGTTTGTGATTCAAATTTGCCACTACAATGTTGTTTCTAGTTTTCACTTGACATGAAAACAACAAAATCTTTTATTTTTCTTAACAAGAAATTGTTTTATTACCAATATAGAACACAGTATCCCAAAGCCAAATTTCAATTCAAAGGTTGTCTAGAATTAATTTCTATTTGCTATAACGTAACCGTAATGACGATAGCTATATAGTGGTATAGACATTGTTTGAAACCGCGGTACCCGTAATCGTCATTTCCGTTATAGCATCTGTTATTAAAGAAACTCACAACCGCGATACTTGCAGTGACCGCAATAGCATATGTTGTGTCCGCAACCACGATAAACACAATGCAGCCGCAACAACAATTTAAATCACTGTTCAGAATTTCTTCAAGTCCTTCAGTTCCTTTAAAGACTTCTTCGGATTTGGGAAACTGTTCCGATCTTCGGAATCTTCTCCTCTGACTTCTCAAATCTGCACTTCTAAACCAGAAACACCAGCCGCCTAAAATTGTTTGCTACAATGAAGTTCTGCACATGTTTCGTCCTCGGACAGGCTAATTCCAATGTTGAACTTCATCTTCTTAAGACCATTACCGGTTTTGTTTTTTCAAATCACGAAACGGATAAATTATAAACGCGACGAGATCGAAAACTAGTTCGTAAACACAGTTAAATCTGTTATATCATTGTTGGTTCAAACAAGATTATTGTAAGATTGTAAAACGAATATCAATGAGTTAGTTTTCGCTTAAGATTCAATCATTCTAAATTTTAGAAAAAAAGAATGAACACATTGAAACAAAGTGTTTTTCAATGGATGTATTTCAATTTGCTGAGTGTTAATGACTTATTGTTGCTACAATCTAACATTCACAATGTGGTAAAAGTAAATAACATTTTGATAATTAAAATCTTATTTACATCTACTTGATATTGTTAATGCAGAATATTTGTTTGAAATGATTTTCTAAGGTTTTCAGTTTTCGTTCACAACGTGAGTAAGAGGATTCACTATTCTTCCTTGCAGGAAGCTTTTCAAGTGTATGGGCAAGTGGTGGACGCTTATAGAAATCCGAGGAGGTTAGCTAAACCAACTACTTTTGCCTTTGTAAGATTCAAGAATGAGGAGGCCAAAAGCGCAATTCAAAAAGGAAATGGCAGAGTTATGGATGGGTTCAACATTATGGTTTTTATGGCAAAGAAGGTTGATATCAGGGATTCAATGGAGACCAGAAAAAGGGACAAACCTGTTTCTAAGCGTTCCTCTTTAAAGGACATGAGATCATACAAAGAGGTTCTTCTAGGAGCCAAAAAGGAAGATATGAGACAAGCTTCAGATTGCTCAGTGGAAGAAGATTGGAGGAGTGTGAGGGATGGGAACCTTGTTAGAGTGTCGGTTCTGGGAGATCCGGTCAGTAACGAGTACTACCATAAAGCACAGAAAGAAGAAACAGTGATGATCCCAAAAGTGGAAACGGAGTGGAGAAAAAGGTGTTTAGTGGGGCAGATTAAAGGCATTTATAATCCGGAGATTGTTCAGGAAGCCCTAGCTTCGGATGGTTTCCCTGTCAAAGTTTACCCGTGGCACGTCTATTACAATTTACCACCACTGAAGCTCTTTTTTAGGTATGGAATAGAAGAGAGGAGATGCTCCAATTATGGTTCGAGGAGTTAAGAGTTATTGGAAGGATTTGAGGGGAAGCGTAAAGTGAAAGTGTGGGAAGTGATGCAGGACGTTCCCTTGCAAGTTTGGAGCCAAAATTTCTTTCTAGGAGTCGGATGTAGATGGGGAACAATTTGCAAGATTGACGAGGATACCATTAATCTCAGTCGTTTCGACGAAGCAAGAGTTCTAATCTCGGTAATACCTGACAGGTTGGGCATCATCGTTAATGGCCAAAGTCATGAGATTTTGTTGCGAACAGAGGAGTTTGACGGTGACCGGAGATTCATCGATGGTCGCTCACCATTTGAAATGTATAACGACGTGGAGTATAACGCTTCGGTTGCCAATCTATGCAATCATGAAGATGTTATGGTTTCCGAGGATAGACAAAGTCTTTATGAAGTGGATAACGGTGTAGATCAGCCTGGTTTCCATAACCAATCTGGGCCACATGATCCACCAGTGCAAAGGGCCCAGACCAATTTAAGCGAGATTGAGTTGGTTGATGTTCCAATCACTGCTCGTAGTGGGTCTTTTATGAAAGATTTGGGCAAAACAAGCGAGTTTATTCCAGCTGGTGATAGGGCCACAACAATTTCTTCGGGCCCATCTATATCTAACGGGTCAAGGCATTGATGAGGTTGAGGGATTAGGGCCATCTGGAGCTCCGGCCATAGTAATGCAAGGAATCAAAAACACGAGCGTAAAACTAAATGGATATAAGAGTTTGGGGATTAGGGTTGGAATAGACAAATAGAACTGGTGGATAAACTCATTGAAAGAGAGCAATAAAGCTACAGGTGCTCCGCAAAAGGGAAAGAAGAAGATGAGATCAGTAAGGCAAGCAACATTAGCGATAATGGGGTCGAGCCAAAAGCTCATTGAGCACAGTAGTCCCAAATCAGGATATCCGAGGGAGAGTTCATCGGAGGCTAGTGCCACTTTCAAGATAGGGGAGCAGCTAGGTATGAGTTTCGACGCACCAAATAGGGAGGTGTTGGATTGCTTGGAGGAAATTGAGATTGCGGATCAGATATGACTGTGCGGTATGTGTATCCTCCTTTGTTCAATTTTATTTCTAATGAATTGTTCATTTCTTACCTGGAATGTAGAGGACTGGACAAAGCCGAAAAGCTGAGGGCAGTACATCGACTCATATTTTCAAGTAAAGCTCGTGTTGTGTTCATCCGAGAGTCAAAGTTGGAAGTATTGAAACCATGGGTCCAACATCGTCTACAGCGTTCAAAGTTGGAGAAGTTAATCATAAGTTTATTTAGCTACTTTTTTATCTTTAATTATGCCTTTAATAGTTAGTTCATATTGCTGATTTGAATGTTTTTGTGCGTTTTCTATCCAGGATTGCAATTCTAGAAATTGCACTTAAAAGATAACATCTAGTCAGCGGCTTTTAGAAGGTCCAGTTAGCGGCTTCTAGAAGGTCTAGTCAACGAGGACGGATGAGTAGTTCAGCTGCATTTAAAATTCAAATTAAAAATTATCTTTTGTTTTTAGGATTTAATTTGAATATTTTCAAGAATTATCTTTTATCATTTTTATGTTATTTTTAGGGTTTTATAATAATATAAATAGTCTCTCGGGTAAGCTAGAAAATCATCCCTCATTCTTAATTTTGTTCTTGTTTTCTAAGTTTTATAAAATTTTCTTTTTCTTTACGTTCTTATTTTTAAGTTTTTATTTATTTTCTTTTAAATGCTGAGTATGATTTTTACTATAATCATGCTTAGCTAATTTTTCAATTAGCCAAAGGCTTAAGCAACAACTCAATTCGTTTTGTGAGAATTCAAAAGTACTTAATATTTTCGGATATCATTCTCAATTTTTTGAAAACTTAGATGGGCAATCGGCCTTTCTTTTAAAATTCTTTACACTTTCATCTCAAAAAACGTGCATTGGTCTGAATGTTGATCTGATTTAAAGTTGGGAGGAAGGATCGGCTTGTAGCATATTCGACTTCTTATGAACACACTTAGCGACGGATTCGCTAAGAAAAATTGAGATCGGATTCGATTCTCATTGAGACAACATAATCTTAGTCGGGCTTTTTTAATACTTAAACTGCATTGGTGCTAGCAACGATAGTTGTGGCTAGTCCAAGTAAAAACTGAATTCCAAAGATTACCTTTGGATTATTGGTTTATCAAAGTGAAAAGTAAGTTACAAGGGTCGGGCCTTGTAGACTGTAACTGACATGTATCTGATGTAAAATCTTTTTCGATGATCAGTTTGAATTGAGACTAAGCTAAGCTTGAGGCTATTCCATTTAATCAAGTTTTCTCTTCAAAGTTTACTTTCGTCGTTTTCTCCAAATCTGTTTTTAAACTCGCTTTTACTGCTTACATCTACTTTCTACATTAAACCCCCACCTTCTCTACTTAATTGCTAAAGTTAGAATCAAAACCTCCTGATATCAAAAGTTTTTTAGTCCCTGTGGATCGACACTTCTTCCCTTTACTACGCTTATTAATTATTTATTTTGAGATTAAAGATAATTTATTTGACAATTACGACGCATGTCAAATTGGCATCGTTGCATGTTTCATCGAGTGGGCTACTAACAGTGTGGGATTCAAACATTTTTACTGTAGACAGAACAGTTACTCAAAAGAGATGGATCACACTTATTGGAACTCTTTCCCACTGTAAACTCAAGGTTGCTCTATTGAATTTATAAGCGCCCAACGAGCAAAGTGAGAGAAAGAGAGTTCTTTGATCAACTCAGTTGCTTTATTGAATCTGCGTAGGTTCCTATAATTGTTGGAGGTGAATTCAATTGTGTGAAATCAAACGAAGAAAAGATCGAATCCATGGTAAATCTGACCCCTATGAGAACGTTTGCTGAATTTATCCAAGGTAACAATCTGATTGATTTACCAACAACTGGTGGCTCATTTACGTGGTTCAGAGGAGGCTCAATGATTTCTGCTAGTAAACTAGACAGGTTCCTTATTTCACCGAAAGTGCTTCAGAAACTTCCACACTTGGTTTAGATCATTCTCCCAAGGAGCCGCTCGGATCATTGTCCAGTGTTGTTAAAAGATGAGAATGTTAGGTAAGGGCCTCGACCATCGTCAACTAACTAACACTTGGCAAACGATTGATGAAATAATATAGATATGCTAGTAAATAATGCTAAGTTTAGGTTTTTTTTTCTTACAAGTATACACGGTCAACAAGTAATATACCAGTAAGCTGAGTATCGTATCTTCAGGAATTGTCTAGGAATTAAATACCATAATAATTACTTGTGAATTGAAACAATTGGGTTTGTGATTGAGATCGGATTTTAATTAAGAAAAATAACTAAAGGAAAATAAAGTAAGAATTAAGGCATATTGGCAAATACTTGAGTTAAGACGATGGATTGGTGTTGGCAATAGGTGCTTGAATTTCATGCTAGCAAAAACAACAATTAATAATGTTCAGTCTTAGTTTTATTGCCGAGCTGATTTTAAATTAGCATTGTCTCTGTCGATGACAATACTCTAAGTTAATTTCGTTTAACATCTATAGTGATGTTTCAATTAATTAACTCGGCAAGATTTTAATCTTTACTCCTAAGGGGTAGATTCACTTTCGGAGTAAGTTCGTCTATTTGAACATCTTCTGTCAAAGTTTTTCTTCTTAGTATTGACAATTAATCCTTATCTCCTAAGTCTGTTAAAATATTAAGTGATAATGAGCATTCAATGCCAACTGTCGTATGTGTAATCACTAATTTTATCTAGGGTGTTAACTCATTTTTGTGAATATTTAAAATAACGGGCTTTTGGTTTATTGTACCTATTTATGTTTTGTTATTATGTTATTTATTATTGAAATTTAAAAGAGAGAGAGAGAAACAAGAAAAGAAAAAAGATTACTAGTATTATTTCTTTATTACAATTAAGTATCATTAGTTTTTAAGTTTTATGTTTTTGTTATTACGTATTATTAATATATTTTATCATGTTTGGTTATTATTACTATTATAGTTCATTTATAGAAAATAAAAAAGACTTATATATTAAGTATTTAAAGCCCCAAAATATTACTATTATTAGTATGCTTGGGCAGTGTTATGATACTTGTTATACTTATTACTATTAATTTATTATTATATGTTACTATTAGTTATTATGATTTGAATATATAAAAAATGCAAAAACATTATTATATGTCATGCCTGGTTATTATTGTTATTATTATCATTAGTAGTAGTAGTATTAGTATTATTGTTACCATTATTATTATCAATGCAAAACTCAAAAAAAATATTATTAATGGATAATCAAATAATAAGAGTCCGGATGTTTATTATAAAGTCCAAGTACACTTTAAAAACCCCAAAAATTATTATACATAGGTTAGCCCGCTTGGGACTAGAATAAACTTAAATCTAATCTGCCTAAAACCCTAACCTCCTTTTCCTTTTTGGGTTTGTGCGCTACCAAGTCCTGGCCCTTGATCTAACAGTCCAGATCCCCTCTTCAAGAAACCCTAGCCAGGATCCCTCGTGCCGCAAACACCCTCACTGTTGGATCGAGCTTTCATCGGATGGCCGAGATTGACTCCCGTGCGTGTGTAGTGCACGCCTCAAACTCTTCAGCTTCCTCACATGGTCTAGTCATTTCCCACGCGCGCGTGATGGATAGCCGCGTCCTTTTCGCTCCACAACGAGTCGCATGTCTGACGATCCAGCTGCTTTGCGGGATCCTCTTTCTGGTCCCCCTTTCGTCTCGATCAGCCACCTCGGCCAAGAAAACAAAAACGAAAAGATATCATAAGCGTTTCAGGCACATACTAACAGTGTCAGGGCATGCATACAAACAAACGAATTCCAGTACATCAGAGAAAGGAAAACAACAATGTCAGATAGCAACCACAAGCATCATAGATTTCAGAGACATGCATGAATACAAACAATAAGGGGGCAGCCAATGAGTTTTCTTGTTTCTATTTTTCAAAAACACAAAACTTGTAATAATCGGTTATAAAAAGACCGAAACCCTAACATGTAAAAGAGGACAGGGATTCAACATCAATACAAAGGGAAAAAAATTTTGAGGTATTTTTCTTTTCGATTTTTCAGTGCATGCATCTCAAAAAAAATAAAAATAAAAAACGAGAGTAGAGTAATAAGGTTTAGGGTTATACCTTTCGGCCCTCCGACGGTCATTCTCCGGCTGAGGCCCCCATCTCTGATGAAAGGTGGCATCTCCTAAGAACCGATGATATGAGGTTTATATTTCTTTTTTGCTTTCTAAAAGAGGTTTTGAATACGGATTTTCACTTTCATTTTTCGAGTTTAAAGGGAAAAAAGAGGAGTGTTTCGAGAAATGGAGTTGGGATTCAGTTTTGGAGAAGGAAAGGGCAAAGTTTTGGGGGTTTGTTTAGGAGTCGCCAGCACCGGCTAGCGACGGTCGGAGGCGATTCATGGCGGTCGGTGTGGTGGCGAAGCCGTCGAATTCTGGGTTCATGATGGACCCAAATGAATATTGAGGAACATTTGAGAGAGTTTGGATTTTAGGGTTTTAATCCGTTTTTTAAAGGGAAAGGCTTTTGAAAACTGTTAAAAGGGTGGTATATATAACGGGTGTTTTAAAAATTGTTTATCACGCCATAAATCATTCCGTCCCGTATTATCCCTTTCCGCGGTCCTTCTGAGTTTCAGAATACTTCAATTTGGTCTCTATTTTCATCTCAGCTTTTGTAATTAGTTTACTTTGAACCTCGGATTTTGCTTCCTTGTCAATTTGGTTCGGAAACCAACGGTTTATTTACCCTCTAGCCCCTTTCTTTTTTTATGTTTAATTTAATGCCTTTATTGCTTCTGTTTTTAATTTATTGTACTGTATTATATATATATATTTAATATCAGTCCTTCATGTGTTTATATGTTTTTTGTTCATATATATATATATATCCTATATTATGTTTATGTTATTTATATATTACTATATATGGTTATATATATTATATTATATCTTTATATTATATAGTATGCGTATATGTATTATAATCATATATTATACGTATTATATTAATGTACTATATATTATATATTAATTTTTATTATTATACGTACACTATTGTATTGATATTTATTTTTGTTTATATATCTATTCTATCGTCTTGTTTTGTTCAAATCGGCCTTACGATGACCCGTAACAGGGGATGACCCGTATTATTATGGCCTGTTTAGTGTAGACAGCTAACATCTAACTTTTATTTTCCCACATTTTTTAATTTAAATTACGCAATTAATTTCTCGCATTTATTTTACGCACCTTTATCTTTTGCTCGATCCGGTCTCTTTTTCGAATATTTCCATTTCCTAATTTCTTTTATCTTATGTTTGATCCAGTCCTTTTTCGGAATTTTTTTAATTTCCGCTTTTACTTACGCTCTAATTTTATATATATTTGTGTTGCTTTATTTTTCTTGCATTCGAATTATTATTTGTTAATGCGGTATCCTTTTATCCGGGAATAAACGTGGCTAGTACTAAGCGTAGTGGTGTAGTTTTTCGTTTATTCTCGAATAACGAAGTCCTTAAAATCTACTCGTATGTATAAGCAAATTTTAATTTAATCATCACTTTAATTCGGAAAGTTCAATATTAACAAAGCGGTAATTTTTTTTCTTTTGGTACCAATTTTTTGTGGTGTGGGGTGCCAAAATATTCCCCATCTGTAACCGACTCCCAAACCTGTTTTTAAAAGAATCTCTGGTTTTATGATGTTCGACCTACCCTAGTGGCAGTGGCGACTCTAAGTTTTATCGTTTTCAAAAATACGAACTTTTAAAGAACTCCTCATTTTCCAAATATTTTCCCAAAACCAAAGGAAACCAATTACTCCCTTTTTTAGCGATCTATTCGATATTTGAATTTCAAAGACGTTGCTACAATATGGCATAAAATTTGATAAATATAAGCACAAGCAAATTAGACAATAATGCCAAGGTATTTAATTATTAAAAACCCTAAAGCTAAGAGTTCATCGCAAAACACCCCTAACTAACTTTAAAAGATTAGTTCATGGTTGGAGAAACCATCAAAACAATATCGTTTTTAACATCACCATCAAATCAGGAATAAAACCAAGAGAAATGGACAAAGAAGGAGATCCTTCGATCATCACTTTCCCTTCATGGCGCAGTCACTTTTGACTTAATCGAATGGCTTCATTATATAGGCGCTCGTAGAAACCCTAGCTAGGGTTTGATTTTTGAAAGTTTGTTATGCACCATTGTAGGCGCGTTATCCTCTTTTTTTAATTAGGTTTTCTTGCATCTTCATCATTGGAACCAAGATATGGATATGTGAAAATCTTGTTAAAGGTATCATGGGTGAGCTTTGGTAAGCTTATTACATTGTTGAGTTGATTATTGAATTGATATCATTGAAACATTGATAAATGCTATATTGATCATGGTATATTGTTAAAGATACATTGATATTGTCATGACTATCGTTATTGTTATTGTTATCGTTATCGTTATCGATATTGTTATTGATATTGGCCTAAGTATTGAACCCTTGGATACAAATGGACATGGGATACAATTGACATGCCATAGAATTCATGGAGCTCATTGGTACGAAGTGGACTACGGTCCTTGAGCTAAGGCTCTATTTGGCGATGTTGGCGGGATGTGCTAGTGTTGGTCTTATTGGCGATGTTGGAGGATATTGACCATTTATTGTTGGCGATGTTGGTTGGGAATTCGCGTATCCACATTTACATGTCGATCTAAGGAAACAAGATATTGAAATTATTATTAAAACAATATTTGATATGAACTTACATTGATATACATTGTTAAGGATATTATTGACATTCGTGTTGTTGTTATTGACTACCTCTCTAGGCTATATAAGCCTAATGCATCTCATTTCCATACATTTTCAGGTTAAAAGTTAGCCGGATCAAGGATCGGAGCAAGGACATTTTGAAACAAGTCACCAAGTTACATGTAATGTAAATTTTGTCCTTAAACTCCTAGAAATGTAGCATAGGGTCTAGACATGTTAGTTTATCCCCATTTTGTGTGTATGTGATACTCACCATGTTGAAAGAGTTGAAGTATTAAATATGTCATGTTATATGTTGACAAAAGTGTTAACAATGGACTATAGGGCTCTAATATGTGAAATCATATTAAATGGATTAGATATGGCATAAAACTTGACATGTGCATAGAAATGATGTTTTTAGATCTGCCTGCAAAATTTGGTAACATATGAACAAGGTTAAAGCCCTTAATTTGAGTGAAAACCAGATAAAACCTGTCATTACAGGTATGTCCGTACCAGTACGGGTATGCATTTTGGGAACACAGGTAACAGGGAGAACCTATACGGGCATTAGCGTATTGGTTCGAGATTTACTCTCTGGAAATTCTGTATAGTTGGGTATCGATCGCACCTAGGCATATCGGTACGGGTCTTAACCATTGGAAAAATTGTAGCAACATCGTATCGAAACCGCACCGATCCTGACAATTGACCTTATAAGCGTTGACCATGCGTACCGATACGGCCTTAGGCGTTTCGGTATGGCTGGTCGATTCTGAAATTTGATTCCTGCGTAGCGTACTGATACGGATGAACCTGTACTGGTACGGTCCTTAATATGTATAACTAATTTAACGACCATGATGTTGGTGTACCGATACGACCTCCTTGAGTATCGGTACGGAGGCAGGTAAGTTAGTTAAAAAGTGAGTTAAAAAGTCTCTGAAAGTTGTAATTTGATCACTGAATTCTTATAAGACTTAATTGAGGACTTAAATGAACTCTAATCATGACAAAAATTGGTACGCAAGATATTTAAGCATTGAATTTCATACGGGTAACCTTAATTTTTGGCAAGTCCTTATATTTTATAAATTTTATAATTTAATCCCTGAACTTTAATAAGTTACCTATTGGCCCCAAATCATAAATTGGTTAAACCTTATTGATTATAAATGATTATTATATTGCACTAAAGACAAATTATTCATGATTTATTGTATACATTATTGCAATCATCGATTCGATCATCGTAATGTTCACTTGTAACGCTTTTCGACCCGAAAAACTTACCGGACCGGAAAGGGGTGTTACAAGGGAAGTTATTGTGTTCAAGGCAGATTTTAAAAAGGCTTATGATACAGTGGATTAGAGATTTTTGGATCTAGTTATAGAAAAAATAGGCTTCGGGTGTAGGTGGCGCAAATGGATTAAGTTATGCATTTTGACACCATCTTTATCGGTGTTGATAAATGGGTCGCCAACCCAAAGGTTTAACAGTAAGAGAGGCTTAAGACAGGGTTTCCCTTTATCGCCCTTGTTGTTCTACTTGCTGGGTGAAGCACTGAGCGCGATATTGCGTAAGGCAGAAATTGTTGGGTTAATTCCTGGCATTTCAGTGGGAAACAGTGACCTCAAAGTGTTGCATATTCAATTTGCAGATGATTTGATTGTGTTTGCTGATACAAAAAGGATACGGTGCAAAACATCAAACAAGTTTTAAGGATTTTTGAAATAGCTGCTGGTTTAAAGCTAAAAATGAGGAAAACGAAATTGTAAGGCATTTGTGTTGAGGATAACATAGTGCAGGACTGGGCTGAACTGATTTCTTGTTGTTGGGATAAATTCCCAACAATGTATTTAGGCCTTCCCCTAGGCTTTACTCGAAATTATGTTGAACTGTGGAACCCAATTTTAGAGAAGTTGCAGAAAAGACTACAAAGCTGGAAGGGGAAAAATTTGTCTTTCGGGGGGCGCATAACCTTGGTGAGGTCAGTGTTATCAAATCTGCATGTATATTATATTTCGCTATTCCAAATGCCTGCAGTGGTTGCTTCAAAATTGAATAAGCTAATTGCCAATTTTATTTGGGGTGCAAACTTACACTGGATCAAATGGGAGAATATATGCAAGCCAAAAATACTTGGGGGCCTCGAGATTTTTTATTTAAGGCTACGAAACCGTTCATTATTGAATAAGTGGATATGGCGTTTTGGTAGTGAAATAAACTGCTTGTTGCGAAAGGTGGTAGTGGCCAAATACGGGTATGACCCATTATCGTTGACACTGAAAGCTGAGCTTGGGAGAAATTCATCATGGGTTTGGAGAAATATTACCAAGCCTCTAACCAATCAAGATGACGCTCTAACTAGTCATATTTTATATGTTTTTGGAGATGTGAGCTTCATAAATTTTTGGGATGATTGATGGACTAAAGTTCCGTCCTTTAGACAAGCCTTTCCTAGAATTTTTACAATTGCTGCTAAGAAAGCAGGAAAAGTTCAAGATTTTGGGTCAATGACAAATGATAGGTGGAAATGGAATATTGAGCTTCGGGGAAGGCTTTTTGAATGGGAAATAGAAGTGTGGAATGAATTCATTAGTACCATCAACAGGGCTGTTCAACATCCGAATGGCAAGGACTCCTTTAAGTGGATTGGGTCTACAAACGGTCTATTTTCTCCTAAAGCTTACTGTGAGGTCGTCTCTAGGATTGGGGTTGAAGAGGACAGATTTTGGAAGATTGCGTGGTCGAACATGGCCCCTCCTAAAGTAGAAGCTTTCGTATGGAAGGCTGTACACCTAAGAATCCCCACCCTTGTAGAATTGAAAAGCGTGGTGCAATGAGATCGGATTCTAACCTGTTTGTTTTCTGTGCAAAGGAACCAGAGGGAGTTAACCATCTTCTTGTTCACTGCAATGTGGTGTGGAAAGTATGGCAAAAATGGTGCTGCTTATGGAATATTAATTTGATCGTTCCAAGCTCAGTCAAGTGTCTGATTGAGGTTTGAGAAAATCAACCAATCAAAGGAACGAGTCTATTTTCAATAAGAAAATGCTTAAGGGGACCAAATTTTCGATATGGCAGTGCTCAGAATCGGCTACTGGAGTAAAAGTAAGTGGCCGGAATCTTTCCCACCAATTTTTGATTTCACTCGACATCCAAACATGACAATTATTTCTGCTGGACTGAAACAAAGGCCTGTAGGGGAGGCGTGGATTGCACCAGTACAAGGCTCTTTAAAATTTAATGTAGACGCTGCAGTTCGCGGAAGTGTCGGGCCTCCTGGTATTGGAGGAACTCTCAGAGACCACCTAGGTAAGACTCTAATTCAAATTTCTAAATTTATTGGGACTGCCGATCCAACTATGGCTGAATTGTATGGGATTTTTGAGGCATGCGTTCTGTTTTCATCTTCCAAATGGCACGGAACAGCTTCGTTCATCATTGAAACTGGTAGTCTTTTAGCAGTTAAATGGTTCGAATCACCTCACTTGGCTCCGTTTAGCTTCACGGAGATTGTCAAGAAATGCAAAGATTTTTGCATGAATCAGAACTGGAATATAGTTTTTGAGTATATAGAAAGGAATAGTGATGCTCATCTTCTATCGAAACAAGACATAGGAAGGAGTCCTGATTTCTTATGGATTGCCAGTGAGGATTAAAGAGTTGTAAGGGAGCTTGTGGTGGCAATACTGGGAATGGAGTGGTGTCACAAATGTTCTATTCCAACAGATAGTGCATTGCGTTGAATGAGAATTAGTTGATGGGTTTGAATCAGGTTGTTGTATGACAACTGAAAACTGTAATTTGTGTATGCTTCCTAATTTATGAATAAAATTAGGCACTCTTTTTCACTATTTAAGCTTAGAGATTTTTTTAATGAAGTCCATTTTCTTTTAAAAATAATGTATTATTGATTTAATCTCACACCCTCTGAAATTTTTAAATTTTTATATAATTTTATCGAGTATATAAAAGTTCACAGCCTTAACACAAATCTCACGTGTATATCTTAGTATTATCCACAATTCAAATTTATCAAGTAAAATTCTCCTTAAATATGTGAGGATTTTATCTCACTTCAAAAAAAAAAAAACCTCCTAAATTTTGACTACTTTGAATTTAAACTCAAAATTATCTCAATTTTCTTAATTAAATTTCCTAATTAAGCTTACATTGGAAACGTTAGATCCTAATCTACAAATTGATTCAATTACCATAAAAAAATATTAAGCAAAACTGAATTTTCATTCATTTAGAATCAGCTTAAAAACACAATACCAAACTCTCATTTTTCCTTTTAAAACTTCAACCTCAAACACCACTTTCTTTTCACCCTTCACGATCCGCACCTTAGCCAAGTCCCCGATATCACCGTCGATGACATCCTAATCCAACGGCTGATATTTAAAATTTCGAATTGGGAAATCGATCTCCGTCATTTCCTTTCCCACCAATCAGCTCTCTCCATCTCACTTATAAATATCTCCCTCTTAATAACATATGGCACAATCAACATAATCCGAAAAAAGGGGTTCATATTTCTAACGCCTTGTAAGATTGTTTCGCTGAATTATGGCCGCCGCTACTGCCTCCGCCGTTGCTCCCCCCGCGAAGAAGAAAACTGCTGGCGTTAAGAAGCCGAAATCTACATCTTCTCATCCTCCTTTTCTTGATGTATTTTCTCCCTCTAGAAACCCCAAGTTATTCTCTCTTTTCATCGGTCTTTAATTTGATTTTTTGTTTTTTTTTTCAGATGATTTCGAGTGCCATCCTCTCGTTGAAAGAAAGAACTGGATCGAGCCAGTACGCGATTGCGAAGTTTATCGAAGAAAAGTATAAGCAATTGCCTTCGAATTTCCGAAAGCTTTTACTTGTTCAATTGAAGAAGTTTGTTGCCTCGGGAAAGCTCGTCAAGGTCAAAGCCTCCTACAAGCTCCCTCCGGCCTTCGCCGCCGTCAAGAAGCCTACCACCGCGAAGCCGAAAGATGCTTCCACTGCTACCGTGAAACCGAAGCCGAAGGCAGTCAAAGCCGTGACAAAACCGAAATCGAAAACAAAAGTTGCTACGCCTGTTAAGGCGAAGGCTAAAGTTGCGGCGAAACCTAAGGCTAAAGCTAAAACTAAAGCAGTGACTAAGCCAACTAAGGCTGCGAAGACGTCCAAAACAAGTACGCCAGCGAAGAAAGTAAAGCCTCCGGCAAAGAAGAAGGCCGTGGTGGCAAAGAAGCCTAAGAGTTTGAAATCGCCGGCTAAGAAAGCGGTGAAAAAGGCGAAGAAATGAAGAAAATAGATTGTTTTGGTTTGCATAGTAGGTGTAAATTTGATGGTGAAGTAGGGGTAGTTTCGGGATGTCAGTCTAATAGATGTTTATATTTGCTATTAGTATTTATAAAACATGGTTATTAGTAGGTTTTTCTCTTATCAATTCATATATTAGGTTGTAATATGAACTTTTTGGTTTGGTAGTCGAATGAAAAATAGATGTTTATATTTGCATTTATTGTTATATAAAACATGGTTATTAGTAGGGTATTTCTTTAACATTTCGTATATTAGATTGTAATATGAACTTTTTGGTTTGATAGGCGATTGAAAAATAGATGTCAAACCTAATTGGTGGTTTCGATCTCATTTTTAATTATCTTAAAGTTATTTTTTTTAAAAAATAGTTGTTGATATTAAATCATATTATAGGCCACTAAATCATAAACTTTATTTTATTTTGACCAATAATCAAAAAATATTGTCAATTAGGTCATTAAACTTTCAATTTAATTTACAAGTGAGTTTTAGTTTTATTTAGAAAAATAATTCTGTCATTAGATTAAAAACATTAAACTATGCATAAAAAATAGACTTTAATGACCAAATAATAAAGAAGTTGAATAACAAAATTTGTAACTCATCTATAATTTAAGTTTGTTTTAACGCCCAATCCAAGAGCAGTCATGTTGAGACGTGTCAAGAGACAACAATGAAGTTGGAAAGAAGAGGGACACGTCCCCGGGGAAGAGCAGCAAGGCCATGAAACTCGTACACATATGTCCCGTCCTATCACCGTGCTTAATAATATTTGTCAGATTAGTTATCAGATAAACAACCAAAATTGAGTGAAATTTTCTACCCAAATAGACCATGATTTATCTTAATAAATATATACCATATAAAAAAGAGAATATTTCAGGCAGGTACAAACGGTGAAATTAATTTTTTTTATGTCTCTTAAAACTAAAAGTTTAGATATCCAATTTAGCGTTTTAAGTTTAGGGTTTTAGAATTTAATATTTTAGTTAAAATTTAAAGTTTAGAGGTTAGAGTTTATATTTAGGCTAATTTGGCTAGGAATTTAGGTTTTAACCTATAAACTTTAAATTTTAATCCTAAATTTTAAACATTAAATTTTAACAACCCCTAAATTAAAAATTTATAAATTCCTAAACATTATACCTTAAATCAAGTCCTTAAATCTAAGATTAAGGCGCTTGTTCTTATAATAATTACTCCAAAAAATAATATTTTATGTACTGATGGTAGGAATGCAAAATTTTTAATACTTTAGTTTTAGGGTTTAAATATACTGTTTAAGTTTTTAGGGTTTAAAATAATGATAAACTCACATCAAAATACATGGATAAATACTTGAATAATATACATCAACCCATATGCCGTATAATATTGACTACTTTAATTTCAAAATCACCCAAATGAAAACAAGTTCCATTTACAAATGATATGTTTGTTATAACCACACAAAATTTGGCTTTTTCACCCATATATATTGTTTTATAAAATTTATTTATCAAAATAGCATCTTCCTAACATTATTTATTGAAAAACCCACTCATTTTTCACATAGGACATAGATACATTGACTAGACATAGTTTCACTTGATTCTAGAAATGCACAACCGATAAAATGTGCTTTTGCTAAGTTTTACGTGATACATGCAAAATTAAAAATGAAACACATTACATGTAAGAAAAACACCTATTTGCACAAGAGTAAGCAAAGCAACAACATTATTCATGCATTAGCCTTAATTTTAATTATTCTAACTAATTTATTTTAAAATGTTATATTTAATCACTTAAGAAATGTGAAATTTGGTAATACAAGTCCTACTTTGGTTAAATATAAATTTTTACACCTTTGAGTATCATAAAAACATATTTCATCAGTCACACCTTTCCGCAATCGTATCACATAAGTAAAAACGCATGTCAATTGTGTCTTATAAACATAAAAAGGCATGAACACAATAGTATCAGAAATAAAATAACCCTAAATAGTATATTTTCCTAATTGCTACAAATCCAAATATGAATAAATAATTCTTTCATATATGAAAAAGATTAAATGTGTCAATATAACTTACAAAACATATACAATTCACTTTAGCACAAACCACTTTAGAAGAAACAAGACACAAGCCATTGCTGTTGACAAGAAAACAGCCCAAATTCCTTTCAGGACATTCATACGGGAACTTGGGAATTTCAAGACCACTTCCCCTGGTTATGAGTTAGTCGTGAAAGACCAGGATGTTCATGACTGAACGGTGATGTTAGCGTTACTCTGCTCGGCCAGTTTCGTAGGAGACGATTTCGTCGCATCTTTTACCTTCTTCACTCGATCGTTAAACCTGCTACCTCCATTGCAGCCCACTCTATTCTTCTGACCTTTACATTTGTGCTCATTCGCAGAATCGGTCCGTTCCCTATGGTTACCGAAGCTGTGGCGGTGGCCCTGGCAGCAACCTTTCGGCTTTTCTTCCTCGGCTAGACGGGCTACATCGCCGCAACTCTTTCTTCGGGTAAGATTTGGTGACTTTGGCCTTGTTAACGGCAGCTGAAATGAAATAAACGCATGAATGAAATGGTTCATAACTTCATATACGCCAAAGCTGCATGAAGAATACAAGGGAACACGTTCAACAGAATACCTTCTTCAGTTCAACCTTTGGTGGAGGTCCTTCGTAGTAGAAACTAGGGACCGGATTCGCTTTGACGAACAAGCTCTTCCGCAGTTGCTTAAGATCCGCTTCTTCCTCTTCCTTCTTAAGGGCCTCATACTGCTGTTTCTCGGCCTCCAGAGCTTGGTGTTTTTCCTCCAACTTCTGGTAAAACTAGATTGAGGAAGAACATAAATGTTATCAGATTGATGAAACAGAATGCACATATCAATTGTTTGATCAAAGAATGTACCTCCTTCCGTTTCATGGCACGTTCAGCACTTCGAAATGTTGGAGCAGTTCCGATTGTTACCCTCGATCTAGCAGTTCGAACGGATGCAGTAGTACTAGACATAGCTAAGGAAAATTCAACTAAAACAATAACACCTAATACTACAACAAACCTTTCTGCTAGAAGAGTTTTGAAAAAATAAAAAAGATAGTAACTGCAAATAACATCGAATAGAGGATACGAGGAAGCGACGGACCAATTATCATCATCATCATGATGCTTCCTTGACATCAGAGGAGTCTTTGGCGAGTTTGTCTGAAACAAATGTAAAACTCTATAAGGTCAGCACAGCGCACATATCAAAAGTTCAGACAGATGAATTGAAACCTTTTAAGTGAATGCCATTCTGATACTGGTTGAAACACTTATATAGAAATTCCGACTTGACTCGAGAATTGTAATTACCTCAGAATACTTGGTAGGGGAAGGTGTATAGTCAGCATTTGCGCCAGCTTTGGAGGGACTGAGGTGTGCTTCAGTATTTCCTGCACCGGTGGATTTCGATGCAGTGGTAATCAACGAATTAGGCTTATTGGCCATGCGCACACCTGTGACTTCCCTCCCCATTACACTACATCAGACATAAATTAAGCATCAATGGTATGAAAACATAGTAAGCTTAACAAGATACACAACATTCAAAACCAACTACAGCAGGCAATTTCGAGTTGCCATAACAAGAGATTCGAAACGAGAACACACTTGTCAAATGAAGCATGTTTTTCATGTAGATCCGCAGTACAAATTCCACATCTGATGTAAAACATGATTGAATAGGAGTCCTTATTTAATGTTGTCTCTTGTAGGAAAGCTTTCCAATAACTAAAACATGCATATGAAGTGATGAAAAAAGATCATTTATTCCCAAAGAATCCCTTTTACTTTTTCCAAACTTTGAAATACTTTCTCTTTGTTTCAACCTTGGGATACAAAAAAGGTTCCCAAAGAAGAACCTAGAAGTCACATGGCACATGAATGAAACCTTAAAATACAAAAAATATAAGGAATTTAAGACACTATTTTAGCATGCTAACATGTCTCCTTCACATATGGTTGAAACAAAGTAAAATAAAAAAGGGAAATATAAATGAAAATCCATGAATTCAAAAACAAGGGGGGGGGGGGTAAATTACAAGGCAACAGAAAAGCCATGTTCATCCAGAGACAGGACAAACAGAGGAACCAAAAAAGATGTTTATTAATTTTTTAGACCAAATCAATGAATTAGTAGCAAAAACTTGAAGGGGGGGGGGGACTCAAGAAATCAAAACTTTTAGACCAAAAATTTATAACCAATAGAATGAAAGAGCTGAAAGAATTCCATAAATCCAACACTTTTAGGCCAAACTGAGAAAACCCAGAATAAAAAAACCACAGCTGGATGAGGAGAAAAGGAGAAATTTACCAAAACTCTTCATTCCCCCCCCCCCAAAAAAAAAAAACATACCTTTAACTAACATGAATAACAATTCAACAAGGAAAAAAAAACAGAAAACATGATGAGAAAGAAGCAATATACCTTGAAAAGGTGGAAAATCAACTAAACAGATCAAACCCGCATTGCTTATGTAAAAACAAACACACACACCACACAAGAAAGAAAAAAACTAAAAAAAAAAAAGAACTTTGATGTATGTATTGACTTACAGATTCTTTTTGTAGCTTAATCTGAGAAGATCTTGAAACCCTGTTTCTCCTCCTCTTCCTGCTTCCTCTCGTTTTCTTTCCTTACAGTTTCTCTCTCTATTCTATTTTAGTTAACAACAGACGACTCTCCTTTAATTTAGCTCTACGTCAGGCTTTGAAAGCTGTGTTTTAAATGTTCTTCCGTCATAAATGTGAAGGTGTTGGTTATTTATAGGGGACAGTTTTTATCATTATGTTTAAACACCAATGTTTTTGTTCCTCCACGGCTTTACCCCTTACATTCTTTTTTCTTGGTACCAAAATTTATAATAGTTGCTGGGAAAAAAAGAGTTAAAAATATATTATTTTAATGATTATGAGATCTCTAAAACTTGGCCTTTATTTTTCTAGATCGACTCTTGTCGCTACCTAGTTTAGGTGTGTGAGTTTCCAACAAATATTTTCTGCATGCACAAGATTTTGTACTCGAGATCTGTTTAAACGATATCAAGTTGCTTACTACTCGAACTAATTTCGTTGGTAAAAAGATAATTTTTAAAATTATTTTAAATTTTAAAAGGTAAAAACTATATATATATATATATAATTTTTTTAGTTTTTATCTAGTTATTTTGATCATTTACCTCTTAAATCACTGACTTTAACATCCACTTTCATTTACATCACAAACTAATTTAATCAGATTACATTATTTAACATCGTTAAATAATTTTACGATTTTTTTAAGTGACACTTTAACTTAACATATTTTTTACACATCATCATCAAATAATGTTTCATTGATAATTTTAATAATTTTTGTAAAAATTTTTTGAACCATTTCATTTAAATAAATTAAAAAAATAACTGAATTTCCTATAAATTCTAACCAAAAATATTTAAATTGTCAATTAAATATTATTTATTGATGACATATAAAACATATGATAAATAAAAGTGTTAATTTCAGTTTTTCCATCATAATTATTTAAAGAAAAAGTAACTTGATAAAGGACTTTAGTTGTAATAAAGTTTTAGTTGACACTAGATTTCAGATTTGATATTGAACAACAAGGGTAAAATAATAAAATAAAGACATATTAATCATGGTCATATTAGGATCATATATTAGGAGTTAAATTATTTTATAATAAAAGAGTAAATATATATTAAATATTTAGATCTAAAAATTAAGAACTCAACAAGTGGTTTTAGTAGAAAAGTGAATAATGTTTATCTTATAAGACAATGTTTAATCGTTTTGTCGGTAAGGTGTGTGCATTGTTTAAAGAAAAAAATTTAAAAATTAAAAAAATAAATATTTAAATTAACTTTAAATACAAATATATTAAAAAATAACTACAACCACTCTCAACCATTTTGTAACTTTGTACCTTATATTAATAAGGTAAATAAATAAAAGTAGTGTACAAATGGGTAGCTAATATTTGTTAGGTATATAACATATATCATTAAAAGTAGTGCACAATTTGGCATGGGGTTATATATCATAATTTTTAAAGGAAATTTTATAAATGGGGGTTATATATCATCATTGATTTAAACCAAAAAATATGGATAATGTATTTAATCGAAACATGAAATAATTTATTTAAAGTTAACAATGATAATTTTTTATTTTATAAATAAATCTGAAAATGAAAAAGTAAAAAATAACAGTTTTGTTTTATTTTATTATTTTAGTTTGATTAAGAATAAATTTATTTATTTTAGTTATGACAATAACTTTAAATTACATTATTCAATTTTGACGGTCTAATAAAAAAAGTGTTCGACAAAATATAATTTATTAAGGAAGAAATTGTACAGACTAAAATATAAATTAGATGTCTCGTTAAAAACTTCCATAAATCTAAATAAAAAATAGTACAACTCAACAAGCCAAAAAAAGGCAAACACGAGACAAAAAAAAAAACAAGCAAAGGCCACAACCCCAACCGTGAGCAAGCCACCACGCAAGCATGCCACAAGATGCCCAAAACCAGCAGCACCGAACCATCAACCCAATACAATCCCAACCGTGAGCAAGCACGACACTGGTGTAATGCGACAGTGATATCTCAAAAAAAAATAAAGTATTTAACAAATAAATTTGGTTAAAAGTGCTTAATTGATCTAATTTTTTAATCGAGGATTTAATTAATTTAATTTTATCAATTCAAGGGTTCGGTGAAAAGAATAAGAGACTTGATTATTTTTTAAAAAGTTTGGGTTCTTCATATACTTAAGCTAAAAATGAAATATCTTTCTAATTAAACCAAGTTGTCGACCCAATAACTGATTTTTGATATAATCTTATTTAGAATAAAAAAATTAAAATAATTTGTTCTTTAAGTGTTATATATATATATAGTCAATGATAGTAGCGTTGTACTTAGGTATGGTACCATAACATATAGAATAACATCAATTTTATTTAACTAAATTACTAATGTGCTTAGCATTTTAATAATGGTAAAATTTGATGCACAGGTTGTGTAAAACTAATTTTACACAAGCCTGTGTATTTACACTATAAAAACTTAAATCCTAAATTTCAAACCTTGACCCTAAAAAACTAAACCCTATACACCAAATTTTAAACACTAACCTTAAATTCTAAACCCTACAACCTAAACCCCTAAACCTTAAACCCTAAACTATAACCCTAACCCCTGAAACTAAAAGGCACGTGTAAACTAAAGTTTACATGGCATGTGTATCAAAGTTTTTTTCCTTTTAATAATACCTTTAATTTAATTTTACCTAACAACTAAAATATAAAATGAAAATAAAGCAAAAGTATCATAGGACTTTTTGGTTTGTAGAATAAAATATATGTGTCAATATGGGTGTAGTCGCGTTATTTATTTTAATCATGTTCTATTAAACACGGGTTCAAATCGCTATGTCTATATGGTATATGCACATTGTCAAAAAGTTAAAAATATCTATGAACAGAAACTACCTTGTAATCACCTTTAGACTATTTAAAAAAATTATTTCTTTTATCATTAGTTAAGTTTTCGGTTTTATAATTATCATTTATGTGAAATTTCATTCATAAATAAAAGGATAAACTCCTATTTTGGTTATTAAACTTTAAAAATAATAATTTGATCACTGAAATTTTAAATTTGTCATATTTTAGTCACTGTGCGTTAAATTAGACATGCGAGAGTGATGTGGCGGCAACATGTGTTGACGTTTAATATTTTTTGTTGATGTACTAGCCACTTGTCGTCTACATTCTTTATTTTATCTTCTTCCCCAAATATGACACTTTTACAACTTCATTCATGTGTCACACTAACGCAGAATCATTGTTCTCTAATGTCTTCTCGGGTCACTAAAGATACCAACGAATTCTCCTCAAAGTCCCGTTTAACTTTATTTGTTAGATTTCTCCTAATCCTTTTCAAAACTCGCAAAACTTAACTCAAAAATTCAAAACCTAAGAAACCACAAAGCACTATGATCTACAATCGTCACTATTCGATTAGTGTGAAATCGGTATATATAGCTCGTTTCATCCTTCTCCACATCTCCACCGTTGGGATTTGGAATAAAATAGATGCTCAGTTATAATGTCATTAAAGATTTAACGGCAGAATGACCAAAATAAGAGCAATTCCAAAGTTTAATCATTAAATTAAAAAAATAAACTTTAATGATCATAGTAGGAGTGAGAATAAAGTTTGATGATGAAATGATCTAACTTACTCAAATAAAAACTATTCATTCATAGGGTGAGCAAACTCGCCTCGAAAAAATCAATATTTTTTCAATTTTGAGTTATTCCAATCAACTCGAATAAGTCGTAAAAATTTTAAGTTCAAGTCAAGTATTCCCAACTTGAAAAACTAAATTTTATAGTTTTACGATTTTGTCCATGATTTTCTTTTTTTTCTTCAATTCTTCATTCATTTTAAGTACATTTTTATCATACCACGTGTTCTTAAACCATCGTATAATATATATTTAGTTTCAATTCATATTTTTGAAAATAAATTTTGTCTTTCGTAATTTAGCCCCAAACTTTATTTGATTTTATCATTTCTTCAAATTCTCATTTGTTTTAAGTTCATTTTTGACTAAGTTTGAACTAAATGCTCTTAAACCATTGTAGAATAACCTATTGAGCTTCAATTCATGTTTTTGAAAATAAATTTCCTATTTTTGCAATTTAGCTCCTTAACTTTGCATGATTTCCTCCTTTCTTCAATTCCTCCATTTTAAGTCCATTTGACACGTGTTCCACTACCGCTATATAACATATATGCATTTTCAATTCATATTTTAACAAAAAATATTTTTTTTTGTAATTTAGTCTATAAATTTTGTATTCTATTCAATTTAGTCCTTCAACTGTAAATTTTTGTGAATTATTTCTTCTTACCAATTCCTTGACTCATATACACTTCTATCAATACTTTATCCTCAAAAGTTTCTTACTTAAAAATAACATTATAAAAATATTTTAGAATTTTAGATGATATTTTTTATTAAATAACATTACAAATATTACCCACACATGTGAAGAATAATATAAAGAAATATATAGTTTATAAATTATGTGATTAGAGAAAGTTGTTTAAATTAGAATCAATATGTACTATATTATAAATAATTACAATTAAAATTGTACATAAACTCAACAACTCGTCAAGACTCGAATCAAAAAAATTTCTAATAAAGTTTGAATCATGAAATGGGACTCGTCAACTCAAATAACTTAAAAAAATTTTATTCGACTCGATCGAATACTCACCCTTATTCATTCATAAATAAAAAACTGACTTAAGGGTGCAAGAAGCCCTTGAACTTTTAAAAAAAAATCAATTAAGCCCCCAAACCTTTTTGCACTCAATTAATCCCTTGAAGCAATAAATTGAATCAATTAAGCCCTTTGACCGACATTGATCATTAAATTTTGACAGTTTTTTCTTTAAATATTAGTGCCACAAGATATAGTACAATTTTATCATACAATGTTTACAGATTTTTTAAATATTTTTTTAGAATTTTTAAGACTTTTAAAGAAATTTTTAAATGCAATAATTTTTTTTAGAAAAATATCAAGTGACAACAGTGTGACACGACACACGACGCTAATTAATCTAAAAAATCGTTAAATTCAATATTGATCAACTAACTTAATTAATTCAATTTACTAGTTTATAAAATTAATTAAATACAGAAAAATTTAAGACTTCATTAATTTTATTTTTCAAAATTTAAAAAACTTCCAACAGAGTTAAACCTAAAAAAATTTGCATACCAAATAATTATAGCCTGGTCAAAGTGCGGTAGCCACCGGATTGAAACATCACGAACAATTTGTTCTTAAGTATTATATATAATCAATGATAGTAACGTTGTACTTATACATGCTACCATAATTAAATTACTAACGTGTTTATCATTTTAATAATATCTTTAATTAAATTCAACAACTAAAATATAAAATGAACACAAAGCAAAAGTAGCATAGGACTATTTGATTATTAATTATGTTTGTTTGTCCCAACAAACAACACTGTTTAAAATAATACCATGACAATCATGTTTAACTACTAGAAAATTAATACATAAATAATTACAACATAATTGGAATGATAACATACATTCCTTAAAACAGAACAATATATCTGACATTTTATTTCAAATGATAATTTACCCGATAAAACAAAACAATTTTACATTTTCGTTTATTTATGTTAGATAATTTTAGCCACGTCATTTGGTGGATTCCTTTACTATTATAATAAAATATAACTAACTATAAAAAATATATATAATTGACTTATAAATCCAACATGTGACCTCAAAAGAAAAATGAATGATGTTCATTGTTATAGGGTTAAGAATAGGCATAATGCGAAAAAATGTCTCTAACATTTTATTGAATAGTTGGCTCCTATTGTTTTTTTGTCAACTTTCGCCCCTATTATTTTATTTTGGATAAAAATGACCCATCGTGGATGGAAACCATTAGTTAACTAATGGTCAAAACGGGACGCGGATGTGGCATGCTGACACGTGACACTTTACCACATCATTTTTTAAAAAATAAATAACAATAATTTATTTATTTTATTATTTTTAATTTTTAAAAATATAATTAATAGTAATTTATTTGATTTGTTATTTTTATAAAAAATTAATTTTAAAAAATAACAAATAATATTTATTTTTTTTTTGAAAAATGATAAATTAAATATATTATTTTAAAATAATAAAATAAATAAATTGTTTATTATTTTAAAACAATTTAATAATAATAAATTAAACAATAATTATTTTTTTCCAATAAATAATAAATTATTATTAAACATTTAAAAAAAATAAGAATTAGTTTTTTTTAAAAAAATTACTAAAGTGGCATCACAAGCTAAGTCACAAGTTCATCCACAGAGAGCTACTTTTACCCAAAATAAAATGTTTGCGGTGAAAGTGGACCCAAAACAAGAACAGGGGCCAAAATCACAAACGTTAAAATTTTTTTTAACATTATGCCTTAAGAATATATATAAACAGATATTACCTTGTATAATTAAAAATTAATGGCAAAGATGACACAAATTTTTTTTTATTATTTTATCTCTCCTTATAAAAATATCGCGTCAACTTTACCGTTATTTTTTAATAAGAGAAGTAAAAAATAAAAATAAAATATAATATTAGATATTTTTTTTTATCAAAAATAGTAAAATGACCGAAATAAACACGAGAATTAATAAAATATCAAATAAGTAATTTTACCCTTGCATACCAAAGAACCTTTGTGAATGGGCAATAGCCGCCTGATTGAAATATTACGGGCTTCAGAGTATTTAATACCAATCAAATTAAAATTTAAAATAGAATGTTAATCAAATTAAAATTCAATCTATAGATGTGGCTGTTTAATTTGATTGCAAAATTAAGAACCATTTGTATGATAGACAAACTCTTAAAATAAGCTAATTTTCTAACAAATAAAATAGAGGTATATATTTGAGCCCAACAAATGTTTAGTGAAAAATCGGATGATGTTTATCATAGAAGACACGGGTTCAAATCGATTTGTCTACAAGGTATATATGTAAGAAAATACCAAAATGGAAGGCAACAAAACTAGTGGCGGATTTATAAATGTTTTTTTAGAGTGAGCACATATAAAATCTCAAAATTTCAAGGTGGATATAACTAATAAAGAAAAAATAAATTAAGAACTAGTTCATAAAATTAAAAAAATTAAAGTCAAATATATAAAATTTAAAAAATTGAGGAGGGACACCGATCCAAGAGGAAAAATTATTAGATGGGTATAGCTCACCACATCATCTATGGTCTCATCCAATAACAATTTTACATCTTATTTTTTTTCTAAAATGAATTTTCACCTCTTTCCTACATGTAATCAAGGAGTAGGTAGTTATGCTGAAATGAATAAATCTCATTAAATGAACCATAGATGACGTGGTAAGTCTGGTCCATCTAATAATTTTTCCTAAAGAGACACTTGTATCCATCACCGAACAAAACAAAATATACTTAATGGAGAAACTATATATACCAAACCCTCATTTATTATTTTTGGTCATTAATCCGAGAAACAAAATAATAATAAAATTGAATGCAATTAACAACATTGTATTTTTGGAAGGGGCTCATAAAGTCAAAACCAATCGACTAAAGTTAAAACACCGACCGGACATCATTTATTTTTCGTACCGTTTTATTTACAATCCTTTTATTTTAGGTGCCTTTGATAGGAGCATCCATCTTATTTATTAAAATTTATTTATATTATATTAATTTTTACACATACAAAGTCTAAACTGTCGACACATATTATATTATTTTAGGTGCCTTTGATAGGAGCATCCATCTTATATTGGGTTTAATTCCCTTGCTAGGCTGTTATGCAAGAGAATGATAAAAAAATGAATTATATATATATATATACACACATTTATTGATGTCAAAATCTATGTCGGAAAATGTTTGTTTAATGTTTTGGGCAAAGACAAAAGAGTTGGTAGCCTAGATTGCTTCCATTTTCATGCATGGATGTGTAATGTAGTTATTGTTATGTTCTACGTGGTTCACACGTTATGCCACGGGGGAAGATTCCAAGAAAAACTTCTATAACAATCAAATTAGTTTTTTATTTAGTTAATTTGGAAATTTTTAATGAATAATTTTTATTTAAATTTAGTTTTGAAATGTATATTTTAATTAGTAAAATGAGTGTCTCGATTAAGTTAGACCTCAAACAAATATATATAGTAGTTAATTGATAAGGATGGAAATCGTCTGTTTTTAAATATGACTCATTCCATGCCTCACATTAAAAATTAAGTTTAGGGTCTATAGTTAAGATATAGGCATTTGGGTGTAGGGTGTATTTTTAGGGTGTATGGTTGAAGGTTTAAGATTTAAAATTTAAGGTTAAGGTTTATAATTTAATTCTTTAATATTTTTTTGTGCGAAGCATAAAATAAAGGTATATTTAGGGGCAGAAAATTTTTGTTCAATTGACAAAGACATTGACACTTTTTAACTAAAGTTTCGAACAGAAATTCTCGTGAATAAAAGATAGTGTTGAAAATTTTCACTTCTCAAGATAAGATATGAACTAACTTGTTTTTGTATTTAATTGAGACTCTTGGAACTGATGAATAGAGAGAAGCCTCAAACGTGTATGTGTGTACACAATTGTTTAGAAGATTGTTTATAATGAGAAATTATATTATAAGTTCGTCCCGCTACGTTATTATTATCTCAATTAATAAAAATCATCTGTTTTAATAATTTTTTTCATATCATTTTACCAATTGAATCTCTAATCATATTTATTCTAAATCAAATTTAAAAAACAGTTTTTATCATGTGAATCTTTACTTAATAAAAGATTATAAAAAATTAATAAAATAAATAATTTTTGTTGATTGAGATTATGGATGATATAACAAGACAGACCTATAATATAATTTTTTATTTATGGTAGTATTGAAGTTGATTGAATTTGGAAGGTAGAAAAGATTCCATTCTTTTGAATATTTCTTCAAAACTTAATTAGTTCATCCAAAAAGTCAAAAACATGATTGAACCGGCTTCCTTTACACATTTTTGAGCTGCCCTCCCACGCCCAACACCACCTTCTCAAACTTGTATTTTCTTAATTAATTAATTAATTAATAGTGAGGTACAACCATAAATTACATCCAACTAAGTTCTATTATTAACACTAGATTTTATCATAGTTATGATGCGAATGAAAAAAATAATGTAAGAAAATTATATTTGTAAAATTCATGCAACAATAATTATAAGTGAATATATATATATATATATATTATTAGTACTAAACATGGTTCATTCTCTGGAAGTGTGGTTTTAAGTTGTTTTATTTTTCAAGAGGAATGAGAGCTGTTTAGAATAAAACTCGAGAGCTAATGTTAACTATAATTAAAGTGATGTCTCTTAACAAAACATGTTTTAAATTGTTCTGTTAAGATTACTTAGATCTACTAAAACATGAAAACACCATTAGATAATTTAATATTTTTTTAACTAAATTAGTATCTAGTTAATTCGTAACACCAAACATAGTTTATTATGGGTTAGTAAAAATTAGAGTCCATCCTCGGTGATTTTGAACGCACAACATTATTTGGGAGTGATAGTGATAAAATTAAAATTTCTAAAAAAGTTAAAAATACTTATATGACCTTTGTACTTGTCATTTTCTCCCAATTTGATACTTACACTTTTTTTGTACTCTCAATTTAATATCAATTCTTTCATTCCGTCAACTATTTTACTTTTTTTTACTGATGTACACCTTTTCACCGGTAAAAATGCACCATGTGGATTAAATATTTTTATCTATCTGACTCAACATTTCCTATGTGGAAATTACTTCTTCATTTAATAACTTTTAACTAAAAAACATTCTCATTTAACAAACACGATGACTATAATTTTTTTAGCATAATGAAAGTACGAGTATCATGAAGCTGGAAGAAAAAAATTAGATACCAAATTAGAAGTAACTGACAATTAAAAGGATCATGTGGGTATTTAAGCCTTTTCTTAAAAAATTATTCAACCATTGAATAATAGTACGTACACAGGTCAATTGGAATTGCGTGTTGAACACGTTACAAAGACCTAATACAATTCCAACTTTAGTAGCTTTCATTCCTCGTTGGTCAATGCTCGTGATTTATGCATACAACATTTTCAAAATGTAGGCACCGTTTCTATATGATTCCATTAATGTCCCTATCTTTCTCACATCAGGGTGGATCCAGAATTTTTTTAAGATGGACACAAGTTAAAGTACTTTTTAGAGTAGACACAAGTTATAAAAATTTTAAAATTTCAAAGTGAGCACAAATTATAAAATTTAATGACTAATTTATAAAAATTAAAAATCAAAGCTAAATATGAAAACTTTAAAAAGTTCACGAAGAACACAGATCCACCTATCCTTAGACATGGATCTGCCGCTGGTCACAAAATTTGGATCAACCTCTCAAACAAAATATACAACCAAAAATCGAATTTATGTCTTTCATTTTTTAAAACAATTAAAAATTAAAATAAATTAATCTCAATCTGATTGGAACCCAAAATATTGAAATCTAAAGTGATCGAAAATCACAAAACAAATTAAAACCTAACCTTAAATAATCCAAACTTATAACAAACCAAATTTTAATTCAAACTCATAATAATTTAAACTTAAAGATAACCAATCAAAATAACTAAAAATCCTGTCAAATTAAATAAAAAATTGCCTACATGAAATGTAACGCACACATAATAAAACTTTTTTTTATTAAAAAAATACTCAAAAAAGGGTCGGCAAACGATGACACCTTTGACTCTTTTTTTTGGCAAAAGTATTTTAATTTTTATAATTTCATTCCTTTTAGGTAACCTTCTTCGAAACTAGAGTCGGTCCTAAAAACTATTTTAATTGTTAGAGTTCGATTATTTTATTCAAAGGACTACACTTCACACTTTTATAAATTTGTCTTGAATTTTTTATAAAGTTTGAGAATTTTTTTTAATTATAAATAATATCGAGTTATTGTGAGGGATTCAATTGCTTGTTCAATGAAGAACATTTCACAATTTTTTTTCTTTTTTAAAGGTAAATGTTGTATGATTTTATTAATGATATCATATAAAGCGAGACAAGGACATGAGTCTCATTAAAAAATTTAGATGGAAAAAAGAGTACACCGTATTTATACTATTAGAATTTCGTGCACAAAAGTTCGAACACACTATATTCACATGTCGAAACCGTACTAAAAGAACATTTTTTTCTTAAAAAAATTAAAAGATCTTTTAACAATAAAAGTTTTAATTACAAAACGTTTCGGACTATTCAACCATCAATACATCATAAACTTCTCTTTAAAACGACTAAATAACTTTTAACAAATAATATGATGTAATTTATTTTTAACGAGATCAATACAATAAATTTAATATAGTATCGTATTCGTATTTAAATTTTAATATATTTGAATCAACAAGTGTCCCAGTAAAAAAATGGATTATGTTCATCTTAGGAGACACAGAGTCAAATCACTTTGTCTACAAGTTGTATGTACATTGTCAAAGGGTTAAAAATATGTATGAAGGGATACTACCTTGTAATCACCTTTAGACTATTCAAAAAAATTTAATATATTTAATAAGAGCAACGTTTATATTTATACTAATGATAAAAATAACATGAAATATATTCAATAAAATATATCAAACGGCTTTTTTTATTATTTTTTATAGATTTTAATTTTTTTTTGTTTTAAAATATATGGTTCTTAAGAAGAAAAAAAATTCAGCCAATGCTTCCACATCAACAAACTTAACCCTTTAATTTTTGGATTTCCAATTAGAAATCAGCTTAAACAAATAAAGAGTAATTGATTACTGAGTGAGTTCAAAGGGGAAAAAGTTTCACTTGAAGAATTATAGGTAATTAAGGGTTCATTTTGGATTTCCAATTAGAAATAAGCTTAAGCATATAAAAGTAATCCCAAGTACCAACAAGAAGCTGGTCTGGCGTGATGAGGAACTAAATCACTTAAGCAATGTTATGAGTTCGAATCTTAGCGTTGTGAATAGAAAAAAATAAGTTAAAGGTTGTCCCGTATTAGATCTTTATAAAACTTGATCCGAATTAACCAATTAATAAGTCGGATAGAAACAGAAAAAAAAATATAATCCAAGTTAAAGGAATATGCGGGGCAGTCTTCAGCAACATAGTATGCGGAAATTTCTTTTTTGCTAATGATGCTTTTGTGTAATCAGAACATTTTTTTTGAAAGATTAATCAGAACATTAAAGTCTGTATAAAAGGAGCTAATTCTGGACCACCCCGTTGTCTAGCCTTAATTAATTTCGGAACAAAATCCAAATACATTGTATAGTTAACAGACAATTAAGAATTAAGATTGTTCAAAAGGTGCAGTAAAAAACTGGCTTCATTGTTTATATATATGTGTTTAAAATAATATAAGTATTGGGAAACAAAGATGATAAGATCATTCTTAGAGGTGATAAATTGACCCGGGACCCGAACTGGTTTTATCTGATTCGAGACCCGATATTGACCCGAACATGATGATCCGAACTTGAATCGAACCGAAATCGACCTGATTTTTAGTTGAACCGATATGGACCCTATCCGATTTTCAATCGAACCAAAAAGGCCTGAACCAATTTTCAAGCGAACCCAATGGACCTGAATCGATTTCATCAGAACCGAAAGCAACTTGAAATAAAGAAAAGATATTAAAAGAAATAAAGAACGATTTGATGTGAACTGACGCACAACTCACTAAAAGGTCAAATATACTATCTTTATAAAGCCATATACGAGTGTAAAAAACTGATACGGCCTGAAAGCCCGATAGAAACGTATCGATCTCATATTGAACTGATCTTGACCAGACCTGAAATCAACCGGCCCGAAAATACCTGATATCAATCCGCCCAAAAAAGCAAACGAATCGATGTGACCCGACCAAACTCGAATCACTATAAACTTGCACTAAAACCGAATCAGACCAGATCTGAGTCGAACTAAACCAAAATCGAATGTAGTCAAAACGAACCGAACCCGAACCAAGCCCGACCCAAACCCCACACCTCTAAATTCATTATGTTCAAAAATCAGTCCAATGCTTAGCTTTTTCTAAGCCATTAACTTAAAAATATATTTTCCATTAATTACACGCGATAGACAGATGTTTGGTTTCTTAAGGTATTTCACGTTTTTGAATTTTTAAACAAGGTAGTTAAGTTTATGAGATTTTTTTTGTATTCAATTGAATTTTTGAGTTAAAAAATCAAATCAATTAATCATTTGATTAATTTTTACCGTTAAATTTTAATAAATTTTCTAAGATATTATTGTCACATGACATACTTTGTGTATAGGTGACAAATGAGTCATTCGGTTCGGTTTCAGTTCAAGTCATTTCGGGCATGATTACATTCGATTTAAGTTTGGTTAGGGTCTGGTTCAGTTTTTGTTCGGTTCTATGGTGATTTCAGTTCGGGTATTGGGTTAGGACGTCGTGTCGGTTGATTTTCGATTTAGTTGACTTTCGGTTCTATTGATATCGGGTCGGGTTGATATCGGGTTAATAGGAGACATGTCAGTTTTAGTCGGGTTTTCAGGCCGAGTTAGGTTTTTTCACCCTATAAATGACTTTATATAGCATGTATATTTGACTTTTTGGTGAGTTGTGCGACAATGCACATATCATCTTTATTAATTTATTTATTTTAATATATTTTCTTTATTTCGAGTTGCCTTCAGTTCGGTTCCATTTGGTTTGGTTGAAAATCAGTTTGGGTCCATTTTCATTTTAACTGAAATTCGGTTCGATTTCAGCTCAGATCAGTTTATTTCAGGTTTTGGATCAAATTCGGGTCATCATGTTTGGGTAAACCGATTCGGTTCTCGGGTCAAGTTTGCTAGATCTGACTTTGCGTGGCAGCATTTGCAGATTTTTTAAGAAAATATTTAAATGAAATTTAAAAGTTAATTAAATATTTAATGAGTTTCTGAAAATGTCACGTGGAAATATCGTGATGCGACATGTGAAACCAATTTATCTAAAAAATTATTAGATTTAATAGTCAATGTTAATATTAAGAGTGAATTAATTAATAAACCAACATGGATTGATCCAAGTGGTAAGCAGCTTAGTATCGCTTAAGTAGGTCTCGAGTTCGTGGATGTGTATGCAGAAAATCTTCTTTGAGAAACCCACCCACCAAAATTAGGTGTACGATGTTAGTCGATTCGGATTAGTCAAGGACAAAGCTCTAGAGAACCGGTGTTGACGATATACTGCTTGGCAAAAGATTAAGGGTTGTGTGTAATTATTCAAATATATAATGCCAAGAATATGTTTTTTTTACGTGCAAGTAATATAGTAGTAAGAAAGTATCGTATCCACAAGAATTGTCCAGGAATTAAAAGCCACGATAAATAATTGTGAAGTTTAAAATAAAGATGATGACAATAGATTGAGGATTTAACTTAAGAAATTAAAATGATAAAGAAAATTGAAGTAAAGTTCCAGGTAGATTTGGCAAACAAACGGTTTAAAGATGATTGGTAGGCTTGGCAAGATAATTAAATGTTTGGATTTCACGCTAGCACATGCAACAATTAATAACGTTAAACTTGAGTTTTATTGTCGAGCTAATTTTAAGCTAGCATTGCATCTGTCGATGGCAATACTCTAATTTAATTATCTTTAACACCGATATGTCTATAGCGAGTTTTCAAGTAATTAACTTGGTGAAGATTCAATCTTTACTCTTACTGGGTAGATTCACTTCAGGTGTAAGTTCATCTACTTGAATATCTTTTGTCAAAGTTTTTCTTCTTAGTATTTGACAATTAATCCTTATCTCATAAGTCTGTTAAGATATTAGGGGATAATGAGCATTCAATGTCAACTATCGTATGGCATAAAATATGATAATATTAAGCATATGCAAAATAGACAATAAATCCTAAGCATTCAATTATTAAAAACTAAAAACTAAGTGTTCATCGCAAACACCCCTAGCCAACTAAAAAGTTAGTTCATGGCTGGGAAAACCATCAACACATCATCATTTTAATCATCCTTACAAAACCAGAAATACTATCAAGATAAATGAAACGAAAGAAATAGATCTTTCGATGCAGCCCTTCAATGGATCCAGAGCTCTCGGCAAAATTGTCCAGTCAAACATTTGTCTGTCTTTACCCTTCTCCTCTCCTCGTGTCTTTTTTTTCTCATTCTTGAACTCTTTTATATAGGTACACGCGAAACCCTAATTAGGGTTAGAGTAAAATTTTGAGGGTTTGTTACCTTAAATCTTGGTGACGGCGCGTTTCTATCTTCATCAAATTAGGGTTGATTTGGTTTTGACTCGAGGCTATTTTACCTGGCAACAACCTTCATTCTTTTTCCAACCAAGCTTGGCATTCTCCTCCTACCTTTTGCCAATTGCGCTCAACATTTTCTTCTTGCGTTCACTTGCTCCAGTCATGTTGATCGTGCACACCATGACAAGAAAAATGGATGCATTCAAATAGTGAGGATTTCACCATGACAACATTTGGTTTCTATCTTCTTGCGTACCGGTACACAAAGGCGTCTCTAGAATCCTTACCTTACAAAGGGTACCGATACACGGGAAAGCATACCGGTACTCCCCTCACAACTCTTCCCCCATTTACACTAAGGCGTACCAATACTCTAATCCCAATACCGGTACGCAAGCTCGATTTTTAAACTCTGGGTGCGGGTTTCACCTAGAAACCCTATTTAACCCCCATAGTTAAACCCCAAATCGATTCTACAAGTTATTGTGAAGGTATTAAGTGGGTATCTACCAATTTTAAGCCTTAGAAACATCAAATCCCCATTTTACCATTAAAGGGGTCAACCTAAAGCTTATCAAACCATAAACACCAAAACATGCACAAAGCTTATTTTTATGAGTTGCAGGAAACAATAGGAGTTAGTAGTGTACTAACCTCGAATTAAAGCTGATGAAGAAGCCCTCAAAGATCCATTCCCGTTCTTCTTCTTCAAGCCCTCACTAAACGCCTTCTTCTACCACAACCAACCATTTTTACCTTGGTTGGTAGATCTCTCAAAGCTAAACAAGCTTCCCTTCTTGCCCCAAACGAGATTCTTACACAAACTCTCAAAGATTACACATTTTACTTCAACTTGGGTAGGAAGATGGATATGAGAAAGAGGGAGAAGACAAGGGGACAAAGGTGACTTCACCCTCCAACTTTTCTGCATAAATTAAAGCCCCCCATCAGCTTTCATTGTTTTTAATTATGCTTTTACCCATTTGCCCTTATTACTTTCACCTTAGCCCAACAACAAACCCACAACACAAGCCCAAAAGCTTTTCTTCAAGCCCAACAAAGGCTCTTAAAGCCCAATATCTCGACCTAAACGCGAAGCCCATGCCTCGATTTAACCCGACCCTCGAGTTTCGAAACTCGGGTCATTATAATTTATAACAATTATGAACAAGAAAGGGGAGAGAGAATCCCTTGTCTCACACCCTTTGCACCTAAAAGTACCCCACTAAACCTCCTTTCACTCCAATGGAGAATTTAGCCCTGGTTATGCATGCTTGAATCTACCCACAAAATCTGTCAGAAACCCCAAAACCTTTAGAACTTGCAGTAAAAACTCGCAATTTATAGAATTAAAGGCTTTCCTAAAATTAATTTTTAGAGCACATCAATTTTTAGAGCTTTAAAACAAATATTAATATTACTATTTCTATTATAATTAAATCAAAATTTAAAATACAAAAAATTATTAAATTAAAATATTTGTCGGCACCTACTCCTTTACACGTTCGCCTATTTCAAGTTTGGGCCCTAAGTACGTTTTAGGTCGAATTCATTACAAATATTTAAGTACGTGTGTGTATCATGGCAACACTTGGTTGTCCCAAACATGTTTTTTATATGCGGCACAATAAACTTTTGAATTTTCTTTATTTTCTCGGAAATTGACCATTCGAAAGGTATGGTTTTGTCCCAATTCTTTTGCTTTAGCTTCCATCTACTTTTCACACCCTACATACAAAACAATGTCCATTTCAGTATCACCGACAATTCTTTCCCACGCTCTCCTAATCTTTTGTGGGGAAAATCAAATCCAATCTTTCTCCAAAAAGGAAAAAAGAAACCCTATCTCTTTGCTTTATCCATTTTAATGTTTAGCATAGAGAAGGTAATTCAGCCCGAATTTAATTTGAAGAAAAAATTTGATTTAAAGTTGATTGAAAAAAATTGAATCTGAGTTTAAAAAAAAGTTCGAGTCTTACTAAGAGACGGATCGAATATGGACCTTGTCAGGTTTCAATATGAATCTAGAACATATGAACCTTATTATTTTGAAACTTAAGTCTATCTTGTCCAAAAAACTATTTATTTATATATGAAAAGCAACTTCGTCGCCCTATCTCTTCAAATACTGTTCTTTTTCTCAATATTGTGGTGGATTAGAACTGAAGTTTTATGATCAAGACAAGCTCCAGTCGTGTTCATCTCTTCTTCATTAAAACATTTATATATGAAAAGCAACTCGGATTTAGATTCTAAATATTCTATTGAATGGACTCGGATTTGGAGTCAAACTTGGCGGTTTGGAGGTCTTATTGTCAATTAGACTCGGACTTTATAGAGTCCAATCCAAATCTGATCAATTGACATCCCTATTTGAGCAACACTTAATATTTCAAAATTTTCTATATTTATATATTATATCAATTTAGACTCAAATCTTGACGTTATGAATGAAATAATTTGACTTAGGAGAAGTTGCTCTTATAACAGACCTATACAATATTCGATACGGATTAGTTGACTGATGAGTCGAACATCGGTAATTATAAAAAATATGATCTTGATTCTAAAATATTCAACAAATTTAACTGTCAAAATTTTAATTATGAGAAAATATGGTAAGATAAATTTTTTTGAACAATTTCTACCTAGGTGAGGGGAAGGGAAAATTTTGCTCCTAATGGGTCTAGAACCTACAACTTAGGGGTGAAAATGTGTTAATTGAAAGCTTTTAACTACTTATTCTAGAGATTGTTGACAAAATACGGCAAGATAAAATGGTTAACTATGCACTTGACTAGAATGATAAAAAGAAGAATACCAATTTTCTTTCGTCTTTCCCTCTTGCCAAACACAATTTAAGTGATCCATTCTCATTACAAGTAAATGGCCCATAAAGGAAACTTACGTTTTATGGGCTTGAATCCCATATAATAGAAACAGATATTTGAGGGTATAACTGTAGTCTTATCCATTAAACAAGTTCATTTATTTTTGTCATTAAAAAAAACCCGTTTTTATCTCTAACTTCGTCTACAACCAATAAGGTATCACCACGCGTTCGACTCTCATTGGACTATTTTCCGTAACGGTATTTCCTGCCCCAAGTTTCCCGCTACACAAAACAACATAAAGAAATCAAGAAAAAAATGAGAGATTAGTGGAAGAAACTAAAATCAAAAAGGAGAAAAGATCCACAGAGAAGAAATTGAAATAAAAAAATTCGAGGAGCATTAATCTGACAAAGATAATGGGTGTCGAGGCGGTGGCTGCTACAGGAGGAGTAGAGGCACAGAAGAAGAACAGAATCCAAGTTTCCAACACTAAAAAGCCTCTTTTTTTCTATGTTAATCTTGCCAAAGTAAGGCTTTTTTGATCTGGGTTTTTGTTTCATGCAAATTGATTTTTGACTAATCTTGGCTTTGGGTCTTCTTTGATGTGCCATTTGATATTTTAGTCCCAATTTCTAATTCCTATGTATTTGATCTTTCTTGTTTCCCAAATTTCCAGTTCAGTACAGATTAGAGGCTAATTATGATCATTTATACTTGTTTGTAATAAATCTGTGGTCATAGATCTAAATGTAACTTCAAAGATAGAAATTTTTAATATTCAAAGCAATTAACTTTTAGAATATAAAATTTATTTTATATTTGACTACCCTTGCCGTACCTATAATTTTAAAAATGACCGTTTCTCGTCCCCGTTTTCGTACCCGTATCCGTATTAGTGCAACATAGATGAGAAGCTTTATGTCATTAGCAACACTTTCTCATAACTGTGGGACTCAATCACGATCTCAAGGTGGTTCTTGGACCAGCTTTACCCTTTCTAGATGTCAAAGAAATCAGATAATTTCATCATAAGTCAAAATATATATTTTTAATATTTGCAATTCGTTTTTTTCGGCTCGATCTTTCCATTTGTTTATCCATCTTAATGTATATGGATGATCACATTCAAGCTATGCTACATGTTTCAGTTTTGTTTTCCTTTTGATGCAGAGATACATTCAGCAACATAATGAGGTTGAGCTTTCTGCCTTGGGCATGGGTACGTTTCTCGGTTTTGTTGCTCCGAATTGTGAACTTTAAACAATGAGCCCTGTTATCTCAATCTTTGTATTGAATTGACAATTACCAATGATTGATTTCCTAAAATTATCCTTTTTTTCTTTGATAATTTTTACCTGGTTTAGTGCTTTAATGTCCATCCGGTAGTTCACCACCTATTTGTAATGCAGCAATCACTACTGTTGTCACTATTGCTGAGATCTTAAAGAATAATGGACTGGCTATTGAGAAGAGTAAGAATCTCAATCTCTTAATCCCGAAAAGCTTTCCATTATTGACGAGCATGAATAATTCGATACTGATTGTTTATGGAACAAAGCAGAAGTTTCGACATCCACCGTCAGCATGAAAGACGAGAACAAAGGGCGTGTCGTCCTAAAAGCCAAAGTCGGTTTATATTCTTACAATATTATATAGTTTGCTTCTGGATTTGGTTGCTGATTTCATTCTGATCCCTACTTCGCTTGCTGTTTTAGATCGAAATCGTGTTGGGGAAGTCTGACAAGTTCGACGTGCTGATGAATGCTTCCAATGTGGCACCGGGGGCCGATACAAAAAACAAGGAATGACAATTTAGTGAAGCAAAGTATTTGATGTTCATTGTTGTAGTTCGATGTTCGGAAGTTATGTGTCTACCTTGGTTCTTGGTAGTGCTTTCTAGCAGGAGTATAGGTAGGTATTGATTGAAACTTGTGGATTAGTTAATGCTCAAAAGAGTAGAGAGACAGATTTTATAGAATGATATAACAATGAGCATTTTCCAGTTGTATGTTTATCTCTATTCTCTATAAGCGTGGAGGGATCATCCATGTTATTGCATTGTTTCTTTTTTTAACTTGTATTTCTCGATGTGAGTGAAAATCGACGATCAAATAGTCAATCTCACCCGGATTTTGCATTCTTTTCTAAAGTATCTGTGTCTTACGTGTGCCAAACGCAAATTCAGATGTGGTATGTGGGGTTTGATCCAACACTCTCCGATCAAGTCCGGGTTACATGGTTGAAGCCTAATTTTACCTTATCTGTTTGATAGAAGTAGAGATGGATTAGCTATAAAATATGCAATTTGATTCTGTTCTACATCTGTAATCAGGACTCAACACAGAGCCTTCAAATGGTTCCAAGCTTTGAAAGATTTTCTCGTTATATTTATGTCTCAACAATGTATTCTGTCACCGTCACATTTGGAAAACCGAATGCCAAAGCCTGAAGAGGTTATTCCTCTAACAAAGGAATGTGATTGTTCTTGTTTTTCGTTGTTTCCATGAATGGTTTGAATCGAATGTATGTGGCCTAGTTGTTTAAAATGGATTAAAAAGCTCAAATTCTCATTGCTACTGTCATTTTTACTTTCTTCGGGTTAGAGATGCTTTAGATAGACCTTATGCATACACTGCACCGAGTCTATTTGAATCGATGTACACTACATGCCTACTTGAAATTGATTCCTCGGCCTGTTTTGCCGACAATATCTTATATGGTTTTAACAATGAATTTGGTAAGTTGAAGCTGGTAATCATGATTACATGGTATGAAAGTAGACGTGGAAATAGAGATACAGTTTATGTTTCTTCAGTCAAATTTCATCTGTCCTTTATTGTATCCTGATACAGAAATCAGCTATTATAGCTGTGTTGGGTTTTAAAAACCATTTCTTGTCTCTCTAAACCTTACTGAGGTTTTGATTCTTCAGAATCCCCGGTCAACCTCTCTTAGAGTTCGTTTGGTATGTTTGCATGATAACCATGCTATCTATCTATCTATCTATCGCTTCTACACTTTCTGAACTTCTTAAGTAATGTACTTTGCTTGTTTCACCTGCATCGAACCAGTAACACATATCGTGTTTCGTTTCAAATCTAATATTATTCGGACAAGTCGAATGCTGTCGACATAGTAGTAGTACAAGCTTTCTCTTTTAGACAGTCTTTAATGGAGTGTTTTTCTGTTTCCTTCCATTGAAATCCCTGAACTGAGTTTCTGGCCATGGAGTGAAAAATTGAAAATGATCCAGGTGGTAGAGTGTATTTTTAGGGTTAACGTTTAAGGTTAGAGTTTAAAATTAGGGTTTAGGAAATTAGGGTAGAGTGTATCTTTTAGGGTTTATAGTTTAGGATTATGGCATAGAATTTAGAGTTAATTGCACCATACGTCCCAAAACTATAACTTTCGTTTTAAATTAATCCTTAAAATTTTAAATGTTCTAATTTGATCCTCAAACTATGGCTCTCATTTTAAATTGATCCTTAAACTTTTGAATATTCCATTCTCATCCCTAAACTATGACCTTCATTCTAAATTGACCCCCTAACTTTTAAAAATTTCAAATCTCATCCTCAAATTATTATTTACGTCGCATCATATTATTACAAAATACACATAAGTGTTTACATGACAAGTAACAATTCTTATAACATTTTTATTAACATAGGATACGATTAACATATACTGATATTTTAGGAATGAAATTAAAATGTTCAAAAGTTTGTGAACCAATTTAGAATGAGAGTCATAATTTGGGGATGAAATTGGAATGCTTAAAAGTTTGGAGACCAATTTAGAATGAGAGTCATAGTTTAAGGATGAAATTGAAATGTTCGAAAGTTTTTGGACCAATTTAAAATGAAGATCATAGTTTGAAGACGTATAATGCAATTAACTATAAAATTTAATTTTTTAGCATTAGGCTATAGAGATGGCATTGAAAAGAGGCATATGAATTTTCCCCTCTCCGTTGTTACCATTGCAAGAATCCCCCTCTCGGTTGCAATAATGGCATTGAAAAGAGGCATATGATTTTTTCCCTCTCCGTTGTTACCATTGCAAGAATCCCCCTCTCCGTTGTTACCATTGCAAAAGTCTTGCCTCCTAAATTTTGAACTTAATACTCTATAAGTCCTTGATTTTATGAAATGAGATAATCTAACCCTTCCGCTACTTGATCTTATTTCCATTCCTTCTTATCTCATTCTCATCGTCACCATTTTTCATATTTCCTACCAAGCAAAAGTTTAAATTATCAGCTTATCAAGATTTAGTCATTGTTTTCTAATTTGATCAAATCTAATCATGTAGTTTCTAAATTTTAAAATTTTAATTTTGACCTAATTGTTAGAGGGATAAAATGATTAAACTACATGATAAAATGATCAAATTGAAGAATAAAAACTAAATATACAACTTAGTATAGTATAAGAACCAATAACATAATTTGACTTAAAATTTTAGCTACTATAATTTAAGCCTAGACCAAAATTTCAAAAACTAAAAAGTACATGGACTAAAAATGACAAAGCTAGAGTATATGGACTAAATCCATAACTTACGCATGGTACATGGTCTAACGAAGTTTTTGACAAATTAATATTTGCCAAAAAGAACCGGCATAATGTCAAAAATAGCTCCCAACGTTTGACCTTTTGGTCAATTTAGTTCCTATTCTTTTTTTTTTATTCAGAGAACCTCCCAACGTTTCATTTTTGTTCAAATTTCACCCTCGTTGGATGGAAACTGTTAGTCAACTAACGGTCAATGCCTGATGCTGACGTGGCATGTCTGCATGGCATGGGAGCTGACGTGGCACTTTGCTGACATGGCATCATGATTTTTTAAATATTTATTTTTATATTATTTTCTAACCAATCAGACGATGCCACGCGGTACCATCATATGATGACACGTGGCATCATCTGATGGTGCCACGTGGCATCTTGGTTCTAAGGCATAAGAAAAAAGCAAAATTTAATAGATGTGTTTGAGGGGATTCAAACATGGGTTAATAGGTTAAATAACTTAACACACAACCACTAAGCCAATCTACTATATTATTATTTTCTCACCACTTATTTTATTTATTCATTACTTTATTTGTTTGAAAACGAAGAAATATTCACTAAAATATTCTCTAATATATCATAAAACCCTAAAACCTTAAACCTTAAACCCTAAACCCTAAAAACAAATACTAAAAACCTAAACCCATAAACCCAGAACCCTAAAACTAAAACCATAAACATATAAAACCCTAAACCCTAAACTCAAAATCATGAACCCTAACATCATAAACCTCGAATTCTAAATTCTAAACCCTAAACCATAAACCCTAAACACTAAATCCTAAAATCCAAAACCCTAAAAATTAAACACTAAAAACCTAAACCCATAAACCCTAAACTATTAGTGTTTTATATGCTTAGGGCTTAGGATTTAGTGTTTCACATGTTTAGGGTTTTGGTTTTAGGGTTTTGAGTTTTTGAGTTATAGGTTTAGTTTTTTAGTGTTTTATTTTTAGGGTTTAGGATTTTAGGGTTTAGGATTTTAGTTTTTAGGATATATTAAATATTTTGATGAACATTTCTTCACTTTCAAACAAAATAAAGTAATGAATAAATAAAATAAGTGGTGGAAAAACAACAACATAGTAGGTTGGCTTAGTGGTTGTGTGATGGGGGTGTTCAAAAATACTCGGCCCGAACTACCCGACCCGTCGGCCCGCTACCCGATTGAAAATTACCGGGTATTTAAATGAAAATACCTGAATTTTTTGGGCCGGGTACCCGACCTGTAAATTTTTTTCGGGTAGTCGGGCCGGGTCAGGGCCGAATTTTTTTTGGAACCGGGTACCCGACCCGACCCGGTAATTTTAATAGTTATATATTTTAAATTTTAAATTCTATTTTTATTTTATGTTTCTTACTATTTTTTCCCTAAAACTAATTTTAAATCCCTAACTTTTTTTATACTTGTATTATGTACTTTTAATTTTTAAAATTTTCAAAAATATTTATATTAATTTGTCAATATGAGATTCGAAAGAAAAATCTTGATCTAGATTAATATTTTTAATGCATTCTTTTGTCGATAAACTTTAATACATATACGTACACATATATATCCAAATATTTATCCCTTAAAACTAACCTCAAATCAATAAATTTTGTGTTTGAAATATATATCATGAAATTTTATGTGCTTTCTATGTATTTTTTAAAATACATATTTAAAAATAAATAAATAAGTGAACCGAGTACCCGGTACCTGGATTTTACGGGTACCCGATTTGCGGGTACCCGATTCTTATAGGCTGGGTCACGGGCTGACTTTTTGGTACTCGAAAATTCCGGGTACCCCAAATTTTTGGTACCCGTATATGAACACCCCTAGTTGCGTGTTGAGTTATTAAACCCATTAACCCAGGTTTGAATCCCCCTAAACACATCAATTGAATTTTGCTTCTTTCTTATGCCTTAGAACCAAGATGATGCAGCATGACATCGTTTGATTGGTTAGAAATTATATAAAAATAAATATATTTTTTTAAAAAAATTATGACGATGTCACGTCAGCAAAGTGCCACATTAACAAAGTGCCACGTCAGCTCCCCATACCATGCAGACATGCCACGTCAGCATCAGACTATTAGTTGACTAACAATTTCCATACGATGGTGAAATTTGAACAAAAATAAAACGTTGTGAGGTTCTCTTTGGATCAAAAAAAGAATAGGGGCTAAAATGACTAAAATGTCAAATGTTGGGCTATTTTTGACATTATCCAAAAGAACCCACAAAATTAGAGGGCTATTTTCGCCATTCAATCTTTTACATGGGGCCAAAAATGTAAAATCAGCTTTCTCCAAGGCCACTACTTGAATAAAACCCAACCCAAATTCCCCCGATTAAGATAATTTTCGCAAATTTCTCTGGTCGCGTTTCTCTCTTGCGAGCCACCCTCAAAACCTAGCCAGATTTACTTTATTCTCTGTCTCTTATAGTTTTCCAGTTTTTCGTACCTAAGGTCAAAATCCATCTTCTCTCTTCACCTCATGTAAGTCTCCTAATTCAATCCATTTATTTGGTTTTAGGGTTTTGCGTTTTTTTTTTTAATTTTCCCTCTCTGATTTGAGGTTTTAAGGGCTTGCTAATAATTAGTTCTCCTTATTTTGTAATTATATGCAATTTTTTGGGAACCGAATTACTCTCTGGGTCAAGTTAGGGTTTTTGTGTTTTTCAGTTAGTTTTTTTTCGTTCTCCAAATATTCGAGTGTTCAAGGTTTTTCATTGGTAGGGTCTTTTTGTTTTATGATTGTATGTTTTTTTGGAGTTTAATTACTTGCTGCTGCTTTGTGAAGTTAAGGTTTATTTTTTTGGGTAGGGCCAATATTGTTGGATTTTTGCACTTGTATGTTTCAAGGATGGGAGTTTGGTGTAATTCTTTTGTCATTGCGCTATTTTCAACCTTTATTTGAAAGAAACAGTCAGATTGAACAGATGTTTTGCATTGTAATATTATTCATATGCTCGTGTTTTCTTTCCTTTTTTTATTGGCTGCAGCAAAACGCTTATGGCTGAAGTTGGTCAAAGCTTTGTTGAACATGAAGTGGAACAGGCTCAAGAACATGAAAACTTGGAGCAGAATATTAACCTGGGGCTGGGGCATGATTTGAACTTGGAGCACAATGCAAGCTTTGAGCACAATGCGAGCTTTGAGTACAATGCGAACTTGGAGCACATTGCGAACTTGGAACACATTGCAAACTTGGAGCACATTGCAAGCTTGGAGCACAATGCGAACTTGGAGCACAACTTGGAAGAAAATCCAGAAGAGAACTTGGAGGAACAGAAGTTGCAGCAAGAATCAGAACATCAACCAAAAGAACATGAGGATGAGGCGGTGGCTGGAGGGGATGAAAAGAAGTGGCCTGGATGGCCTGGAGAGAGTGTGTTCCGGATGTTGGTTCCTGCACAAAAGGTTGGCAGTATAATTGGACGGAAAGGGGAATTCATAAAAAAGATAGTTGAGGAGACAAGAGCTCGTATAAAGATACTTGATGGTCCTCCAGGGACAACTGAGAGAGCTGTAAGTTTATACCTTCTCTTCTCAGCTTATATTACATTCAATCTTTGGTTATGATAATAGAATACTAGGGCAGAACCAGCCCTACTTATCCAGGCTCACTTTCTGTGTCTAGTTGAACTATTGTGATGTAAGTCATATGGGTACTTCCATTAATTACAGCACAGAGTGGCTTTCCTTAATTATTATGGTCATTGGAACGTTTTTGTGTTTTTATTTGGTTGACATTCCGTGTGCATTTATTTTCCTTTTTGTGCTTATGATGAAACCATTTAGTTATACAATGATTTGGGAATGATTTTGACTAAAAAATAACAAAGATTTCTTGTTGACTTTAGCTGGACCTCTCCTAGTGTTAGGTAATGCTTACATAAACGATATATTGGTACAAAACATGAAAAATTTAACATAATAAGTAAAGTAAAATAAAAAAATATACATTGTCAAGTAAAAAAGTTAAGCTTTAAAATATACCTTTTTAATCTAAACCAGTTCGATGAAGAAGTTATAGAATAAAACATTGAAGATTAGGAAGAAGGATGGAAGTGATAAATTAATGGATGTAAGGTTTAAAGTGCTCGACGCTGGAGTAATTTGAATAAATATAATTCATTGTTACATTCATTGTTACATAATAATTGTTCATCACCTTTAAAGTTGTAACAATTTGGCAGGTAATTACCTCCCCAAGTCATAATATCATTTTAAATATTTTACTAATTCAAGAAGATTGTAAGAAAAAGGCCGTAAGAAGCAACCCATGAAATACAAATACAGTTCCCTTTATTGCAATAACAAAAATGGGTCTGTGCAGGTTCCGTTTGCAAATTTTAAGGAAAGGAGTCAATCATCAATAAGACTCCACTTATGAGGAACCAATTTCTCAGATTGCAGGGATCATCATTGAGCTTTTCAAAGTGCTGAAAGTTTGTTCTGAACTAACAGATACATCTTGTATGAACAAGTGTACCAAGAAGCTCTGCTTTCTCGCTGGTAACTTCAGAACCTGGATGACTGATGTCAATTGTTAAATGAATCTTAAAGGAACCTATGGAAATAGCTCAAAGATCCCTCGACATCAAGCTAAAATCTAACTCCTATTTGTAGCACAATACATATATATACAATATTCGTGGTCTAAGTTTACCCAAATTCAAGTAAAGCCTGTCTCAATAACTCTTAGTATATGCATGTATGATATATTTTCTAACTGAACTCAAAGCCTGTGATCCAAATAACTTCAAAAAACTTAACAGGTAAAAACAACTTGGTTAATAAGTCTAATCCCTTGACAAGGATAATAATTTTAACAGATGCTTGGACATATTTTGACAAAAGGTGATTCAACTAAGATCAAGATAAATCAAACAGCTAAAGTTCTATATAATTGTTAAACATAATAAGCTTTCCTTTAAGCAAAAGGAGTTTAACTGTATGCTATAAATTATATCAAATCTAATCCAATATGGCATTTTCACCTCTTCAATGCAATATGCTTCATATTTATACCCATCTTCCCTCATTTGCTTGTGGCATATAAGAAAATTTGGTTTTGTATTAGTTTTTTTTTTTTCCAATTTTATCCAGCCAGATGGACTATGTTATAACAACTTAGCCTTTGTTCTGCTGCTTTGTCTTGTGAATAGGTAATGGTATCTGCAAAGGAGGAGCCTGATTCTTCTCTTCCGCCTGCTATGGATGGGCTTTTAAGGGTCCATAAACGTCTCATTGATGGTTTGGAGGGTGATTCATCTCATGCAACTTCGGCTGTGGGAACCAAGGTTTCAACGAGGCTTCTAGTCCCTGCCTCACAAGCTGGAAGTTTGATCGGAAAACAAGGAACAACTGTCAAGTCCATTCAAGAATCGTCTAATTGTATTGTTAGAGTTCTTGGAGCAGGTTTTCTTCTCTGGATTTTGTTTCACTTCCTTTTTTCCTTTCCTCTTAGTGGAAACATTTGCCATTTCTTTCAAATTGTTTGTTGGGGATGCTGAAAGACTAAGAGTAGAACTTAATGACCTATCTCATAAACTATTTTCAATTGTTTATCAAAGTAGTGCTTAATATTGCTATGCTACAATGTGTTTCAAGAAACTGCTCGTAAATAATGGTACGAGAATTCAAGAATATGTTTTTTCGTTCAAATGCTGATAATTTGAAGTTTTTTTTTTTAAAAAGGTTTGAAATCCTTTGTATGATTATCTCATACTATCATTTTGTTCAAGTGGTTTCATTTGTAATTTCTTGTGCTTCTGATTGGGTTTTTTTTTTATCATAATTTATTAACATTTCTTCTCTTTTTCTTTGTTAAAATGTAATGCTGCAGAAGACCTTCCAGTCTTTGCTCTTCAAGATGATAGGGTTGTCGAAGTTGTGGGAGAAGCAGTTGATGTGCACAAAGGATTGGAGCTAATTGCATCTCACCTCAGGAAGTTTTTAGTGGACCGCAGTATAATTCCCTTGTTTGAAATGAATGTGAGGCTTCTACCTATGTTGATCTACTGGTTTATTGGTCCTCCGTCAGTGTATAGACTAATGAAATTCTGTTTCATGTTTCTATCAGATGCAAAAGTCTAATCCTCAGATGGACCACATGCCACCTCATCAAACCTGGGGTCCACCCCAAGGTGTCCCTCCAAATGCTAGTGGAGGTGCTGGTTTTGGACACAATCCTCAGTACATGCCTCCTCCGCGGCAACTTGACAATTACTACCCACCTGATATGCCTCCCATGGATAAACAGCCACATCAGGGTATTTCTGCGTACGGAAGAGAAGCCTCAATGGGTGCTCATGGATCTTCAAATCCCAATGCACCTTCAATGATCACACAGGTAACACCATTACACACCCGGTCTCTTCTTTTTCTCCATTTTCCTCCCTCAATTCGTTCCTTTTAACTTTAGAAGAAGATGCTCAGGAGATTTATACTTAACAGCCGTTAATGTCATTCCTTGTTCTTGATTTGACATTTTCAAGTAACGGGGACCCTTTGCTGAACTTTAGTATTAGAGTTCCATGTAAAGTAAGTTGTCCTGCTTTGGCTTGAAAGGGGTGAAATGGGATGTTTTAGGAAACCTTTGATGCTCTTGCATTTTATGGAGATCCATGTATGCATTCTCATCCATCTACCCTTCTTTTGTTCTGTTTCTGGCTGTTGGTCATTTTTTGGCTGTTATTTCAAAGATTGTACTTGGTGTATACTCTTGACAGCAAGGTCTTTCCGGTCCTGTAAAGTGTTAAGTCGATGATTGATCTTGGCTCGAACAACCAGATTGTAATATATTAACAAAAATTCTTGTGTTTGCAGGTCACTCAGCAAATGCAGATTCCGCTCTCTTATGCTGATGCTGTTATCGGGACAGCTGGTGCAAGTATTAGCTATATTCGACGCGCTAGTGGGGCAACTGTCACCATTCAAGAAACAAGGGGTGTTCCTGGGGAAATGACAGTTGAAATAAGTGGAACTGCTTCACAGGTTCAAACTGCTCAGCAACTGATACAGGCATGTCCCTTTCCCTGGCCTCTGAACCTTTTTGATCATTCTTTTTCTATTTGCTAGGTTGAACCTTTCTGATCTCCTTGCAATGCCTTTTTCCACCTGCCTGATTGTTTTGCCCTCGTGTAGAAGCACAAGGAACTAATGTGTTATCATTAACAATCATTCTGATGCATCATGGTTTGAACTTATATTATGTTGCAGAATTTTATGGCTGAAGCTGCTGCTGCAGCGTCAGGTCAGGGACAAGGTGGTGGGGCTGCAGACCAATCTTATAATCCATATGCTACTCATGGTTCTGTATACGCATCACCACAATCCAATCAAGGACATGCTGGAGGCTACGGCTCGGTTTATGGCTCAAACTATGGGTACTAAGCAAAGCATTATTCGTTTTCGATGTCATCTTTGAGATCATCAAATGATGGAAACTACAGAATTGGTTTTGAGGCATGGACTCTGCTTTAGTGTTGTATTGTTGGTTCATGTTAAGAGTTGGAACAGGTTTTTAAAAAGAAATTATTAAATTTTGTTGCATGTATTAGGGTTGAGCCACTAATGTTTTTGAAAATTTCTTTCATTTTGCCAGTCCTTCAGTTCTCTTTCTAGAGGTAGCTTATGATATCATAATTATTGCATACACTAGCTTTTGCACTTTGCATTTAGTATTATTTTTTTCTTCCATGATATTAAAATAATAATTTATGGATATGAATTTGTTTTAAAAGATTTCTCAAATATCATGAGTTTTTGAGTTTGAGCTAAATTTAAACATGGTTCGTGAAAAAATATACTAGTAAAGATGTTCATGGCTTAAGCAGAGTTTGATTTGAGCTTATAAATGGTACATACTTGTTCAAGTCTCATCCAGTTTGTTTCGAGCACCAACAGAATTAGAAAGTGCCTCCTGTTCAAAGAGAGGGCGTACATTTTATTTGATGGTTAATCGAGTCGAATAGACCTGTTTCTTACGTTACCCATAACATGTAAAAGTATCAACATTACATAATTTCTTAAAGTATCATCCTGCGATTTGAATGTTAAACGTCGGGAATGTTACATGAAAACATAAACCAGATGACAGAAAGACCTATGATGTTAAAGATCATAACAGGAATCTTTAGAAAGTAGTTACAACATTGTTAGTTGACATTTGTACCTAAATTTTTAGAGTTGGAAGAGTAGTATAACATGATCAGCGTACTTAATACTATGATATACTTAAGTTATTTCATCGGTCACTTGCGATACTACCAGACTTCATAAGTTTCTTTAATTTAAGAACATAAGAAATTGAGTGAGGTTGCTCTATACTGCGAATAATAGAGAGCAACCGAACGAAGTATTATTTCTTGTATGATATTAGGAACATGTAATGAGATGGATAGGTGTGGACATCTCTTTCTCATATTCATAACAATTTTAAATTTTTATATTCATTATCTACCCATTATTCATTACGGGTATAATTTTTATATCTACACTCACCCACATGAGTACATTTAAAAGTATTAGATCTATTTAAGTTTGGGTCTTAAACTTATTTTTTCGAAATTAATCTTTTTATTCAAATTCCCTAAATATCGAGTGAGCTTTCGTATTAATTTACCATGAGATTTAATTTAATTATTGCCATAAATTTTATTTCATTTAAAAAAAAGACCAAAATAGTAATTATAGAAACCCAAAACAAATAAAGAGTGAGTCACAAGGGTCCAGCCCAGATTGACATGAATACCCTCAGCCACATTGTCTCTCTCAAATACCCTTCACCACTCTCCCCCTTATGCCCCTCTCTCTAATTCCTCAATCTCCCCTTTGCCCTTTCCCTTCACCCCCTTTTCTCTCGTTAATTCCCGATTTTCTCCCGGAACAAACAACCCCTCCCCCCTTCAACCATTTTACCCGCCAAAACACACTCACACACACAAAACTCCCCAACTGTTCAAATCTCCTGCCTCTTTGCTCCTCCCCAAGCTTCAACCTCATTTTGGTTCCCGCGCCGAGCCCCTGGGTTCTTCTTCGGTTCTGGGGTGTTTTCTGGCTTCAACTCTTCTTTTCTTGCGTTTTGGGGCGATACCCACACAGGGTTTTCCCTTGTTGAAGCTTTGTTCGTTGTGTTTTCTTGTCGTTTGGGTCTTGAGCTAGGGTTTCAAGTTCGGTTTTTTTCCTTAATCCAGGTACTTTGATCTTCCTTTTTTGAGGATTTCCTTTGTGGGGTTTTTGTTTTCTAATGTTTTCAATTGATGGGTATTTTTTTTTTCAAATGTGGTGATTTGATTTATTTCATTTTGTTTAACTGTTCAAAAGTTATTAACTTTGAGAATTTTCAATCATACTCCTTAATGCTCCCCCCTTCTCTGCTGGTTTTTGTTTTAGGAATTTCTTAGTGGTTTTTATGGTGTTTTGATTGATGGTTTATGGTTATTCCTTCGTTTGTGTTAATTTTGTATCTTATTCAGTAGTGTTAGCCTTACTATTCTTTCCAGATGCTTAAAGATTTTAGCTTTGATATTTTCCCCATATTTGAGAAGGATGTATGAAATTGAAACTTTTGTATGGTTACACTTACGCCTGAGAGAAGAAAGCACAAAAAAAATGCTAGTTATTTGTCTGGATTTATTGGAAGTTTAATTTCTATTTGGTTAAGAAATGCTTGTATAACGTTTAATTGGTTTCTTTTGTTTTAAGATCTTAAATAGAAGTCAAATTGGTGTTAAGTATGTGTTTACTTTGTTATTCTTTACCATAATATGTGGATTTTCTTGATCTTCATTTTGTATATGTTTTTGTTTCCCATGTTGATTGACATAGCTTGTGTTGTAAACCAAATTTTTACTCGGGTGCCATGGACGTCCTACTGTGTTTCATCTTACATCATTCATGTAATGGAAAGTTAACTATGTTATGTGCTTATGTTTTTTGTGATTTATTGCAATGGAAGTGTAGCAGAAACGAAACTGATCTTTTGGTTTACTTTAGCAATTTTGCAAAATAAGGCTTGTTGGTGTTCCTTCATGCGTTGAGTGACAGTATACCTTTTTTGTCATATTGTATTGACAATGTTTCATTTGGCAGGTATGTGTTGACATAGGCAGGAAATTGGTCTTTATGATCATATTTGTCTGCATATTCAGTTTATGCTGTTCGTATACTAGTGATTGATTTATTCAATGGCTAATCATGATTTGATGATTGGACAAAGCCACAATCTAGCATTGAGGCAGAATC